>PVIJ01001702.1:0-163562 GCA_004024925.1 Scalopus aquaticus
AGTGTTTGTCTGTATGTAGATTTCTCAGTGGCCCAGCCTTGAGTGGATTTTGTTTCTGTTGGACCCAAGCTGTTAATTGCATTCCAGAACCGTGGAGAGCACATAGCTACTTCCTCTCAAGAATGGGCCCATCTCCCATCTTTGTTTTCTTTAAATTTGCTGAAGTTCATGTAGGTTAAACTGAAACATGTTCATGACATCATGACTATTTTTCAAAATCCGAATTGCCTCTTTCCCAGCTCTTCACCTGAGAGACTATGAAGACATCATCCCCGCTGTTGAGATCTACTCCCTGTTGGCTCTCTGCGCATGCGCCAGCAGAGCTTTTGGTACTTGTTCAAAGGCCTTTATTAAACTAGAATCTTTAGAGACCCTCAGTTCAGAACAGAAAAAGGAATATGAAGACCTTGCTCTGGAAATCTTCACCAAACATACTCCAAAAGATAACAGAAAATCTGAACTGGACAGCCTTCTTGAAGGGTAGGCTAACTGTAATTAGTGCATGTCATTTTTTTTTTTAAAGATTTATTTATAAGAACTGGAGTGTAGGTCAGAGGCGTGGGGCGGTGACAAGGTTCACGAGAGAGAGCGGGGAGCAGAACAGGTGGATAGACTGAAGTACACTGCTGAAGGGAGCAGTGGGTGAGACAGGAGAGGTCTGCTGCACCACGTGGGAATCTCCCTGGCCGGGGTTTGAACTTGTGCTGCAGTGGCTGCAGATAGCTTCATAGGCTGAGACTTAACCCACTGCGCCACCAGGGAGGCCCCAGTGCATGTCATTTTCCTTTACTAGAAGCTTGGATTCCTTTATGTGTAATGTGTAATATAATAATTAAAACACCAAATTTTAAAGTAGTTCACCTAAACATCCTACTCAGTTTTATTTAGTCTTACAAGTGTTGTAATATTTTCTCAATTAAGGAAAGTATTTTTTAGAAGTTTACCTTGAGATGTTTTTCATCCTTCACCTTTTACATGTAACAAATGAAGTAATTAGAAGTTTAAATGTATAATTCATTGTTTTCCTGTTTATTTTTCCAGAGGAGAAGGGAAACTGCCCACATGCGTTGCCACTGGAAGCCCAATCACTGAATATCAATTCTGGATGTGCAGTGTCTGTAAGCACTGCGTCCTGGCTCAGGAAATCAGTAACTACAACTTCTGTCCCTTGTGCCACAGCCCGGTGGGATAGAGGAATGCCAGATGCACAGCACTGTAAATTGTATGTAGCATATATGTGTATGTCTGTTGATATGGTACGGTTGACTTCTATATGCCTTATATGAAAATCAGCATTGTTTCATAGTTGTGTTTTTATACATAATTATACATATGCATATATATTCACATATATAATTACATATAGAAATACAACTAAGAAATAATGATACTGATTTTCAAACATGAGTGTATGGAATTCCACTTTATTTTTTGTATCTGTCTACCTACCTACCTACCTACCTATCTACCTAGCTATCTTGTGGTTTGTTAAATGATGCTATAGAAATATTTCAGATAATAATTTTTTTCTCAGTGTCAAGGCTACTAATTTAAAAAAACAAAAACAAAAAAAACCTTGGCAGGAGGAAGGGAGAAGCATGAGAGCGGGACAAGTTGAATGTAGAAGACTGGAACACCTGTATTAGAACATGTTTAAACAATACTGAAATGAGCTCTTTCTCTACTTGCATTTAATTAACTATGCATTGAATGTCTCTGTATTTTATTTTCAGAAGTAAATTTGAATGTTTTTTTCTAATAGCCATTTTTTAAATACAACTTTTTCTTTTTCACGAACTCTTTCAGTTTTATCTAAGACAGGGCATTTGAGTTACTCTTCATACTGTGCAAAAAACCCGACTCTACTTACAGTAATATAAATTAATACAGAACATGCATTTTGTCGTGATAGTTCTAGTTAAAACACTGTCACCAAGTTGGACCCTTGGGTTGTGGGGAGTGACTCTTTCTTGATACACATCTGTATCACTAACTACCATTAATTTAAAAAGATTTGTTAATTAAAAAGAAAAGTTTTATCAGTCATGGGTAATTTATTACGTTTTATATTGCTAATGATGTTCTCCATTTCTCATGAATTTTTGTCTTTTAATTTTGTAGCTAGTGACCATCTCTAGCATTAATTCATCAAAATTATTTGCTGAAGTTTGACTAAGTTTCCTAGAGACAATGAAGAAAGAGAACTGTGTATCATTGTTACTGGAATTTGATGCTTCCATTAGTTCAGTCTCTCACTTTGATGAGTTTTTAGTCTGTAAGAGACAAGCTAAGCCTGTTGCAGATTGAGAATAGTGAACTAGGACAAGAGGTTAGAGCTGAGATGAGCTTAGGATAGACAGTGGGCTCATGTGCTTAAATAAAAGACCAGAAGTTGTAGAAATCTCTGTTCTTGTGCTGTGGGGAGTTAAACTTTGAAAATGTGGAGCCTCCAGGTACATTCCAGACCCTTCCTGAGGTCAGGGAACAGAAAGAATTATAACTGCACGAGATGCTCAAATCAACGTGAAGTTCAGAGTGAGGAGCCAGGAGAGAGTGACGGGGTGAGCGAACACTGTCGGGTGGCGTGCCAGTGGGGTACGGCGAGCACAGTTCCTGAGTCCTGAGTTACGTACTGCCGTCATGGTCTGCCTGTCACCCTGCCTCATCAGCTTCCCGGACAGTGGGGCTATTAAGAGGACCAGAGCTGAAATTTGAGCCAGGAGACCCAGTCAGATGGCATGTGCCGAGTCCAGGGATGCCCACTTGCTCTATAGAAGAGGCCTGGGGCAAGTATACCCACTGTAGGTTCCACTTAACTTAGCTCAATGAGCAGTTGTGAGTTTGATTGTATTTCTTGGGCAGAGGAATTTTTGTCACCAACGGTAAACTGAATACAGACCTTACACATTTTGAGTGCTTTACAGAGCTCATACTTATTTAGTGTTCATGAATATTTAGTGCCTGTTGTACTTTTGTGCCTCATCAGTTTCAGGTATGTTCACACATAGATACTTTGCCTAACACGTTGTCAACAGTTACTTATTTATCAAAGTTTAACAATGAATTTTATATAATTTGTTTTCTATGAGAGACTAGTCCCCAAATCAAAAAACAAATTCTGAACAAAGAGAGCAACCCTAAGGAATATATCTCCTGTTGAGCTTAACTACACCTTTCTATAAGACTTTTTCTTTTCAATAACAAAACTATTTTCTGCTGCATCAGCAAAAGAGAACTGTTAGGGATGTGGCTTGTCTGCAGGGTGGATCTTCAGAGTTGTGCTTCCTGTCCATGGTCTACTGCCCGAATCTCTCTTCTTTACTTTTTCCTTTCCCATCCTGGGAACCAGCTGAGAACTCAAATTGTCATTCGTCTAACCCTTACCATGAGTTATTAATTACACTCCCATTTACTTCACTTCCAAAATCAGTTGCTGTCTCTTCCAGTCTTCTAACATATCTTTTGGTAATTCTCTTTTGGTATCTTCTATTTGCCATTTCATGCTGCCTGAGCCCTAGATTTTTCCTCCATTGACTATTTCAGATATATCTTGGGTTGCCTTCTCTATTTGCTTTGGTTAGGACAAAAATCAAAATCTCTGAAAACAACCTCTCATACCTTGTAGACCTAATTATCACATATATATATAATACATATATATATAGTCATGAGTATAGACATATACACAGATACATCTTTTCTGTTATTGTAAAATCTTATAACGGGTATTTGTACCTGAGAAAGTTTTCGTAATCTGCCCGAATGTCTTGGGGACCTATGTTTGGCTTGAAAGTAGACTAGAGAAAGATCCACAGTATTAGTTGATCCAGTTGACTTTCTTCATAATGAAGCAGATTTCAGGATAACATCAACAACAATTCTCTCTTGCTGAAAGGGGCAAAGAAGAAGCACAAATGGCAATATATAACCAAGAGTTGGTAGAAGTTTGATAAGACAAAGTGAGGAAGTATGTTGGGGATGGTATAATGAAACACTGGTAATAAACATGAGCTTACTCCCTTTAAGTAATACTGAGTGGTCTTTTATCATAAAACTTGGCCTGAATTGTTACGTTTCAAAGTAGTATGGTAGACCAAAGTACTGAGATGCTGGAACTGGCAGATAAAGCTCTATTGATGGACAGTGTGACTAACAGGCAACATACATTGTTCACCTCTATCATGCACAAATACTAATTTCACTGTCTATTTTTTTTGTTAAAATACACTTTGAAATTATATTTTTGTATTCCAAGAGCTTAGATCTTAGATTTTATGTGGCATTAAATAAAAAGTCTCAGAAAATAATAAATATTGAAATAAAAATGACCTGTATTTCTCCTGTTTCTTTTATGTAATTTATGGATAACATGGTGCTTGTTTTGATTTAGATATTTTGGTGGGACTTGTTAGGGGGAGTATTGGACCTCTAGAGTGTAGAAAGGGTCTGGAGGTGCAATAGATGTACAAAATCACTTTATCCACAGGAAAAACAACGTAGAAAGATACTAGGCAAATGCCAGATGACTAGAAGTCCAGTGAATTATTCTTAGCGGTCACAAAGAACTTTCATTTTGAATGTGGGGAAAATCATATCACCAGACTTTTAAAAGAAAATCAGATGCAGTTAATTTGATCACTTTACGGCTTTGAGATATTGCTATTTTCTAAAATGAAAATAGCAGTATTATGTTGCCCCTTGCTGTCTATTCTTACAATTAGTTACTCAATTCATTTTTTAAAGAAATTAACAATTTATTTTCTTAGTATAAGAGTCACATGTTCATGTTAGAAAATTTAAAAAAGAAACAGTATAGATAAGAAGGTTAAAGGCATAATAATCTTAAGAAAATAAAAGATTAATTTTATTTGAAATTATTTTTGTTGATTTTAAAAGAAAAAACCAAGCTGAAACAAGAAATTGCTGCACTGTAAGTTTTCATAGCAAGTTATTTGCTCTTAAGAGATTTCTGTAAAATTAAGACATTAAGAGACTTAGTTACTATTTTATTTAATTGCACATTTCTTATTTGCTAGGGTTTGAATTCCTAGTTTGTAAAATATAAAGGAACTTAGAGAAATGAGATACCTCTATACACTGAAAATTAACAGTTAAAATTTAAACTGACTAGTGTTGGTGAGGATTTGAAACAACTGAACCCTCCTACATGCTGGTGAAATGCAAGTAATGGTCTCAAAAATTGAATTTTAGAAGTTTTCTGGGGAAAATTAAATACTTTTATGTAAAAATATGTATAGATATTGTGTATGTGTAAATACCTATATATTTACTGCTCCAGTCAGTAAAAGGGAGGCTTTACTTCTGCAGGATTATGGGGTTCAGGCAAGCGGCGACCCTACAGGGGAAGGAGGAGCCTATGGAGGAGCCTTATTTGACTTTCTTCTTGGGGTGCAGGTTGCTGGTGCGACCATACTTCTTTTGGCCATTGACAACAGAGGGTTGCAGGCAAGCAAATACATTTGGCAGATTATCTTTTGCAGGTGTTACTGGGTGAGCAGGTGGAGGACAGACTTGAAGACAGCACCATGTAGGAAAAGCACCAAGGTAGACCCTGTGGAAGATCAGCGCAAGAATTGGAGAGGGACAGCAACTGGGTGTGGCTTCAGCACCTTCTCAAGTGAGATGGGAACACTATGTAGAATTCCTTGTATGAGTAGCTGGGTATGTCAGCCCAACCTGCCCCACAGAGCCTCCATCACCCCATTTCCCACGCTTATCAGAAACATGATTTATAGCCACTTCCTTCCATTCTTTGGGTTGTATTTTTACTCTTTTGATAGTCTTTGGTGCATAATATTAAATTTTTATGGAGCCCAACTTTTTTTTTCTTTTGTTGCTCTTGCATTTGGTGTTATAGCCAAGAAATCGTTGCCAAATGCAATGTCATGAAGAGTTTGCCTTATATTTTCTAATAATTTTTACATTGTTAGCGTTTATATTCAGATCTTTAATCTACTTTGTATCAAAAGTTTTACATTATGTAGGGGTTCAACACTTTTGCATGTGGACACTTTTCCCAGTACCGCTTATTGAAAATAATGTCCTTAAACTAATACACTAGTTTGGTTACTGTAGCTTTGTTAAAAGTTTTGAAATTAGGAAATGTCTCAGTTTTGTTCTTTTTCAAAAATTTTTTTTTTTTTTGCTATTTGGGAACGCTTGAAATTCTGTATGAATTTAAGGATGGTTTTTTTTTCTATTTCTGTAAATACATCATTGGTTCTTTTGATAGGGGTCCCATGAATCATTTCAGCATGAACATGAGGTGTCTGTATCAGCAATCCTTTCTAGTTCTCACGTACAAGACTTTCACCTCCTTGGCGAAATCCAAGTATTTTATTCCTTTCAATCCTACTGTGAATGGAGTTATGTTCTTAATCTCCTCCCTGGATTGTTCATTTTCTGTAACTTTGACTTGAATTAAACACACCCACGTAGTGTAACTGCTGAGTTTCCCTTTGGCAAGCGCTGTATGGCCAAGCAGCCACTCGACCCCCTCACCCCCACCCCCACGCCCACGCCCCGCATTCGGTGTAACGAAGGTCAAGTTCCTCGCATCAGCAAAGCACAGACTTGGAAACCGGCTTATCGGTTTCTGGGGCCCTCCTGAGAAAGAGGGAGGCGTGACGAGCAGCGCTAACTACAGACTCGCCCTCGCCAGCACGCCCGGAGCGGCGGACCCTCCAAGCTCTCGCGAGACGACGGGTCCTCCGAAGGCGCAAACTTGCTCCCGCGCTAGCGCGGCGGCCGGAAGCGGCTCGGCGGAGCGGCTCTACCTGCCCGCCCAGAAACCAGGCCCTTCCCACCCGGGAAGCTCGGCGCCGAGCGCGATGGAAGAGCCGCAGGGGCGAGAAAACCAGGCCACCCTCGCCCGCGCCCAGGCGCACTTCCAGCAGGGCGAGTACGCGGAGGCCGAGGCGCTGTTCTCCGCTTACATCGGCCAGTGCGCCTGTGCGGCCTCGGCGGGGGCTCCCGGCGGGTAAGTGTCGCGAGACGTGGGGTGGGCGTGGGGGCGGGGCGAGGCGTGGGGGCCCTGAGTCCCTGCGGGGCGGCCGGGCGGCCCTGAGTGCTGGCCCGCGCGTGCCCCGGCGTCCGCCCCGCGTCCCTCACCGCTGTCCCCAGTCGCGGAGCCGCCGGGCTTTCCGCCGTCGGCGTCGGGCCGGGTTCGCCGGGCCGGGCGCTGCCGCTTCCCAGCGGGGCTTTGCGTGTCGCGTGTGGAAATGAGTCTCAGTCGGTGGGAACGAGGGTCCCGGGGCGTCGTCGCTCGGCCCGAGCTTTCGCGCTCTCCCGGGCCTCGCAGTCCTCGTGCTTCAGGACGCGCCCCTAAATGTGAGGGGGTCTCAGAGACCACCGCGGCATCACCGAAACCCCGCTTAGTGGATCACGCCTGGGTTTCCCCTCGACGTGAACACACGGAGCGGCAGAGGCACCGAGCGCCCGTTCGCACGTCGCTCTCCCGTCGGCGAGGAAGTGCCCTGACCGCGGCAGAGCTTTGTTTTGTTGTTGGTTCCTGTGTCTTTGGCACAGTCTTTAAGGGTCCCCTCTTTTTGTCACTTTGCCGTTTATTCGCTGAGGAAGCAGTTGCATGTCCTGGGACTGACTTTCCGTATTTGGATTTGCTGAACGCACCGCCCCCCTCGTCATGCAGCGCGGTCTCCTGTTTCCTGCATTTTGACTTGTCACTCAGTCTTGAGGGCTGATCCACTCGAGGCCCAGACTCAGGGCCGGAAGCGTTTTGTGTGCTGTGTAGACGTCCGCCAGAGCCGTAGCGTCCCTGCCTCCGGGATGTTAGCAGCCGCCCCTGCTGAGAACTGCTTGCCCAGAGCTTCCTGGGCTCAGCGCTGGGTGTGCAGCATTTGTCGTTACCCCAGGTTTTGCCTTTGTTCGTGGTGGTGGTGTGCAGTCTACCAGGCCGAGAAAAGGGGTAGATGAACAGCTCTTTGGTTTGAGTTGTCTGCGCCATCACCCAGCCCCCATCAAAGATTTTACTCAGTTGTTTTTTTTGGACAGCATCCCAGTTTGTCTTTTGTTTGGGGCTTGAGGTTTGTATCCTGTTTGTTAAACTTAGGTGGAATTCATCCAGAAAAATGAAATTGACCTTTTGTTTCAGTATTACATAGTTAATAGAAATTTATGAAGAGGCAGTGACACCCAGTCCCTCCCCCCCCCCCTCGCCAAGAGACTATAATGTAAACTTAGAAAGTAGTTTTCCATCCTTGTTTCAGGTTCCAGGAGTAGACATCTAGTAGGAGTGGGTTGCAAGCATATCCCTCACCCACAGGTACGCTGCTGCCAGCCAGTATGGTGACCCCTCACCTGGGGTAGGAACGCAGTGTGTGTAGCAGTGTCAGGCCCCTCCGGGCGCTGGGAGGGAAGCTGCCCGTGGAGTAGAGGAGGGCTTGGCAGGCCGCCACCCCTGCGCCTCAGTGGCTCACACTCTCTCAGCCTCATTCTCATCTGTAAAATAAACCTTCAGTTTTCTTACAGTTCTGAATTCTAGGAATTCACAGATGAAAACTGAATTTTCTCATTTCAACTTTTTCCTTATATAAATCTTTGAGAGTTTCAATTTATATTTGAAATGTAGGCTCATTGAATCATTTTGAAATAGTATTTGCAGTCTTTGAATGCCTTTCACTCTGGTTTACAACATTTTTCCCCTAATATACAAAAACATAGCCTTTGCTATAAATCTGAGTTCCAGAAATTTTTTCTTTGCTAGTGAGCAAATGCTAAAAATCCACATTTGGATTAGGTAACTTGGTTAAATATCTTTACAATAAAGAATATTATTACAAAAATCTCAAAGTTACAACAAAAAGTTGGTTTCAAATGTTAGTCCATGTCTTTAAAATATGAAATGATTTCCCCAAGAACAGGAGGCCTTTAGAATTTGTTGTAATGAGATCTGATTCTAAATCAAGTATTCTATAATCCTCAGAATGTAAGAAATTTATAACAGAGTTTTGACACTTAGAAATTCAATGACTAAAATCTAACCTAGAGTCCCCAGGCTGCGTTTTCCTAGAACCCTTACTGGGCCACAGATCAATGGTGCTGCAACAGAGTGAGCTGCAGGGTGCGTCTGTCCCCGCTTGCCCTCCTGGGCTGCAGGAGTGTCCTGTACCCTTCTTGGTCACAGGTCATGGAAACAGGCTCTCCGTGCATGGAAGGGCTCCCTCCTTCCCCCAGTGGTTAGCAGCCTTGGATTTGAGGGAGCCCTGGAGGCTGTGAGTACCTCTTAAGGCTGCTGTGCGTGCAGTCCCCGAGCGTCAAGGTATTAGAAGTAACTTTCAGTAACACTGCGTGTAGTCATGAATATTTTCTGAGCACTGTGTTCTGTGCTATGGGATAAAAAGAAGAAATGACAGCTGAGTTTAACCTGCGTTTTCCCTGTTAGTGCAAATTCGAGAAGCCTTTTGGGAAAAAGGAAAGGAAAACAAATGGTCTCTGAGCTGGACAGAGCCCTTTCATATTTTTGGTGCTAATGAGTGTCCAGCAGGGACTGGGGGCGAGAGTGAGTGGGGAGGGCTGTGGCCTCTTCAGCTGGTGGCTCGTCAGAGCTGCTGGGGCGTCCAGTCCTTGCTCACCTCAGACTCCTCAGGCAGCTTCTGGAATCCACAGATGTAGTGCTGACTCTGCATGCTGGACCCCCAGAGTGGGGCCTAGACACCCCAGAGCAGGAATTCCACGTGGTCTTGGGAGGATGCAAGCTAAAACTTGGACAGCGGGCAGCTGTGTCTCTGAGGACAGTCTGGGGAACTGTGTGTCCACTTGCACCTAAGGTTAACCCCTATTCCTTTGTTGCTAGGAAAGGAGTTCAAATCTCATTGTTTTGAAATCATTTAAAAATGTGCTCATTACTTGCTTGGTGACCTGTTCATAGCTCACTTGAACTTTGGTCTGACTTTCCCTCCTTGCTCAGCAGGTATCAGATTTGTTTCCTATGCCCTGGACACATGCTTAGAAAATGAGCAGTGATTTTGATATATTCAGCAGAACAGAGGCTTTGACTAAACTATAAAGTTAATATCCTCTTCAGACTGACACTGTAATTGCTGTAACCCGACCAAAGTAGTTAACCACCCTGAACAAACATTGATCCTGCCGCCTGCTTGCTTTGCCCTTCGTGTCTTTAGCTTGGATTTTCAGTGTCCATTGGCACGTTGAGAGGCTGTGAAGTCTGACAGTCCCCAAAAGAGACTGAAAGTGGAAACGAGCGGAATTTGGTATCCAGTGTTTTTTAATGTGAACTTTTTGTTTAAAGCAAATGCAGCCCCCAGGATTTGGCCACTGCATATAACAACAGGGGGCAAATCAAGTACTTCAGGGTGGACTTTTATGAAGCCATGGATGACTACACTTCTGCCATAGAAGTCCAACCCGATTTTGAAGTTCCATATTACAACAGAGGGTTGATATTGTATAGGCTGGGTAAGAAAAATTTTTTCCCTTTTGTCCTTGAGTATGTTTTATTAATCCAGAGCCTCCCAAAGCTGTAAAAGGAACATAGTAATCGCGTTGTAAAGTTATGTGAAATTTGGGTTTCAGGCCTGGAACAAAGGGAGCGTACCTGAGTTTATTTTAGGCTTTCCTCAAGCATTATAGACCACGGCGGAGGGAATTGGTCCCGGGCGCCAGAGTGAGGGTGACCCGATTACTTGGTGCGCCGCATTCCCAGCTGTGAAATGAGGGTAATGCTGATGATCACCTGTAAAACTTTTCTCAGTTGAAATCTTTGAAGGCACATGAGACCATATAAACAGGTTTTCTGTCCTTGGATTAAAGGAATTGTAGGTACTGTATCTCATTTATAGTATTAAAAAAATAATTTTTTGTTTTCTAATGTCAGTGTAATTATGTTAAATGTGATATAATTTTGTTGGAAGTTTTTGATATTTATATTCTATACCTGTTAAATCTCAATAAAGAAATTCACAGCTAATTTGAAGCATTATTCCATGTGGGTGTGGAGAGTGACTTTGATGTCATTAGTAAGAGGAAAAAACTGCCTTTACTTGGGCTGGTTGAAAGTTTGTAAACATAAAAGCAAAAGTATGTGTATCAGACTGTGCTATGAACAAATTATAGAAATATTCACCTTTTTTCTCTTCCATTTTTTTGGGTTTTGATACAGGCTACTTTGATGATGCTTTGGAAGATTTCAAGAAGGTATTACTCTTAAATCCTGGATTTCAAGATGCTACTGTGAGCTTAAAACAGACTATTCTAGACAAAGAAGAAAAACAAAGAAGAAATTACTGAAAGTATTGAAAATTTAAACTTAATGGAAAAATTCTCTCATGATCCTTACCCTTGGCATTTGATTCTCTAATTTGAAGTAGGTATTGAGCTATTTTGATTTATATTTAAGATAAATACAGTAAAGAGGTTCATGGATTAGCACTTAAATAATGTGTTTAAGGTAGCTAATTTCAGATTGAGAAACTGTTGAATATGCATGCTTTTTATAAAAGGTAAATAAGAAATACTAATGTATAACTATATTATAGTAAAATATTTGAAGAAATATGTGGGTTTTTCTTCAGTAAAGCCACTTTTGGATAGCTTTTTATTTTAAATTTTTCATTAAAAAATGTTATATCTGCAGAAAAGGTGAAGTAGAACACAACACCTATAAATGCTTCACTTCAATTTGCCAGTTGTTAACATTGGGCCACATTTGCTTTTTCTCTGTATTTAAACATGTACATTTTTATTGAACCATTTGAAAATAAGTTGCAGGTATCACAGTACTCGCCCTAAATATTTTGGCCTGAATTTTCTTATGACTCATCCTCCTTTTTTACCATAGTACCATCACAATACTTAATAAAATTCATAATTCGTATTATCATCCATATTCATTTATACTCGAATTTTCCTAGTTTCCAAAATGTCTTGTTTAGATGCTTATTTCTGGATCTGGATTCAATCCAGTTTTCCTGCATTTTGTTATATGTCTCTTTGAGTTCTTTTAACCTAGACAAATCCCCTGACCATTTTCTCCCCTGTGACTTTTGCCTTGAGAGCAAAGCCATTTTATATAGCTAGACTATAGAGACGTAACATTTGGGCTTAAAAACAAACATATGTTCTAAATGAGAGCAGTCTGAAAAAATTCATCCTGCACTTGATTTTCTCATGAAATCGGCGATAAGACAGGTGAAGTTTTAAATATTGAATATAGTGTCTGTCACTGGATGATGACAGTGCCTATCATCATTGACATTTACTGTAAGCCAAGTGCTGTTCTCACTCTTTTGGGGGTGGAGTGGGAAGTGATAGGAGATGAGGAACTATTGAAATACACTTAGTAAAATGGGATGCTTCAAAAAAAATCAGTTTTATTTGGGTGCTGCCAACAAACAGTTCGGCTGGGATGAAGCTATCGAGACCTGGGAAGGGCTTGAAAGGAAGCCGCCAAAGCCAGGCATGTCTTGTCTATATTTTTTGGTTTTTATTCTTGAGGTTTGGCTTTCTAAGCTACAGACCCTGCATCTGGAGATCTCCCAAGCTAGTTTATTATTGCTGTGCAAGTACAGCGCGGGGGTGGAAACTGCCCTCATCAGGAGAAAGAGAAGTGTGTTTGCCCAGCGTCTCCTGATCAAGGCGCAGAGTAACAGGCAGTCACTGCCGTCAGTCTTAGAAAGGTTTCATGTGAGGTTAAGTGAGCTCACGAAGCAGAAGAGGTAATTGCCCAGTTCGTAGTTCATAATATCTGGCAAAATACACGGTGAATTTGGGCTGCAGGTGAGTGAAAATCAAAAGGAAATGAAATTTGAAAGGGAACTAAAAGTCTTTATATCTGGGATTATTCACATTTTCCAATATGACTTTTCTTTCCATTTGTTGGAAATGTTTTTAAAAGAATTTATAAAGTTGCATTAAAATGTAGAAACATCTCTCTTAGGAAAACTTTTTTTTTTTTTTTTTAAAGCAAAGTCCTTAGACCTTGGGGGAGGGCTTAAAGCCTTTTCTATCCAGAAAATCAAATACTTAATGCTTCGATAACTTTATTTTCTCTTGGCTTAAATCCTCTATTCTTTACTCTTGACTGGGATTACATGTGGTATGAAAAAGAACTTGCTAAAAGTTTCATTTGGTTTGTTGGCTTTTATTCAACATTTCTCTATTCTTTATCAGAAAAAAACAAAAACAAAACTAACTGAAGTCCAGAATCCGCCTTTGCTGAGAGGAAGCCAGACACTTCTTTCTCTCCTCTCCTGATTTCCTGGGAGTGACTGAAGGACAATATGTTTTCTCACTTAGCTTCCTCAACATGTTAGGCATTACAATTCAGATTCTAAATGCCCTTTTACATATGTCTGTGCCATACATACGTGCCTGTCCATACCTATATCTATATTAAAAGTTTTGTGTTTGTAATTGTTCGTATTTCCCATATTTCAGCCCTTTTTGAACTTTTCCCTTCTGCTGCTGCTAAGCATCCAAGTTACATTGTTTTCCAATTTTATTCTGCAAAAAGAAGGCAGGAAAAAATAAAGGTAAGACAGAATAAATGGATTTCAGTTACTTTTGAGCTCAGCAAATCACTCTTACTCTAGCTGAGAAAAGCATGGAGTATTGTTCTGCAGTCTGGAACTGAGTGAAGCCTGGGACTTAGTGTGTGAAAGCAAACTGTCCTCCAGCTGGTGGATTAGCAAGGGGAATTTGCAAGTCAGTTTTTAGTCCTTATCTATTTGTTCTTACCCTGTGTGTGCACAAGTGCCCATTTCCCTGCCCTTCACTGGCCTCTACCCCCAAGCAGCTCCCAGCCGCTTTGCAGGCCCAAGTCTTTCTTAGTGGCTTTTATACTGATATGGGTTTCAGTATCTTAATCTCTGCCAGGTCTAGGCGCCCATAAAAATTTAACTATATGCTTCAAATAATCAGACCTCTCTCTTCCTTAGCCATTTAAATGTATCCCTGAAAATGCTTCTACTAAGTTAAAAAGGTGTTACATAGAAAAAGCCTAGTTTAATTGGAAAGGTGGTGAAATTCATTTTAGCCCAAAATACCCCAATACATTTCACAGATCGAAAAACACATCAATTGATCAATAAAAACAGGTTTGTATAAATAATAGTAATTTGAAATGACAATAAAATTTTTAACAACTACATAAATCAGTGGCATGAATACTTACTAAACTCGTTTTTTCTTCTTTCTATACTATTACAAACTAGCTTGATGGAGATAGAATTCACATATCATACAGTTTACCCCACAATTCATCTCAAGGCAGAAGTGGCCTTTTTTTCCTTGGTCCTGATACTTAATTTGCTCATAACTTTAATGTTGATTAAATTGCTCATAGAGTGCTTTAGTACCCATTAAGGTGAATATCAAAACAACATTACAGTATATTTAGTTTTTATAATGGAACATGATTGCAATTTCAGAATTGCTTCTTGGTAATTTTCCTTCCTGATTGAAAACAGACACGAACGATGGTAAAAAGCAGATTAATATTTAGACCAAACATGATTTGGAAAATTGAAAGTCACTGTTGCCAATATGTAAATTTGTATCTTATGTTAATAAAAAGTGTTCAACCTTTAGCAATAAGGCAACGGGGCTTGCCCTTCTTTCAAGATCATACTGAGCACAGACCCACCAGGATGCTTTATTCTCTAGCTCCGGGTTCGTCTTGACTTTCTGGCTCCTGACTAGGGTCCACACTCCATGAGGTGGTAAGTTATTTGTAGTTTTTTGTCCCGAGGAGATGCAAGTGATTTCTGTCTGGTAGAAAAGATGACCCCCTGAAGGTTAACCAGTTTCGATTGTAACTTAGTAACTATTCCCAAATTCTTTATTGACCATAAATGCTCAATTTCTCAAATGCCCTTTACCAGCCTGAAAGCCATTCATGAGTAATGGGCATTTGTTAAATCCTTTCTGTACTCCTAGGAGAGTCGTGCGTTACTTTTAAAGATTTGTAGTTTGACCCCTGTTGAAAAAAACGCTTACAAAGTTTGTCATTTTACTGAAGTTATTTCTTAAAGAAAAGAGAGGATGTGGACTAAAAAGTTTAGTGCCTATTTAAAAATATTAAAAATTTTTGTTTTGGCAATGTGAAGGTTTAGTTGACCGCTGAATGAGCAAAATGTAGGGAAGGATACCTTAAAACACGTGAATACGCCTTTTGAAAGTAGGTGAGATTTCAGAAGAACCCATCATCAAAAGGATGGCCCCCCGTTGGGGTCCTTCCCGCCCTTGCCAGGGGCGGCCACTGGAAGGCCCCCATCCAGGCTTCTCTCCGTTCAGACACACAGACTCACGTGCAAGTGCACGCGTGGAGTTGGGCTGTGCGTGTCTTTACGGGTAACTTCCACCATTTATTGTCTTGGACTTGTTTGAACTGAGAACATAGAATCCACTTCATTCTCCTTAGACCCATGATTTTTAAGACCTCATTAAAAATGCTTGCCAATTTTTTGCTGTAAAATTAATACATGCATATGGTAATAAAAATTAAAACAGCTCAGGAGGTACAAGTGACCAGCAGGACCCCCTCCCTCCCTCTCCTCTCCAGAGGGAACCACTTTTAACCAGAACGACTAGACACAGTGTGAAAGGCCCACTTACCCTTTCCAGCTAGTGACAGCTTTGAAAAATTAAGGTTTCCTTCTAGTCTCCACCTTTGTGGCTCTGCCTGGAGGCAGTTTTCACCAGTCGGTACCCGCTGAGCAGGACCTTCTGGCACATTTACTTGAACCTGTTTCCGCATCACTAGAGGGCTCCTTAAGATCACAGCTGACAGTGCCAACTGAGCTGGTGCCAGCGTGAACTCTCAGGCCTCCCCACCCCCGGACCAGGCCTCCACTCTCCCCTCTCCAGCCAGAGTGCTTCCTTCCACCCGGGCTCCCGTGTCTGTGTGGGCTGTGCTCTCAGCTCGGACCCAGTGTTCAGTCAGTCTGCCGCCTCCGCTCTCACCTCATGCTGAGATGGCCCCCCTACTTCTGGCAGACCTCCCTGCCTCGACCCTCACCCCCAAAGACAGTGTCAGCACAGCCCAGAGTGAAAGCCCCTGGTGTCTTCTCCCCAGGAAGCAGCAGGCTCTCCCGAGGCCTGCAGTGAGGGAGGAGGCTTGTGCTGCTGCTCCTGCCCTCTGCCCCTCACCGGGCAGACCCTCCCCCTCAGGCCCTTGCTTGTCTGTCCCCTCATCCTGGGCCTCCCTTGACCATTGTTTAAAGATGGAAATCCTGAGCCTGCTTCTCTCAATTGTTCTCTCTCTGTAGGAGGTAGGAGGTGTATCTTTTGTCTGCCAGCCTTCTCCCCACAACAGGAAGCCTCCTCAGGGCAGGGATTTTGCTTGTTTTGCTCCCTGCATTGTCATCACCTCCAGCAGAGCTGGCATTTAGAAGGCCCCCAAATATTTGGAATGAATACAGGAATTATTTGTCAGGGCTGCTGATGGAATTGCTATTCAGATTTTGCAGATTCATCAGTGGCTGTGGGTGTGTGTTTGTGGGTGTGTGTGTGTGTGACGTGTTTGGTCTTTTGTTTTCCAGTTCTTAAGACTACACTTGAGTTGTAGTTATGTGGTTTTTTTTAATTGAAAACAATTCACAGTTCCAGTGTAATTTAGAGGAAGAAAGCCCTGTGAAAGACAAAAGTAAAGTTCAGCAGGGACTCTGAGCGTCGATCTGGCTTCATAACAGGAGACACGTCGACCCACAGGAGACCCTGTCTTCCACGGGTGCCTCAGAATGGGGTCCTGGGCAGGAATGGGGTATAACTGGATGCCGTTAGTTAAGACAAGGTCAGACTGGATTAGGGGGCTCTCCGCTCCAGTGGGCTGATCCAGTGGGGACTCACGTCTGCATTGGGCCGTGACCCTGAGTGAATCAGGAGGGCCCAGGACCGCCCCTGCAACACACTGCCTGCTGCAGCTGGCTGCTCAGCCGTGCGCCCTGCGGACACTCACCTTTCCCCGTCGGAGGCTTGGCTGGCTTCCTCTGAAAACACGCAGGGGAGTCTAGAAGCCGCCAAGCAGCAGGCCCGCAGAGCAAGATGGGTGCCACCAGTTGGCCCAGTCGGTGGCCGGGCGTGGTCAGTGGGGCTCAGAGCAGCCATGGTTCCCCCCAGGGGAGCAGCCTGTGGTTCCCCCCGGGGTAGCAGCCGATGGTTCCCCTCGGGGGACCAGCCTGTGGTTTCCGTGGGGGGGGAGCAGCGATGGTTCCCCTCGGGGGAGCAGCCGGTGGTTCCCCTTGGGGGAGCAGCATATAGTTTCCCTCGGGGGAGCGTGGGGCGGAGGACAAACGGAGCCAGGTGCCTGCACGTGGATCGCGCGTCCATCGGCTGCTGAGGGCAGCATGTGACTGGTCAGTGTCACGTCTCTGCCGCTGTGAGGTTCCCCTCCCCTCCCGCGTCCTCCCCCAGGACTCCCTCCTTTCCCTGTTTGTTAAAACCTCGTCCCTTCAAGCCCCAATGACGTCTTCTAGCCCTTTTCTGCCTGGGCCAGCCCAGCTCTCCTTAGTCTACAGTTTTCCATGGTGGTGCGGATGGAGCACCCCGGCCATTGTGCGTGGCCCCGGAGCAGCGTGGGCGTGACCAGGAGGACCGAGCTGTAGCCCCGCAGCTGGCCCCTGACCCTCACTTCCATGAGCAGCCGTGGTGCTCCCAGGGGCGCTCTGCTGCTGTGCTTGAGTGTGGTCTCTGGGCCTGCAGCAGCAGTGTCCACTGGGAACCTGCCAGAAATGCCGCCGTGGGGCACCACCCCAGCCCGGAACCCAATTCCCTGGGGTGGGGACCCAGCTGTCCAGGCTCACCAGTCCTCCAGGAGAGTCTGATGCACACTCGCGTTTGAGAACCGCTGTCGGGATCAGCCCAGCACCGAGCTGTGTGATCATTTCCTGGGTGCTTGTCTCCCCACCAAGCCGAGCCCTGAGGACAGGAGTCGCGTGCGTGTGACACCAGGCCCAGGGCTAAGCCTGGTGCAGCTGGTGCCAGGGTCGCTGCAGTCGGAGTCTCCTCCTGCTCTGTTCTAGTCAAGTGGGTGGGACTGGGGTGAGTGGAGATGCAGGGAACCTTCTCTTTGTTCTCCAGAGTGTCAAGGATTTGAGTTTTGGGGGATATTATGTTTCCGCTTTCAAATTGGAGACCAATTAGGTGCCATGTCATTTTGCATAATGGATTTTTTTTTTTTATAATGGATAATTTCAAGCTGCCATGTCGGGGCCTGACTGGATCCAGAATTCTGTCTCCAATAGTTTTACATGGGCTTTCCTCCCTGGAAAAAGTCGTTGCTGTTGAGCAAATAAAGCGATGCTGGCCAGCTTCCTTTTCTGGATCAATACATCCTTCATCTCAACAAGTGGCGGTGGCTGGGCCTGCTGGCCGACAGTATCCAGAGGAGGATTTCCAGACATGACTAATGTATAGCTCCTCACCCGGCGCACCGCGAGTCCGTCCCACGGCTGCGCCGCCAGCTGTCCCGCGAGGCGGAGCGCCCTTGCCTCACGTGCTCTGCCTGGCTGCTCGCTTTTGCATTTCTAGACATAATTCCTTTTGAATTGCTTAATGGGCATATAATTTTAATCAGAATCATATGACACTCGAGCTACAAGGAACTTGAGAAATCATCTATTCCTTTTATTTGTTTGTTTAAAGATTTTTTTTTTTAGAGCAGTATTAGATTTATAGCAAAATTGAGAGGAAGGTGCCGAGATTATGTCTCTACGCCTAGTCCCACAGATGCTTCGCCTCCTGTGCTACTGGGAAACACTGTAGTGCCACTTCTTTTTAAAATCGGGAGGGACCCTACATTGGCATAAGTCACCCAAAGTTCATAGTTGACCTTAGGGCTTACTCTTGGTATAGTCTATGCTTTAGGCAAACGTGTGAGGACCGATGTCGATCATTATAACCTCCTACAGGTAGTTTAATTACACTAAAAATCCTCTGCTCTGGACACTCCCCACCCCCCACCCCCACTTCATTTTATAGGTAGATGGACAGGAGAAGGTTCTAGTTTTAAAGGTGGTGTAAACTCATGTAAAAGCCGAGGTGCGGAGAAGGCGGCCTGCCGGGAGGCTTCGGGGGCTAGTGAGAGGGCGCTCCGGGAGGCACGGCTCACCACTCCATGCCTGTCCACTTCCGCCTCATGCTAGCCTGTCCAGACTGGGCTGAAGTCTAAGTTCATAGCGAGTCCCTCACACCTGAGCTCTCCAGGGTGGCCAGCTTCCCCGGGTTTGCCAGGACCCTCTTGGTTTGGAGACTAAGAGTTCATTAGCCCAGGGTCCCTCAGCCCAGGGTGGACTCAGCCTTCCCTTCTTTTGCCGCCGGGAGACAGGCGTTTGTGACGGGAGCCGCCCTCGCTCCGGCTGGGCTACAGTCAAGCCAGGCAAAGAGGCAAGAGGAAGACAAATGACTCAGCCACTGGGGAAGCCAGTCCCTGATGTTTCTGCCTGGGACAAACTGAGGTGCAAGGATCAAAAACCATTCAGAATTAGCCCAAGTCCAAAAGGACTTTAAGGATTCGCATTTCATGGGATCCAAGAACATGTTTCATGAGGGGCTTGGAACGGGGAGTGCGTGGGAGCAGGTGGCTCGCTGGCCTGCCCTCCCCAGCCCAGCCTCACTGACGTCTTGAGGGCCCAGGCAATAGCTTTGGGGTTGCAACCACCAGTAACGCCAAGTCCGTCCGGAGAGGACGCCGGGCTTCGCTGGGAGAAGGACGAGGCTGGAGGGTCCAGCTCGGAGAGGACAGCAGCGCCTTCACGTCAGCCACCGCGCCTGCGGGGGAGAGGCGGAGCCGAGGGCTCCCAGGCAGGAGCTGGTGAGAAGGAGACGACCTCCGGCAGGCTGCCCAGCAGGGCCAGGGGAGCGAGGACGAGATCAAGCCGGTGGCTTAGTTCCTACCCGCCAGTCAGGAAAGTCACCCCAGGGGGTCACAGAGCTCCCCCCATTCCGAGGGAGGGGTCAGTGGTCCAGCTGCAGCTGCCCTGGCGCATGGCCACCACCCACGACGTGGCAGTCACCCCTACGTGTGCTCAGGCCTGTGGGCCCGCCCCCTCTAGAAGGCTCTGGATAACCGCGCCCTTGCGGAGGCCTTCCCCGTGCTCTCAGAGCTGTGTCCCTGGTCCCTGTACCCACCTCAGTCAGGCCACACCCGCTGTTTAGGGCCATTGCTTTTTAAAGGCCATTCAGGATTTAGTCACTGATGACAAGTGAGTCCTCTCCTCTTAGGGGCCCTCAGGGGTCTCCTTCAAGGGAGCCAGTTCTCGCACTAAGGCTGGTCTTCCTTTTCTTGATGCCCTTGGTGTTTCTAAAAATCCTGAAAATGAACTGGGGCCTGGGGCCCTCCATGGGGAGAAGCCAGAATCTTAAAAGTGCTACAGCCCAGCAGGGTCCAAGCCAGAGCTCTATAGCACAAAGGCCAAGAACTACAGCCCTCCCACCCCTGGCCCTTACAGCGGACCACCCCACGATGCTCAGGCAGGTTAGCAAGATGCACCACCCATTTTTACAGAAAAACTGCCCTTCTGAGAGGTTCCAAAGGAGGGCCCAAAGGAGAGTGTGGCCAGCGGAGGGCTCCATCCAGTACAGAACGATTGGGCAGGGGACTAGCTCTGGTCACTCACCTCATTTTACATGGCAGAGTTTAAGGCCGTGGCCCGAGGGCCTCTGCCACGAGAGCTGTGAGTCCTCTCGGGCCGCAGGAAGGGGGAGGGGTACGAGGTAGGACACAGCACAGGACAGAGGGCGATGCCTGCTCGGGAAAATGCATTATTACGTCTGACACCAGCTGTCACTCGGGGGGTGACTTACGGGTCATCTTGGATCGGGCCAGTGCAGTGGCCGCTCCTGTGACGAGGCAGTAGAGAGCTAGCCAGGACTGCGGCCAGCACCTTTGGGTGCTGCTCTCTGAGGAAGAAGGCAGAGTGTCAGGGTCAGCGGGGGTCCCTGTGAGGTGCTTTCTGAAGTCCCCTCTGTCCCTGACCTGCTGGCTAGCAGCCACACGACCCCAGGGGGCCGGACCTGGGCGAGATGGGCAAGGACACTCCTGGCCCGAGCTCAAGGTGGATGTGGGTGGGGGCGTGAGACACAGGAAGTCTAAGATTTCTGGGCTCACATGGGCTTTCTCCCAGCATTTCCTTCTTCTAGAAGGATAACCAGACTTGTTAAAAGTCTCATAAAATGCCTGAAAATCAGCATAGTCAGACACTAGACAAGCTTGATGGGTGAGAGCCAGGGGGTTTGGCCAAAAAACTCACCCGAATCTGCAGGCAAGGCCTCTTGGGGGAAGTGTTCCTCAGGCTGAGAACAAAATGGGCCAGGCCAGGATGTAGCGTGACACCCAGAGGGCTGTTTTGGGAGCCGAAGGCAGCTGGGGGAAGGCTGGCTCGCCTGGAGCACAGAAGGGGCTGGCTCTCCCCTCTCTCCTCCACTGGGGAGCACTGACTGGGGTCGGGCAGGGTGGGTACCACTGGGGAACAGAAGCGGGGGGCAGTGGAGATTCCCCGACGGGAATCCTATGTATTAGATGCTTTGTCAACTCTTTGCAAGTCTTCAGGGGCCCTAGTGAGGTTCAAGCCCTCACGTCGCGGCGAGGCCTGTCGTCAGTCAGCCGGGGAGTGGCCAAGCAGAGGCCGGCGCGGGGCGAGTCCCGCCTCCCACCACGCCTACCCTGAGCACTCCTCACCGTTTGCGGGACGTGACCCTCCGAACGCGGATGCCAGACCCGGGGCAGAAGTGTGAGACCCGTCTCTTCCCCCAACTCGGGCAGCCCAGGGCTCCCAGGAACTTAGCTCGCTGTCCCCAAACTGCCCATGTAACTGGGAGTCCAGACGTTTGCGTGGCCTTTCTGGCTCCCCCAGAGCTCACCTCTTTGGGTTCAGGTGCCGCCAGTCTGTTGACCAATGAGGGGTTCCGGACCCCCTTACTTGGGAGGCAGGATAAACGTGTACCTCCAACAGGCTCCCCCCTTTTCTGCAGCTGCCAGGAAGGACTTGGAGACAAACAAACATCCCGTAGCCCCTGCCTGCAGTCCATTCTGGCCCCTTCTCACACATGAGGAAGCCTGCCCAGGGCTGGGGGGACCCCAGGTTGGAGGCCAGGCCTTGAGAGGGTGCGGAAGTTGGGAAGATCCTGACTGAGAAGCCGCACAGAGGGATGGAAAACTCGTAGGCTCAGGTGACACTAAAGACCCACCAGGTCCCCCACCTAATGTAGGGGTCCCCCACTTCAGGGGTCTTGGTCTGGTACATTCGGTGTCCTCCCAGAATCTTGGGCGACTACAGCTGGTAGGACTGGGGGTCTGCTTCCGCCCTCTCAGCCTCTGGCAGAGGCTTTAAGATAAAAGTGGGTCCGATGGGAAGGGCTTGCTCGGTCCTGGGATTCGACCAGGTCTCTGCCCCCCGCGCGCCTGAAGCTGTGGCAGGGCCTGGCCTGGTGCCCCTCGCCGGCCCCTGCTCAGCCGGGAGCATCTGACCGACATGTTTCCAGCTGCCGCGGCAGGCTCGGAACCCGCTGCTGGCCGGTCTGGGCCTCGCTGGCTGAGAGCAGCTGCCGCCGACCGAAAGGCCGCGAGAGGGGCTGCAGGCGTCCGTGTGCCGCGGGCTCTGGGACAGGCGGCTGCGGGCCTTTCCCATAAACCCCATGACGGGGCCTCCCCGGTGGCGCAGCGGTTGAGCGCTGCGCTGTGGAGCTGTGGGCAGGGGCGACGCGAGTTCGACGCCCGGCCAGGGAGAATCCCACATGGCGCGGCAGACCTCTCCTGCCTCGCCCGCTGCTCCCCTCAGCAGTGTATTTCCGTCCATCTGCCTGTTCTGCTCCCCACTCTGCCTCTGGTGAACCCTCTCGCCGCCCCACCCCTCTGTCCTGCACCCCAGCTTGTGTGTATAAATAAAACCAAAACAACCATGACGGACGTTCTCAAGCAGAGACCAGGAGGCAGCGGCTGTGGACGAGGCGCTTGCTCAGGGGCCTCTGCAGGGTGCCGCCGCGGCCGCCTGGGGTGGGGGTGGGGCCCGGGATGTCCCAGCAGCCTGTGGGGTCCACCTGCGCTTACCCGGGCTCCTCAGAGCGAGGTTTGCTGCCGAAGTCTAGGCAAGGTGGCGGGTGAGCCCAGCGCGGCCATTCCCCAGCCCGCGGGCCCGTTACCCGGGACCTGCCCCTGGAAGCTCCTGGGCGCGGCGCGGCTGGCGGTGAGAGCGGGCGCCAGGCCACCAGCCGAGGGCTCGCGCCGGCACGCGCGGGGTGTGTTTTCAAGCCGTGTTCCCTTGCTGTGCTGACCAGGGCGGGGGCGGGCGACCCTGCCAGGCAGAGCCGTCGTGTCCCCTGCGGAGCGGGGCGGGCCTGGGTTGGGGCCTTCCTGCCCCCGCTGCACACTCCTTCCTTCCTTCTCACGTCGGAAGAGTAACACACGGAGGGAGTGAGTCGTAACCTCCAAGCGAGCTCCGCTTTCCTCGTGGCTCCAGAGGCTCCGCCCGGGCCTTCAGCCTGGGTGCTCTGGGCACGGAGGTGCTGGTGCGGGGCTGCTGGAACCAGGCTGCAAACCCCCTGCAGCCGCCCCTGCAAACCCCTGCAGCCGCCCTGCTGCTCCCGTGGGCACCTCACTTCGGGCCAGTGGCGTTCCACTCGAGTCTGTCGCCATGGGAAGCAGGTGTATGTGTTCCTTGGGGGGGGGGGGCATAACCCCAATAAAAGGCCAGCCAAACTGCCCAAAGCGTCAGGAAAAGGTGGGGCCGAGTGTCTGAATATGAGGACTCTGTGGCCCCACTTCACGCATGACTTTGTTCTTTTAAATATCTGTGCGGTGCTCAGCTGGCCCCATGTCGTGTGTCCTAGGATCTGGAGCTTCCAGTTGGAGGCCGGAGGACCGGGGCAATCGCTTTTGGCCTAAGGCTGCCCTGTCCAGGTCTCTCCTGCCCGGCCGAGGGCGAGGGTGCCATTTTATAGATGGCCACTGGGTGTCGCCCTCGCTCCACGGGAGGGTCTCCTCCATCTCTCGCTCCACTAGGGCTCTCTGTGTGGGGTCGGGCGGTGGGTGCTGGGGAAGTGTACCCTTCTTCTAAAGCAGTGGGCCTGACTTGGCCAGAGACAGCATCATTGCCTCCCGAAAGCACAGCTGTTTGTAGGCAGTGTCGGGAATTTATTGGGACAGTTCCGTAGAAAGCTTTTCTGTGGCGATCAGGCTGGTATTTTTGCACCCTGCAGTGTCAGCTCCTATTCCTCGGGCTTGGGGGGGGGGGGTTGTTGGTATCTAGGCCCATGACATTGTTTGGCGGGGATGGAAGAGCCAGGGAGACCCTAGGAAAAGCCTCTGCCTGCTGGAGGGGGTGGGGCAGAGCCAGGCCAGGCCTCAGGCCCCGCTGTGGAGACTTGCTGAGGGCGGGTGAGGAGAGCCGGTCCTCCAGGCTCCTCAAGCGGAAGTGAGTGAACTGGTCGGGGTGCCTTGCTGGAGGTCACTCGTGAGGCCAGGCTGGGTGCTCTTCTGCCCCATTTCCATCCAGAAAACAGAAAGGGGGCCGGTTAGAGGGTTGAATTGTGTCAATCCGTGTGTTGACACCGCAACCCCTGGCACCTCAGCATGTCACCTTGTTTGGAAATAGTGTTGTGCAGATGGAACTAGTTGAGGTCAGACCTGACCAGGGGAGCCCGAATCCTAATTGTTGGTGTCCCTATAAAAGGTGGGGTTTGGGGGCAGACTGGCATGTCGGGAGCACAGTGTGAAGGCAGAGGTCAGTGCAGTCAGCAGCACTCCAGACGCTGGGGCCGACTTCCGGCTCCCAGACCCATGAGACACACTCCGGCCACAGGGAGGGGCTGGTTATGGGGAGGGGCAGGGCAGCAAGTCTGAGGCTGCCTGGGCCTGGATTCTTCCTTCTGGGCTTCCAGCTGTGAGCAGCTTGCTTTTCCCTTTTCCCGCCTTATTTGACCTTCTTGGCTGAACAACTCCTCTCCCCCCTTTCTTCCCAGCCTCGTATTGTGCTACACAATGCTGCCACATTTCAGTGCCCAGGAACCATTCTTTCGGGGAGTTGAATTCTACCAAATGTAGCAGGAAAACAATCTGGTTAAACCAATTCACACTAGAGGGTGACTGACTAACACCTGCAGAGTGTGATTCCAGGGAAAGGCCTCACTTGGCTCTCCAGGGGCATTTCCATGGTCAGGAGGACTTTGTTAATGCCACAAGAGCATCATTTGTGGATGAAATGACTTCCTCCTGTGAATGCTTGCCCCTAATGATCCCTTAATAATCCCTTGAACATGTACGTATTTTCCCTTTGAGGGGCTGAGTCCTGGCGCCTGTCTGTGTGGCTGATCAAGAAGCCCAGGTCAGTTGTTGCTTCTTCACAGGTGGGGTTGTCCGTGCAGGCCTCTCTCACCCCTCAGGGGTGGTGCCAAGGTGCCCAAGGCCGGGACTCTGCTCAGCGCTCCCTCTGCCCTCCCGACCTGCACAGCTCTGTTCTGGCCCCATAAAGTGGGGTTGCTCACAGGGCAGGCTGTTGTCAGCCTCTCTGACCAGACAGGTTGTCCCTGGGGCTGGATGGGCCGGCGCCATGCCTCGTTGGCCGGATGTGACGATGCCCGCAAGGCGCCGGCACCAGGAAGGCCACAGGGCCTGGCTCCTGTGAATGGTGCCCTGTGGTCTTCAGCTGCGGGGCCAGGTGAGGTGTGGAATCCGAGGGGTTCTGGGAGGAGGCGCAGGAGGGCTGCCTCTGAACTGGGTGTAGTAGCCTCTTACTCCAGGAGCCTTGAAGAGGGTGCTAGGAGCTCTGCTTCCTGGGACAAGGGCTGGGAAGGTGAGCAGAGCCCCAGGTGGGTAGGGGCTGGGCGGGCCGGCCCCCTCCCTCACTAAATCCCCTCAGGGTGGGAGGGTCTCACCTGGCCTGGCCTCAGCCACGCTGGGGGAAGCTCACAGTATGTGAAGCTCACAGGGTGCTGCAGCGAACTGGGAAATGCTCACTCCACCGGGTCACCATCCTGAAGTGATGCCGTGTTCAGCAGAACAGCCAGCTCGAAAGGGGATTGCAGCAGGCCATGAAAAGGACGTTACTGCTTGTGGAGGAGTTCAGGGAAAGCTTCCTGGAGGAGGTGGGATTGAAGTGGGCCCTTGAGGGATGGCCAGGTTTGTCCCAGCTGGGAATCCCTGCAGACAAAGGCATGGGATGAGGGTGGGGAGGAGAGGATGTGGGGGTAGCAGGCTGCCCCTCCGGGCCCCTCTGGAGCCCTTTGCAAAGGGGGACATCACCCCAGCATCTATATACCCTAACTGCTGCACCCCACCTTTCTGTGGCTGGTCATCTCCAAGGTACCCATCACTGAGCTCCCTGCTCTTCGGGGCAGTCCAGGCCCCACCTCTTGGCTTGGCCACACCCTCCCCCACCTGCACCTTCTCTCCCTGGTTGCCAGTTCAGGTGCCGACATGCCTGTCACCCCATAGCCAGACCCCATCATGTTAGTTAGACTCTGGGTTTCTTTCAGGCCTCGCTCCACACCAGAGCACTCCCCTTTGCCTCCCTGGCTCACGTCATCTTTCAGCCAACAGTGCTGCCCTCCTGTGGGCTGGGCACGGGTGTCTGTGTCGCCAGGCTGGGAAAAGTCACTGCGGGCACATGCAGACTGCTTCATACTGGATGCAACCTCCAGAAACCGAGAAGCCGGGGCCGGCTGGCCTGGGCCCTCTCTCAGTGTCCCCGCCAAAGCACTGTCCCTTCCCGCCAGCTGCGGGCAGGGGCAGGAGCGCAGGGAGGGCAGGGGCGGCTCTTCCAGGAGCAGGGAGCAATTCCTGTGCTTGTCTTTTCCTGAAGGATTAGGTCACTCAGGTTTTAGCAGGGGCCTCACAGGGAGAGCCTGACTTCCTGGCACCGAGGGGAAAGTCGCGGTGGCGGCCTGCGGGTCTCGGTGGCAACGCCATCAGGAACCAGATCAAGTTTCTGTTTCCCCGCGAGCGCTAGAAATTGAAGTATGTGCAGAAATACAATTCATAAATCGATGGACTTTATTTCCACCATTCCCAGGCTTTAATTTCCAGAAACAAAATGTCAGTGTTATGGCTGAAATGCTCTTAGTTTCAGGAAACCCATCATAACCCAGAATTGTTTATGCATACTTCACATCTTGTGTGACAAGAACGGTTTGGAGAGTAATGCAGGGTCACGGGATTGTGGTTGCTCTGAGACAAGCTGATCTGAGTGTGGTGACCTCCTATTTATGCTGTTTTTACCCTAAAGCTCGCCCTGACTTTCACCCCTCAGGAAAACAGAGGGAGCTGTGGTTCTTCTGGGAGCTGGGGCTGCATTTGGGTAGCCAGCCCCTAGGCCGTGCCAGTCTGTCACTCACACTCGTGTGTGTGCGCGTGTGCGCGTGTTTGTGCACACACGTGTGGCCAGTGTGAGAACCAATATGGCTGCGTCGGGAGAAATGGGTTCTGTCCCCCACCTCCTCCCAGCACGACCTCTGCCCTCAGTCTCTCTTCTGGAACATGGAGGTGCCAACGTCCACCTCAAAGGACCCGTGGTGGCTGTGACTCAGGGCGAGGAGAGTGCTGGGTCTCCCCAAAGGTTCTGGAAGTGCTTCCTGGAAGCTGAGGGGTATTGGGCACCCAGCAGGGGTCACTGGGCTCCCAGATGGCACAGAGGGTTCTGGGGTTACTCAGCTGCTCAGGCTCTTTTCAGGAAGCCTCTGTGAGCACAGCCTGGCAGGCCAGGGGGGGGCCTCTTGGCCCCCCGCACGAGGCTGGAGACTGACCTGGAGAAGAGATGCCCAGGCAACGTGCATGCCCCTGTGGGCGCAGAACGTCTGTTTTAGCCCATCTTTTCGGGTGCTGCCCCCATTGCTCACTTAATTCAGCAGAGCACTCAGCCTCGCCTGCTGCCCTTAGTGGGGTGGGGAACCCGCAGTCCCTTCTAGAAGATGCTCTGCTAGCAGCTTCTCAGCCCATCCAGGCCTCTGCAGCCCAGCCCGGACTCTGGGGCGACTTGTGTTCTGCAGGTTGAACACACTCAGGCAGGGCCGGGACCCCTGGCCAGGGCCCCCCAAGTGCGGAGCCTTCAGGTTATGTGGGATCCCCAGCTGCCAGCTCGTACTCCTTTGGAAACACTGACAAAGCTTTCAAATGGCAGAAGGGGTGAATACTACAGATCACGATTTGGGTCATTTTAACTTTGTTTTTGCTCATGCAGCAGAAACTTGTGTGTCCTTTGCTCCGTGAGCTTTCTCCACATCTCTGATAAATGGGGCAGTTTTGAGGAGGAGGAGGGATAGGGAACCACCTCGGCCTCTGGTAAAGCTGCTCTGGATGTGGCTGGTCCATCCATCTTGGTTCCTTCCAGAACCATGTCCCTCCTCGCCCAGATACAAGCCCATCCTTCGGAGACAGAGGCCTGGAGGGCTGGCTGGGAGAGCTCAGGAGCGGTTTTAGGTCTGAGACCCTCCTTCCTCTCATCTCAGGCCTTCCAGGAGCGGAGCTGGAAAACCATAAAATCAAGGAAGTGAGCCCTGATACAGGGCAGCAAGGAGCACTAAAGCTGGCCAAGGACACTGCCCAAATAGTTCACCGGTCACTGAGTTCTTCACCCACACACATGATTACAAGACTACTCAGGCTCAGACAACAACAATAATGGGATTTATTTAACACACAAGAGAAAACAAAGAGTTACCGAGGTCACAAATAGCCATAAATCTCACCCAAAGCAGTGTCCAGTGTTTTAAAGTCCAAAACACAAATGCTCCCAAGATGGCGTCTTCCCACCACTGGGGGCCTGGAACATGCGGCAGCCAGACTACAGGCCGGGATCCAACCCACAAAGACAGCAGAAGGCGCAACAGGAGATGCTCCTGCAGCTGCTGAGATGCCCCAGCAAAGCACCAGACAAGCGACTCTCAAAACAGCTGTGCGGTAGCCAAAAGACTGGACAAACAGCCCTACTCATGCAGCTCAGTCAGCGCCCGGCTCCGGGTCTCTGCCTTTTCCTTCCAGGCTGTAACAGCAGCAAAGCTAGGGACAGTTTCAGTAGCTCGGCTACCTGCAAAGCCTCTGAACTTTTCCTCTCTGAGGTTGGCTGTTGGAGGCTTCTCCATGTCCTTCAGAGGACCTCAACAGCCTTCTGGAAGACAAGTGTTATGGGGGCAGAAATGGCTGACCCTGGAATTATTGAAGATCTGAAAATGCTGAAATTCCGAAAGCTGAATCCTGGGGGCCACTTCTGCAGTCCCTTATATTTCTTGTTGCAGTCTCCAACCGCACGGATGCTTTGTTCACATTTTCCCCTGTTCTATCGATCCTCACCAGCCCCCCCGTCCAGGGGGCGCCACTTGTAACAGTTCTGACTCCAGCCACGGGTTACATGTCTGCAGCAGATCAAGCGAGAAAAGGAGGAAGAGGAAGGGAAACTGCAGCGGGCAGGCTGGGTCTCTTCTCTCCTGCCAGGTAGGCCTCAGCCTGCAGGGGTCAGGACTTGGACAAGTGACCAGGATTCCATCCTTGCACATGCAGTGGGTGTGCGAAGTCGCTCCCTTCACAACACAGCAGCAGCTCAGAGCTTCCTTGGAGAAGGGAAGAGGCCGTCCTTTGAGTGACACTTGCGCCATTTGTCTGGTGAGTAACCAGGAGCGGCATCCTGCAAGCCACTTAGTGCTGCAGGGACCTGCTGTGCTGAGCGCCCAGAGGAGGCCTGGCCAGGCGCACGCCTCCTGTAAATGGGAAAATGCATGTGATTAAGTAGCATGAGAAACTGGAGTGGTGTTTCTGAAGACATCAGCCCATTTGATTTACTGTTAATTTGGGGAGTCTGGCTTCTCCTTAGAAAGCCTAGAATGGGCATTTTTTTAGAATTACAACCCAGACTTGCCCTGATAGGGCTTTCTGGTTCCCTGGATATCAGGCAACTATAGTCTGGCTGGTCCATATTCACTCTGCAAAACATTTTCCAGAATGTTTTTTAGCACATCCCCTAGACACTTGTCAGGAGTAGGGTCTCACCGCTTCCCAGCCACAAATTCCTTTGTCATCATCTTTAAAGACTCCTTGGGATTCAAAGGAAGGAGACAGAGGCTTGAGCGGGTAGAGAGCCTGGTTTGACCAATGGCAGCGTTGGGAACTGCCTTCCTGGTGCGTCCTTGTCAGATTTCTCTTGTCGGAGAGACCAGGGGGAGACAGCGGGGAAGCAGGGGTACATCTGTGTTCTGTGAAAGCTGACCCAGGCCCCTCCGCAGTGGGGTCCACCCTAACTTCCCTCTTGCTGTTGGAATTGTTAAAATGGCTTGTTGAGTCATCCTGTGATGGGGTCCACACTGGGAAACCGTCCAGGGGCCAAGAGGTAAACTGAGGCAGGAAGTGTCTCTACTCCATTGGGTTGTTTATTTAGATGGGTGCTTTGTGACTCGAGAAGATGTCAGCTGTTTGCAGTCTGAACTGTTCGGGGGAATAAAGAACCAGTCTTTTTTTAAAAGTTAAAGCTAAGAGAGGAGACAGATGAAGAAAAGATTATTTAATTTCATTTTGCCTTACACGGTAATTTGAAAAAAAAATTGCCATTTGAAATATTGCCAGCAGAGAATGAGTAAACACCAGTGAAAGTTCAGAAGTTAGAGTCCTACTCTGGTTTCAAATAAGGCCCTTTACAGTCCTTCCCCATCATTCAGCACAGATACAGAATTCTGAAATTTCTGCAAAATTTGATTTTGTTCTCCATTTCAAGGAGCAGAAGGGTTGTGAACAATCTGATCCTGGTTTTCTGGCCACGACAAATTCTCATGAAACCAGTGCACAGAAAGTGGATTTTCAAAGCTGCCTTTGGAGGGGCCGGGTATCCCCAAGACAGCAGTGGGGAGCTGCCCTGACATGGGCTTATTTCTGGGAGGGGTTTTGCGGGGTGGGGGCTGCATACAAATTGGATGCGAATATAATTGATATTTAAGTCTCTCTCTGGAAACTCAAACTTTGATAGTTTACATCTCTGCTTAATAGCATATTAAATCATTTTATAACCCTTAACAACTGTTTAATCTTTTCATTGTTGAAAAATGAGGTAATTGATCTAAACCATGTCAGAATATGCCAGGAAAAACTTATTTAAATATACCACCCTTCACCATGGCATCCAGGGGTTTTGAGAGACCCACATGTGTGTCCCCACACGAGGGGACCACCTCTCCCACCAGGGTGTCCGAGACAAGGACTCCTCAGCGGGTGGGTGGCGGCTGGAGGAGGCCACAGGGGGCTTGTCCCTTGGGCTCCGGCATTGCTGCCATCTAGGATTTTGGCTCCGAATTGGGCATTGTTGAAAACATGCTTTTCTGGCCGACAGAATGTTCTATGATCTCTCATGTGTTCAGCAAGGTTGTTTGTGCACCCTCACAGAGTATTCATGGATGGGAGAGAGAGAGAGAGAGAGATCGTTTGCGAGCCCGCGCGAGAGCACTGTTATTCCAAAAACAAGTATGCCTTCTCCTTGGGAATGACACCAAAGAATACCTTCTAAATGAAGTATGTTTCCCTTCAGAGATTACAGCATCTGTTGATCAAAGTCCCCTGGAAATAGCTTTTGGCAATAACGAGGTTCTCTGTAACTCTTCTTGGACAGGCGGCCGGGGCCCACGTCGGGACAGCGGCTGTCCTTCCCGCGAGACCGAGGAGCCAGGCGGGGCAGATAGGTGTCCTGTGCGTCTGCTGGCCGCTTGACAAACCTGGTGGCCTCACGTTGGTTTGGTTGGAGATGGTTTTGTTTCTCTGGAAAATTGATTGTGGCACATGGGCTGGCTCCTCTGTCCAAGTAATGCAATGCAGGCATCTTCTAAACTTAAACAGGGCTTTGGCAATCCTGGTGAAATGTATTGTCGTCGGCTTCGGGTCCTGACATCCTCCGTAGAATTGAGGAATGTTTGGACCTCAGCCCCCGAGCCCTTTCTGGTTTAAGTTTAATGAAACTCCGGGCAATCGAAATGTCTACCTGGCAGCGGGAAAGAGACCCTTCACGTTAATTATCGCCAAGTTCAACGGTCTCCTCCCAGCCCTATATACAACCCTACACATTTGTATACATTTTATATGGTCTATTTCCATTATAAATTGCCCATAAATTAAATACAGATTTTCATGGGAACATCTTGGAAAAAAAAGAAAAGATCTATGTGATACATGTTTCTGCGATTGGAGGTGACGTGGGTTACGAAGGGAGTGGGGGCCCCCCGCGCCAACCCCCCAACATGGAGGTCAGGCGTCTGGGTTAAGGCAACCTGAGTGGTGTGTGAACGGACAGGCGGCGTGCCTTTTCTCCATCTTCTGAGTGGTGAGCTGCATGTCATGATTTCAGAAAGGATGGAGAATGATGGATTGGCCTGGACAGGCTGGAGCGGGGCCAGGGGAGGACAGGGGGACAGTGAGGCATGGGGGCGCCGTCTTCCCTTCTCCAAGCAGAGGGCTGGTCTTGTGTTTGTCTCTCCTTGGTGCAGGGATGCCTTGGGGACATGCCTTCATGGTGATCTGTGTTGCCAGCATAATCTGTTGCTAATCATAAAGGACTAATGCACATTAAAAAAGAAATTAGAGCAGATTACAGATTTATCTCAAAAATGTCCTTCTCCTTTCCCTTCTTCCCTGTTCTTTACTGAGTAGAGAACCGAATTTGTAGTTGACCTAACCTCCAGAGAGTTGTGCCAATCTCCAAGCCCATGCCACCTGAGCCTCAGCCCTTGTGACCTCAGGGCCTTTGCACCTTCTGTGCCCTCTGTAGGCTGGTTTGCTCTGATCATCTTTTACATCATTCCTCAATGAGGCCCTCCCAAGCACTCCATTTAAAATCATACTCCAGTACCCACCTACCTCTCCCTTGCTTTCTTCTGTCTTTCTTTTTTACTTATCTTTGTTTGACATACTATATATTTTATTTATTATTATCAGTGATAAAAAAATAACACGTCTATGTGGGATGGGGCTTTGTCTTTTTCATGCTTTTTTCCTGCTCCTGTGCCTGGCATTTAGTAGATGCTCAATAAAACACGGCAGGGGCATGCATGTACCGATACATGTGGATACGCATTTGGAGGTCATCAGTAACACGCTATAGAAGAAAAAATGTTGCAAAAACTGGTCTAAGAGACTAGACTTGAGACAGCTCACAGAGGTCACAAAGAGGCAGGTTTCTGTTCAAGTAGTTGAGGTGTCTAGACACTGCAGCTTCAGCGCTTAGGGGTGGGTGGTGCATTTCTAGTTGGGCCTCACTGGGGGGGCCTGAGGGCTCATAGGGAGCCGTATACCACTGGGGCAAGACAAAGCAGCCCCGCAGAGCTGGGAGCAGGGAGCAGGGAGCCGCTGGGTGGACGCCGGGCCCCAGGCGAGCACAGAAAGGGCCAGAAGCCACCTCCATTCCTATCTTTCTTTAGGGTGGGGGTGCATCTGGGCTCGTGTGGGGCTCAGGACAGGCAGGAGGCAATTTTGCGTCCTGCTAGGGTGGCATGTAGCCAGTGCCCTCTGAGGGCCCAGTGGCCTGGGGCGGTCAGACCAGCTGAGTGACCTAGGACAAGCTCTTGGCCTGTCTTCTGCAGTTGCTGCGACTGTAGAATGGCGACTAGATTTAACTCTTTAGCTGGTGCTTTCACCGTTAGATGGGGGGCGGGGGGAAGCTTTTTCTTTTCATCATGTGACTTCATTACTGGGGCCTTCACACAAAACCTCCCAGCAGGGACGCTGCCTCCGGTGCTGGAAGGACGTGTGCCAGGGGAGCACTCTGTTCCAGCCTAGGGCCCGTGGGGAGGCTCGGGAACAGCCAGGAGACCCTTTGCTTTATGGCCCTTGGTGGTGGATGAAGTCGTCCCCCTTGGGCTTCATAAATTATTCTGTGGGGTCCATTAGAGCTGGGTGGGGAGCAAGAGAAGGATTTTATGGGTGATTTACACATGGCCTTTGTCTGCGGCTCTGTGCCTTGCCAGCTGGACAGCGTCTCCTGGCTGCTTCCACGGCACAGCCTGGGCCTGAGCGGCCCCTGCCCTGTGAAGTCACCCACAGGACCCAGCAAAATGGCCCCAGGACCCCACAAAGAGTGGGATCCAGAAGAGGCAAGAAGGAGGGCGGGTGACGCAGCCCAGCTCTCTTGTCTCTCCTCAAAAGGACGTGCTGTTCAGCCTGACAGCCCGCGGCTTGTCCCGCTGGCCAGGCGTCCGCTCAGGAAGGGTGGCCGTTGAGGGGCTGGCAGTGTCCCTGAGATCCTATAACCCAGTTCTGGCGCTGACTGTGGAAGAGGATTATGGAGTAGGTCAGAGGCGCAGCTCAAGTTGCCTCTGTGGACACGGGGAGGGGGGGAGGGGCGGGAGAGGCCCGGGTGGGCAGAGGGCAGCAGCTCGTGGGGACGCTGTCCTCTGCCTCTGAGGGGGTCTGAGCCCTTGGCTGCCTTCCTGGTCTGCTGCTCCTGGCCGGCCCCAGCACTGGGCCTGGTGCTGCTGAGACCCGGGGCCTCCCCTGGAGGCTGCCCGGCGGGCCTGGGGCTGCAGAGGGGAGGGTCGGCCCCGGGCTCCTTCCTCTGCCGGACAAGCGTCTCTCACTTGCTGCCGGAGGCGGGAGGCTGGGGGGTGGGCGCTGGACCTGGGCTTTGTGCTGGGGCCTTCTGGGCCACCAGAGAGCTCAGCTCCTGACTTCAGCTCCACCGACGTCCCACCTGACACGGTGAGGGGTGAGGCCACGGGTGCACGCATGCTCCTTGCCGCTCCAGGGGCGGCTGTTTCCCATGGGGCTGCTGTGACTCAGGCTCCATGGCGTGGGGGCCTGGCGTGATGGCCTCGCTGCCGCTGCTGCTTCTGTCTCATTGCCGCCACGCTCATGGGCGTCCATACTTAGCGGGGCCTCACACTGTCGCCATCTTGAAAGTAACTCTTCATGGGTGTTAGGCAAGAGAACCCACATTTTCAGTTTGCCCCAGGACCATGGATTATGTAGATGGTCCTGCCCCCACTTCCAGCTAATCTCCCCCAACCCATCACGTAGCTCAGAGGGCGGACTGGGGAGACGGGCACGGGGCGTAGAGGCGTATATAGGAGGGGGAGCTGCTGGTGGTATGGGGCTGGCCCCCAGGAGATTATGACCTTAGCAAGTTCCTCTTGGCACCCTCAGGCCCTGCTTTCTGTGGCTTTCCTCTGTTTGTTCCATTCAGGCTCTCTAGTTTCTGCTGATATCTGGCACTTTCCCCCCAAAAAACTCCTGTTTTGGGGACAGGTTTTATGGGGTTGCCCGTTATAGTAACCAGGATAGGCTAGGTTGAGTACCAACTGAACCCAGAAATCCCAGTGGCTTAATACAATGTTTTATTTCTTGACATGGTTTCTGTGCACCCCAGTCGGGGGTCAGGAAGTTCTCTCTGTGCTGGGGGTTCCCCATTGGAGCTGTGCTCTCTGCAGCAGTCTCTTACTGCTCTGGTAGCACAAAGGGTGGCGGAGCGTCCCCCTAACTGTTCTCCTCCCCTGCCTCCGACCCCGGCCCCCTTAGCTGCAGGAGGCTGGAACATCGGGCCTTCTACTTCCAGGAAGAAGAGAAGGAAAGGGTATTGGTGAGCGCCAAATAGGTCTAGTTACAAGGCCCCAGACATTTTGCTGAATAGGTGAATGAATGAAGACACCAGATAATGCCACGCCACACCCCTTCCTTGAGGGCGAGTTGTGTTTAACCTTCACCTGGGAGTGTCTGTGGATGGCCCCCAGCTTCCCTTGTGGCAGAAATTCTCTACCCCTCCCTTGTTGTGGGGTCCAGTTCGGTGGACCAGGCCCTCTCTGGGTGTGCAGGACTCAGGGTTGAGCAGTGTTGCAGTGATGAGCTAAGGAAATCGGGGTGCTTGGTATCTGTGGGTGGACACCAGCAAACTTTAAGTTAAAAAAAGTGAAAACATTCTGTTTTGATACATGTCATCGGGTGTAAGAGAAACGCGTTTCTTTTTCAAATCCAATTTGACTCCGTCCCCAGCCTCCGGGAACCTGTGGTGTCCGGTCTCAGTCATTCTTTGTGCCCCCCTCCCTACCCCCCACCTTCCTTCCCTTCTGTGGGGTGAAGAAGAGAAGCCTACAGAAGAGCAGGCTGTGGTCTCCTCGCTGCCGTTTCTCCTGCCCAGGACTCGTGGCCCCTCAGGGGTGACATCCCGAGGATCAAATCCCCTCCCTGCCCCCCTCAGAATGAGGGGCTCCCTGTATTCGGTGCCCCAGGTCATGGCCCCCAGCCCAGGGGGAGCCTTACCCTCTTTCCCGAGCCTCTGCCCTCTGGCCCTGATCTGTACCCAGCTGTGGAGCCTTCTGGCTTGGCCACAGGGCGCAGTGCTTGCCCGTCTGTCTGTCTGTCTGTCTGTCTCTCTCACAGGCTGAGCCACCAGCTGTGGGGTAGCCAGAAGATTTAATTGTGAGTTACCTCATCTCGTTCTCATGTATGTGGCCAAAGCCCATCGCAGACAAAACACCAATAAAAGCCCAGTCCCGGAGAAGGCAGGGCCACGGAGAAGAGGAAGCGAGCTTGTTCTCATGGCCTAAAACTTGTATCTTTTTTTTTTTTCATCCCCTTTTTGGCAAAAGAGAACACGAAGCAAGATTAAAAACAATGTACAGTCTGCGGCGGATGGCTGTAGAATGCGCATGGCCTTCAGCGGCTTCCAGCAAATTATTCATGATCTATTTGAGCTTGAGCTAGCCGCTGACGCCTTGTCTCCTCCTCACGCTAACTCAGCCCCCGCGGGGGCCCTGCCCAGGGCCTTCTGGCCGCTGGAAGGAGGCCACACCTGAGCCAGGTAACTCCCCTAGGATCACCTTGGCGCTCAGGTACCAGGATGAACTCCGGAGAGGAAGCATTTGCAGGCCCTTGTCAAGGACCCCGGAACTGGCTGGGTGACCCAGTGTGTTCTGGGGGAAAATGCAGCCAGCTAGCTGCCCAGGTCCCGAGCGGCCTGACAAGCCTGGATTGTGTGTGGTTCCATGGGAGAGGAAAGTCCGTCTATTTAGACTTTGTGTGGTTCACAATTACAGAGCAGTTGGCCCTCAGCTCTCACTTTCAAAATCCCTGTGTACCCACAGCGGGGGCTAGTTGGGTGAAAAGAACTCTGACTAGACGTTAGAGACCACCACTGCCCATGCTGGGGCCTTTGCCAGCTCCCTCTCTCCACGGACCCTGCTTTATTTCCTTTTTTCAAAAGCAAGAGGAATTAAAAAAAAATTTTTTTTTTTTTAAAGATCTGTGGGAGGCTTTCTTCAAACGAAAAGCCCCATGGAGTGAGTAGATAACTTCGGAATTGCTCCTTTGAGAGGGCAGGGTAGAGAGGCCTTGTCCCAACCTGTCCCCTGCAGTTCACTCCCTTGCACCCCTTAAAGGACTCTGCACCCCACAGGGCACCATCAAGCATCGTGAGAAAGTAAGTAGGCGGGTCACGGGAAAGGACAAGGTGACGTTCTCTTTCTTACCCTACCCCTCCCTCAACCTGACCAAATGAAACCCAGGAATTTAGGCAGAGCTGGGCAGTGTCTCAGGAGAGCTTCTCTTCCTCATGTGTGGCCGAAGCACTAATGTTGACCATGGGGCTTCTGGTCTTCCCTGACAGCCAAGTGGTTTCTTTAGGTCCTTTGGGGGACCCACTGTCCATTGACCTTGAATCTCACATGGAATACCTGGGGTATATTACCAAGGTCCTCTAACCTCCTCTACAGAAGCTTCTGAGCCACCTGGGCTGGGAGCAACTGAAGGGTGAGGTGAGGGTGGGGTGACAGTTGGGGGTCAGGAGAGCTAGTTGTTCTCTTTGAATTCTAGGTGGGCAGGGGTCCTGTCTGCTTAGCTGATGGTAGAGGATGAATAAGTATTTGTGGTGTGAATAAAGGCATAGTGGCAGAAATAGGAAGGCAGGTTTCAGTACGATGGAAGTTTCTAGAAGAAAGTTTCTAGATTGCAATGATTCCTGAGTTGCTGTGGCTGTGTGTGATGGTCCTGTGGTGAGGCTCAGGGGTAAGCACTGGCTGGGGCTTGGGCTGGCAGGGTCCTCAGTGTCCCCTCTCACTCCCTGCCCGTGCCCCCATTCCCCTGTCCCCACACCCTTGGCACATAGGTCTTAGAATCCAAAGAAGAAAGATGGCCCACTTCAGCAAGTTCCCAGGCAAAGTGACTTTGTCCCTGGAAAACTGCCTTCCTCCTGTCCAATGAGACCGGTGAGGACCAGCCTAGGGAAATCTCAGCTCGTTAATGGTGTGGAGACTGAGCACGGAGATGTGTGTGTCCTGGGGGGCTCAGCCTGAACGCCTCGCTGCAGGCACCACTCATGCGAGCCCCCACCGCTGGCCTAGTTCCTCATTGGGTCACCGAGGCTCTTGTTTGTGGGCCTGGCTGGGGAGGGAGGCCGGCATGTTAGCTTGGCTTTTTTGCTAGGACGTTGCAGCTGAATTGTGGGACATATCTGGCCTCCAAGGTGTCCTTTCTGGAGCCCGTGAAAGCAGCAGCTTCTCACACTGTGACGGTGGGAGGGGAGGGGTACACTGCGCCGCTGTGGCCTGGAACCCGGAGGTCCTCGGTGGACCTGCAGGCTGCCTCCTTTCTCCCTCACCCACCCAGGACCTCGCAGCATCTTCATGGCAGGCGGTCATGCTCATCACCTTTTGGGGTGGCCCACTGTCCGCGGTGCTCTGGGACGGGGGTGCCGTGACCTGCGGGAGCGGCAGGTGAGATACCCCTGGGACCTCCCCATGACTTGCGTCTGCCCCGTGTTCTGGCTTTGCCTCTGGGACCGCAAAACACACATTCTCCTCCGGCCCAGAAAAGCCCCCCCCAGGGTCTGCAGCGGTGGGGGTCCTGCATGACCCGGCTTCCTGCCTCCTTCTCAGGGAGGGCCCCGGAGGCCCCTCAGCGAGGGGCTGTCTCCTCCAGGCACTGCTGTGACTCTGGGGTCCGAGCGGAGGGCGTGGTCTCTGGCAGCCCTGTTCTCCCCGCACCGCCCACCCGACTCTGGCCCTGGAGGGGAAGAGCCATGAGCTCCCCTCTACCCGGCGCCCTCTGGTTTGGGCGATGGGAACTCCGGGGTCCCTCCCCGCGCCAGAGAAGTGACTCGACCTGCCCAGAAGGGGGCAGAAGAGGCAGCGCTCAGCGTCTGGGCCTTGGGCTGCCCCTGCAGGGCGCTGGGTCCCGAGTGTTCCTCCGCCTGCTGCCCGGCCCTGCGGCCGGTGCTTTCCCATCTCCACTGTGAAGACCCTGGTCCCAGAGCGGGCGGTGTTGACTCCTGGCCATGGCGGAGCGGGGCTCGGACTCAGCCCCGGCTGTCTCCGCCCGTGTGTTCAGTGGCGGGACAGCCCGGCCTCGCGCTCAGCTCTGCACGTCCCGGACAGGCCTGCCTCCCCTTCGGGGCTTCACCGGCCCACGCGGGGACACTCCAGGAAGCCCACCCCGGGGTGTTCCTGAAAGTGAGTGTAGCTGGGGTGCTCAGGGAAGCAGCAAGGCCTTTCTGACTAGGCAGCAACATATTCTAGAACTTGCCGGGCTGGGGAACAGCCACTTGGGGGTCCGATTCTTTCCTCTGTACACATGGCGTTCCCGGTCACAAAACGAACCCAGCTTCATGCTGACACTGCCCCTTCCCTAAGCCAGGGATGCCGTTCCCTGGAGAATGCCAGGCTGGGCACCCGCTGCGCATGGTGGGTCTCCTGGGCGGCTGCTGGCCGGCCCTGCAGTGTGTCCCAGCGCCAGGCGAGGCCAGGAGGAGTCCACGGCAGCTGGGAGTGGAGCGAGGAGAGGCCGGGCATCGGCCCACGGCCCGCCTGCCTTGCGGGGAAGGACTTGCGGGTGAGGGTGCGCTGGCGGCGAAGTGCGTCTCAGGGCTGCGCTCTGGCTGGGTGGGGCCTCGGTGGGCTCTGGGGTAATGCTGAGCGGGAGGGGGGGAGAGGGGGACCCCATGCCACTGCGCCCCGCAGTCTTTCGCTTCCCTGCGTTCTCCCCTGACCTCCCGGCCAACTCCAGGGGGAGCTTGCTGGGGCTTCAGGGGGCGTTTCTTCCTCTTTGTCTGGCCGAGGGCTTCGTGCTACGGGCACGAGCTCGTTACTGACACACGCTGGGCCTCCGCGAACACAGCGCCTGCAGGCCGTGGTGGCAGCAGCTGTGCGTGCGTGGGGGTGGGGGAAGGACACCACGACTCGGGGCGGCCCCCAGGAGTGTATGCGGCCGGAGCGCACGGGCAGGTGCAGCCTCCAGTTCCCAGGTGGGGAAATCAGAGGCGTCGGGCTGCAGCTGAGGCCCGGCCTGGGGGTGAGCCCTTCCCCTTGGGGATGTGCCCAGGTCTGTCTGGGCGCCCGTGTGTGAGGAGGTGATGCCCGTGGGGCCCGTGGTGGGTGGTGCCGTCCTCCCTGTCATGGCACCCATGGCACAGAGTCCATCACGCCGGGGTCCCTCTTGCCATTTGCCACCGCATCCCTGCCAAGGTGGGGGGGTCTCAGTCTGCTCGGGCCCGGTGGGGGGCGCTCCCCAGCAGAAGCAGTTTCCTGGGAGGCTCCTGCTCGGGGCCTTTCTCCTGGCCGCCAGCCAGGCCTGGGCCGGAGGGGCAGGGGCTCTGGACGCTGCTCGCCGGCTGCCGGCCGCTCGCCTGAGGGGTACAGCCCTGCCTGAGGTTGTAGCAAATCAAGACCATGTGGCGGCCTCCCCCGAGAGGGTCCCTGCGAAAGAAATTGGGGGGTGGGGAGCGTTTTTGGCAATCAGTCCCGAAACTCCTCTCGTATTCCCTTTCCCTTTGCTCTTCAACCCCCAAATCTGAAAGAGTTTATTTTTAAAACAGAAACAGTCCTACACCCCGAGTATCCATGGCCAAGGACCCCTCTCCCCTCCGCTCGGGTCTAGTCTGGGACCGGGGTGCATCCTGCGGGGAGCTTGGGGCCAGGGCAGCGGGAGAAGGCGTCATTGGTTCTTCCAGGGACTCAGAGGGTGGGGACACCCTCGCATTGTGTGTGGGCATCGGGGAGGGCCAAGGACGCTAGGGGAAGGTCAAGGGAGTGTCCCAAGGCTGGCGGCCGCCCCAGTCACCTGCTTTCAGCTCAGGCTTCTCTCTATGGAGGCGTCTCAGGTTGGCAGGCTGGCCTGGGGGTTGGTTGCAAGAAGAACATTCTAAGAGATAGAAGAGAGGAGCAAAATGCCCTCAAGCTACAGAAAGGGGAAAGGGAATTCTGGGGTGATGGGAGAGCAGGCAAGTGCACATGAGCAGCGAAGGAGCTTTTCAAGGCGCATGAGGCTCTCAGGCCATGGGAGTCACGTGGTGGCTGACAGCAGGCAGGTCAAGAACCACTTGCCCGGAGCTTAGGGCACAGGACATGTTTGAAATCCGTAAAGGACTGTTTGCAAGGGTAGGAAGGCTGTAGGGGTCTGGGGCTCTGTTCTCTGGCAGTTTACAGCATGGGGAGCCCGGGGGTCTGGGCTGCTGTCGGGCTGTTAAGCAGATTGTGTGTTGACCCACTGTTCAGGGGGCATGCAGCTTTGGCAGGGGCGTGGGGAGAAATGGCAAGTGAAGTTGAGAACACTCCTGGCTCTAAACTGTGCCCAGCTCTCCAGCACAGGGGGTGGGGGACTCACTCCTGGGCTCTGCTGCCTCCTCCCGCGGTGATCACGGACTCGATTCTCCCCTCTCCTGGGCCCTCCTCCCCTCTCCAGAGGGTGACGGTAGCCCTTTGTGCCAACGGTGGGCCCTGCTCTCCTCCCCCGATCCTCCCTTCTTGAAGAGACGGCCTCTCCTCCCTGCCACGAGGTGGGAGGAGGCTGCCGCTACCCTGCCTTCTCCCGCCTCTGCTCAGTCCGTCTGTCCCACCATTCCCACTGCAGTTGACGATGGCATGTTATAAAGGGACAGGACCAGAACTGTTTCTAAACACTTGTGAGGCACCCACTGGGGACATCCCCCCCCAAATAACTGAGACTTAGAGGGGAGCTGTGTTCCTGAAATGGGGGAAACCCAGAGCCACCCCCAGTTGTCTGCATGGACTGTTGAGGCCAGAGATGGGTTTGTGCTACCACTGGGTTGTATCCATTTGGGCTCCTTTGCTTTCCAGGGACAAAAATCCCAACCCAGACCAGCTCAGGCAGAAAGCAGTATCCGCTCATGTCTCTGTGCCATTTCCTTTAGTCCCCAAACTGAGTCAAGCAGCCCCAGTTACAATCTTGCAACAATGTGGCTTTATCTCCTTTTGAGCTAAGAAAACTCAAATGGCTCATTCCTTTACCCGAACCTGCTAGAGTAGTTCTCTTGGAGGTGCTGGTAGATGGTGAAATCCCTTGAACAGACCTGTTCTTGTCTTGACCCAAACCACTAATTCTCTGAGGTTTCTTTTCAAAGATCCTTTCTCTTCTTTGGGCCTCAGTTTCCTGTAAAATGGAAGGTGATGTTTTTAGAGTTTCTTTCCCAAAATGGCCAGTCTGACTCTGAGGAGAGACTTCTCAACAAGAAGAATATTTGAGAAGAAAACCTGGGTATTTAAAGGTGCACATGTCAGATCCAGAGGAAGGAGTCCCTGAGCTGGTGAGAGGAAGGCAGCTGTGGTGTGTCTTGTCCATAAGTGAGGATGCAGACAAATGAACTGGGTATTGTGAAGCCATGTAAGTAACATTAATAGCAGCATCAACCCAAACTTGGGGATTCAGGGAGATGTCTTGGAGGAAATAATGGTGTACTTGTTGAAAGATGATTCTGGAGCTTGAGTGCGTGTTGATAGTGAAAAGTCATGATAATTAGAAGATGATGGAGAAGTAAGCAAGAACCAGATCATGCTTGGTCTTGCAAGAAAGTCTTAAGAAAAATTTTGGGCTTTATCCAAAGAGCAGTGTGAGCACAGTTTAAACATGTGAGTGGCATGATTCAGTTTGTGTTTTAGAAAGATCGCTCTAAGGGGGAATGACTGGAGTCAGGGAGAGCAATTAGGAGGCTGTGCTGAGGTGCCCCTGGATGGTCCAGCGTGGGGTGAGGGTAGTGTAGGTGGAGAGAGGCAGACAGATGCCTGGTAGTTAGGTGTCGAATGAAGGCTTCTAGAAGAAATGGCTAATACTGGGTTTGGGGCAAGAAGTAGAGAAGATAAACTTGAAGTATCTTACCACACTGCACAGCAACTGGGGCTGTACCAAAGGGTCTAGGAGCCAACATGAAGAGAGTCCCACTAGCAGAAGATCGGAATATGTTAGTCCATAATACTACTCAAACTTGGGAGGATGTTATGGGACAAAGTGAGGATCCTGAAAACTGGGTAAGCGTTTTTATTTCAATGATACCCCAAGTAATTACATTGTCAAAGAGCAGTGTCATCATTGATAGAAGTGTTCTGCTGAAAAAGGAAATGGTAGAATTATGATCTAAGGTTTGAGCATCAAGATTTATTACTTATTTTCTGGGTATTCCTGGGAGATCATTTATTCTGTTAAAAATAAGAACTATTGAGGCAGAAATGATGTTCCAGGAGAAATTTGGATAGCAGTTCCAGTGCCTGAAATAAAGGGTCCTGAGTTCTTATCTTTTCTGCCACCCCACCAAGAAAAGTTCCTTCAGAGCTGATTGATTAGTAGATATACTTATATTCAAAGGCTGTGGATCATGACTTATTTTATAAACAAAAAGATAAGAAAGGGTGGAGAGATTTGAACTAGCTCCTTGGGAAAATCAACAGGGTTGGGTAAGTTGGTGACCAGACATTTATAGTGACTCTAAAACAAGGTTGAGTTCATTTCTCTGGCAGGGTTCAACCACCTAGATTTAGGGGTTGGGAGTTAAACAATGAAAATGATCAGGGTTGCAACTCTGTTAGATGGGAGTGGTGGAATGTCAATGAAACAAGAGTTTGATCTGAGGATCTTATTTAAAGAGGGATTGTGGTGCTAAACCATGAAATATCAGGTGAGTGGGAGAGGAAATGAAGAGCAAAAGGAGGGGAGAGAGGGGTTAGTGAGTCCTGGATAAACCTGTGAAGTTGCATCACAGAGTAGGAGGAAAAGACTAACATAGCAGTAGTGTATATAAATGTACACACTGCAAGGATAGGATTAAATTCAAGATTTCCGAGGTGGAGAACAGATGAAGACTGGTCTGGGGAGAAACAATAGGCATGATGGCTAAGGTTAAATGAAGGTGAAGGTCATGATTGGAAGGTTAAGGAAGTTAGAAGAGACCTGGGTGTGGAGTAAGTCATCATGCAGATGTTGAGGTCAGCTAGGAACTTTGGTTGGTGGAGATAATTGTTAGCTTGACACTGAGGTTTTGATGAATGAGGAACCATCCAGGAAGTTGGTAGACAGCAGTGATGGGGAGGTGGCAGTATTGCTTGAAAGTTCGAGTCCCGGGCCTCCCCGGTGGCGCAGCGGTTAAGCGCTGCGCTGTGGAGCTGTCGGCAGCAGCGACGCGAATTCGACGCCCGGCCGGGGAGAATCCCACATGGTGCGGCAGACCTCTCCTGCCTCGCCCGCTGCTCCCCTCAGCAGTGTATTTCTGATCTGCCTGTTCTGCTACCCGCTCTGTCTCTGGTGAACCCTCTCGCTGCCCCATGCCTCTGGCCTGCACCCCAGCTTGTATGTATAAATAAAAAGAAAGAAAGTTCGAGTCCCCAAAGAGCCAGGGTTTGCCCAAACAGGGTGAGGGGTGTTACAAGAGCTTGAGATCAAATCAGCCCCACGTCTGGATCTCAAAGAGGAGCAGTTTCCTTTTGTGGGTGCAGCAGGGGAAGTCTTATTCTTGGGCTGGGGAGCCACATGCCTGTGACTGTTTCCAGACAACCATAGCCATGGTACTGGATACACTTACTGTAGAGCGAGTACGGCCAAGTGCGGTCAGCTCTTTTAACATCTGCCACGGAGATGTTGTTCTCAGTACCTGCCTGACATCTCCTCTGTGCTCCTGCCAAGGGCCAGGCCCCCAGAAGTCCCTGCACAATGTCCTTGAAAGAAGAGGGAACACACAATCATGATTTTAAAATAAACAGCAGAAGACAAAGTATTTTGGTTCCTGGCTCGGCTCGTCCCCATGTGGGTGAAGTCATTTTGAGCGTACTCTTGCCACGGTGCACTTGGAGGCCTTTGAGGTTTGGCCGTGATTGGGCTCTGTAGACAGCAGGCAGGGCCCATTTGTGGATAACAGCCTCCATTTTAACCAGTCATGACGTGGGGTGGGAATCCACATACAGAAGCCCGCCGGCTTTTCCCTTGCTGGTCTATCTGCCCCTCTCTTTTTATGTCTTTTCTAGCTTTTTGGGATGGGACAGATCAATTCCCATATCAACCAGAGAGAAACTTGAAGGGGTTTCCCATTTGCCCACACCAAGCCTATCCTTGAATTATTCACATGACTTCACAAAGGTGCCAGTGCTGAATGTATCACACATCACCTTTACAAAGCAGGAGCCTTGGAAGGGGATGATCTGTGGGTCATTTAGGAATACATGGATCTGATTTAATTTAATTTAAATTTTTAAAAAAGATTTATTTATTTATACATTCGAGAGCTGAGGTGTAGGCCAGAAGTGTGTGTGTGTGGAGGTGAGAGGATTCACCAGAGACAGAGTGGGGAGCAGAACAGGCAGATCTACGGAAGTACACTGCTGAGGGGAGCAGCGGGAAGACAGGAGAGGTCTGCTGTGCCACGTGAGAGGCTCACTGGCTGGGAATTGAACTCAAGCTGCAGTGGCTGTGGATAGCTTCATAGTGCTGAGACTTAACCCCTTGAGCCACCAGGGAGGTCTCTGACTTAATTTTAATATTTACTTATCAGGAAAACCCTCTACACCTTTCTTTTTTTTTTTTTTAAAGATTTATTTATTTATGCATACAAGCTGGAGTACAGGCCAGAGGCATGGGGTGGCGAGAGGGTTCCCCAGAGACAGAGTGGGGAGCAGAACAGACAGATTGATGGGAATACACTGCTGAGGGGAGCAGCGGGCGAGGCAGGAGAGGTCTGCTGTGCCATGTGGGAATCTCCCTGATGGGGCATTGAACTTGCATTGCCGCTGCCGACAGCTCCACAGCACAGCGCTTAACTGCTGCGCCACCAGGGAGGCCCCCTCTATACCTTTTTAATATGTAAGTCAAGTTTAACCATCTGTCCTATGAAAATCATTGTCAAGATTTATAGTTAGATGAAAATGTATTTGGAAAGATATTCATAATAGTTGTGGTAGGGTTGATAAACCCAATGTGGACAGATCCTTACAAAGTAAAAGGCAAAATAAAAAATGGGCAGAAGGGCTAAAAAGACACTTCTTCAAAGAAGAAAAGCAAATGGCCAAAAGGTATATGAAAAAATGTTCACCATCACTTATAATCAAGGAAATGCAAATCAAAACCACAATGAGATACCACCTCACAGGGTGAGAATGGCACACATCAAAAAAACAGGCAACAAAAAATTGCTGGGAAGGATGTGGAGAAAAAGGAATTCTTCTGCACTGCTGGTGGAAATTGGTCCAACCACTATGGAAAGCTGTATGGCGATTCCTCAAAATGCTAAAAATGGAGCTTCCATTCGTCCTGACAATACCACTTCTGGGAATCTACCCAAAGGACACAAAAACACTAATCCAAAAGGATACATGCACCCGTATGTTTATTGCAGTACTGTTTACAATAGCTAAGGTATGGAAACAACCTAGATGCCCCAAAATAGGTGACTGGATAAAGAAGATGTGGTACATATACACAATGGAATACTATTCAGCATTCAAAAATGATAAACACATGCAATTTGCAGCAAACTGGATGGAACTGGAAGGGATCATGCTCAGAGAAATAAGCCAGGAAGAAAGAGAAAAATATCGAATGGTTTCACTTATTACAGGAATATAGAGGAACCAAACAAGAGAGAGACACCCAGCGAGGGAGGGAGAGGATAAGGGCTCAAAATGGGGTAGAAAAGAGCACAAGGGACTATAGTGATGGGTCACGGGTGAATCAGTAGTGGGTTACCCAAGGGGAATACACAATGTAAAAAATATAAATAACAATTAAAAAAAGAATTCAAATGAAGTGAAAACTTCAAAACAGGAAAAAAAAACACCACCATATAGACTAATGGACAAATAAATCAAATAGATGAAAAAGAGAAATAAAAGGGTCACAATGTGTAAGAAAAGATGATCAACCTTCCCAAAGATAAAAAATGCTAATTAAAAATTGAGATATCATGTTTTACTCATGGACAAAGATAAATGCATTGGGAAAAAGTAAGTTATGAGCCAAGTTCTTGAGAAATGCTTAGTTCAGAAGAATATATAAATGGTTGCGAGGCAGTTTGACAAGTATCAAAATATAAAGTGCCCATATCCTTTGAGCCAGCAACCCTACTTTGAAAATGTCCCCTCTGAAGGACCCTGCTTCTCTTCTTTCTTAGCACGCATTGCCTGGGTCTCACCTCACTGCAATCGGGTTTTCCACACCTTTGTAGATCTTTGGTTGCATAGGGCAATTCTAGTTTTGGCTTGTGGCTTGATGTAACTGGTATGTCTTTCATTCTCACAGTAAGTCCTCGTGGGAAAGCTGAACTCTGTGATCAACCATTTATACAAGCTGACGGCCCCTCGATTCCAGCCTTGAAGTCTGACCTCTGCTCCTGGACTCCAGACTTGTATATTCACCTGCTGACTCAGTTTCTCCACTGGAGCAACCGACTGGCATCTCATAAGCTGTAAGTCCAAAATTTATCTTTTGATTTTCTATTCCAAACATGCACTTCTGACATTCCTATAAATTCTGACTTCTGGTTGCTGAGCCCAAGTCCTTGACTTTTCTATTTCTCTCAAATTCCATGTCTGATCCATCAGTTCATTCTATGAGCTGTTTGGAATTCTGTTTAGAAACCAACTAAACTTTTCTTCATCTCCTGAACTACCACATTAATGCAATCATTGACCTCTTACTAGAGTGTTGTAAACTCTCTTGGCTCTAATTTCCACCCTTGTCATCCAGAGAGATCCTTTTAAAATATGCCAGGCCGGGCCTCCCTAGTGGCGCAGCAGTTGAGCGCTGCGCTGTGGAGCTGTCGGCAGCGCACGATGCGAGTTCGACGCCCGGCCGGGGAGAATCCCACATGGTGCGGCAGACCTCTCCTGCCTCGCCCGCTGCTCCCCTCAGCAGTGTATTTCTGATCTGCCTGTTCTGCTCCCCACTCTGTCTCTGGTGAACCCTCTCGCCGCCCCACGCCTCTGGCCTGTACCCCAGCTTGTATGTATAAATAAATCTTTAAAAAAAATATGCCAGGCCATGACATGTTCCTCAAAATTCTCCCCTGGATCTGCATAATGTGCTCAGTAAAACCCCAGTTCCTGCATGAATCAGGCTCCTGAAACCTGCTGTCACTTACTCTTCCTTTTGCTCACTCAACTGCATTCCAGCCTCGCTGCTCACCCTGCTGCTTCTCAAATCAACATTCCCATGTCTCAGGACACTTGCACCTGCTGTTCTTTTTGCCTGGAATTGTCTTTTTTGATTTATCCAGTGGTGCACCCATTCATTGTTCTCAGGCCTCTGCTCAATTTTTTTTTCTTGTCAAAAAGGTCTTTACCGGGCCTCCTTGGTGGGACAGGGGTTAAAGTCTCAACGATGTGAAGCTATTACCAGCCACAGTGGCATGAGTTTGATCCCCAGCCAGGAAATTACCCACATGGCACAGCAGACCTCTCCTGTTTCACCCACTGCTCCCTTCAGCAGTGTATTTTAGTAGATCTGCCTGTTCTGCTCCCCACCTTGTCTCTGGTGAATCCTCTCTCCCCCTGCATCTCTGGCCTACACCCCAGTTCTTATATGCATAAATAAATAAAAAAATCTTTAAAAAAGGAATTAAAAAAAAAGATCTTTACTCATTATCCTATAAGGCAAACTTCCCTCATTACTCTCCACCTCAAAGTTTTGTTATTCTTCATAGAATTAATCGGTACCCACTGTTATTTAGGATAAGTAAAAAAAATGGTTTCCCTTGACTAGGATGTAACTTTAAAAAGCCAGGACTGCAACTGTTTTATCTCCAGTGTCTAGAACAGTGTTTGGAATGTAATAAGCACTTATTAAAATTTAATGAGCAGGTTCAGAAAGTACAACCAAGTACATAGTATGTTTCTGATATTTAGTTAAGTTTTTAAAAACTTCTCTCCGTAGTGCAGTATTTTAAGATTTTCATTGAAAAGTTTTGTAGTACTATTGTTAAATTTGTCCCTAAGTGTTTTATGTTTTTGGACATAATGATAAAAGAAATTATTTTCTAAATTTCATTTTCCAGTTGTTTCATGTGGGTGCATGGAAATGTAATGAATGTAATTTTATATTGCCCTTATATCCTGTAATTTTGCTGAACTCGTTTATTACTTCAAGTAGTTTTTTTGGGTTGAGTCTTTGCAATTTGATAATTAAACAAGCATGTTCTCTATGAAAAGGGAGAACTCTCCCCCCTTCTTTTTCGTTCTTTTGCCTCTTATTTCTTTTCCTTGCCTTATTGCAGTGGCTATGGGCTCTAATAACATGCAAAATATACGTGTTGAAAATGGCCATCCTTGTCTTGTTACTAATCTTGGGGTGAGGTAGCCATAGTCTCATTATTAAGTGTGGTACTGGCTGTAGTTGAGTTTTTGTAGCTGCTAGTTGTCAAATGCAAAAACTTGTTTCTATTCCTCTTTTGTTGAGAGTTTTTTTTTTTTAAACTTGAATGTATTTTGAACTTTGACAGATGTTTTTCCCCATCTTTTGAGATAATCATTTAAGTTTTCTCTTTTAATCTGTTCCACTGGTGAATTTCTTTGACTTCTGAATGCCAAATCAATCTTGCATTCCTAGAATTATCCCACTTGCTCTTGATGAATCAACCTTTTCATAGGCATTCTAATCTTGATAATGTTTTGTTAGGACTTTTGCATTTGTGCTCATGGAGAAACTTCCTTATATACATTTTCTGACTTTGCCATATCAGAGTATGCTGGGCTGGGAAGTGTTTCTATCTCTATTTTCTGAAAGATTTTACATATAATTGACATTATTTCTTGTTTAAATATTTGATAGAATTTAGCAGTGAAACCATCTGAGATTCAAATTTTTCTTTCTGGGAAAATTTTTGATAACAAATTTAATTTCTTTGACAGATATAGGTATATTCAAATTTTCTATTTTACCTAGTGTGGGTTTTGACAAATTGTGTTTTTTAAGGAATTTGTCCATGTCATATAAGTAGTCAAATGTATTAATCTGCCATTGTGCATAACATTCCATTGTTGTCCTTTAGAAGTCAAAAACTGTAGCAATATTTCCTCTTTCTTTCTGATACTAGTAATTTTCTCTTTTTTCTTTATCCTTTCTGTAAGGGGCTTATGAATTCTATTAATGTCCTCAAAGATAAAAATTTTAGCATTGCTTTTAGATTTTCTGTTTACCTTATTTCTAGTCTTACCATCATTATTACTTCCATCCTATTAGTTTTGGGTTCAATTTGCTCTTAATTTTTAAGCTTAAGGTGAAACATTTTATCTAATTTTACTAGGAAGAAAATTATAACTAATTTTATACTTTTTTTTTTTTAAACATTTTATTTTTTTGTTTCTCTTAACAACCCTTTGAGATCACATAGTTTACTTATTTTCTTTCTTTCTTTTTTTTTTTTTTAAAGATTTATTTTTTATTTATACATACAAGTTGGGGTACAGGCCAGAGGCGTGGGGCGGTGAGAGGGTTCACCAGAGACAGAGTGGGGAGCAGAACAGGCAGACCAGAAATACACTGCTGAGGGGAGCAGCGGGCGAGGCAGGAGAGGTCTGCCGCACCATATGGGACTCTCCCCAGCCGGGTGTCGAACTCGCGTCGCCGCTGCCAACAGCTCCACAACGCAGTGCTTAACCGCTGCGCCACTGGGGAGGCCCTTTATACTTTTTTTAATTGTTATTTTTATTTTTGTCTTTTATATTACTGTATATTCCCCGTAGGTTTCCTACCACCAATTCCCCTGTGTACCATCACCATAGTCCCTTGTGCTCCCCTCTCCCCCGTTCTGAGCCCCAATCCTCCCCCCTCTCTCTCGGTGATTGTCGCTCTTGTGTTTGGTTCCCCTATATTCCTGTTATAAGTGAGACCATTTGATATTTTTCTTTTTCCTTTTGGCTTATTTCACTGAGCATGATCTCTTCTAGTTCCATCCATGTTGCTGCAAATTGCATGTGTTTATCTTTTTTGAATGCTGAATAGTATTCCACTGAGTATATGTACCACATCTTCTTGATCCAGTCATCTATTTTGGGGCATCTGGGTTGTTTTCATACCTTCGCTATTGTAAATAGTGCTGCAATAAACATACAGGACCTTTTTTTTTTCTTATATGAGCATATAATGCCATAAGATTTCCTCTAAGCACACTTGAACTGCATCTCACAAATTTTGATACATGTGTTTTCATTTTCATTCAGCTCAAAGTATTTTCTGATTTCTCCTAGGATTCCTTTGAAACGTATTTAGAAGTATATTGTTCAATTTCCAAATATTTGAGGGCCTTTTTAGCTCTCATGTTGTTGCTAATGTCTATTTTAATTTTGTTGTGACCAAAGAACATTCTATATTATTTTAATATTTTGAAATTTATTTAGACCTACACTAGACCTAATATGCTAATATGCTTCACCTTTTGACGGGCAATATTCAGTATACTCGTGCCTCCTGATGTGACGAGGTGTGGGTGGACTCCTGGTCTTGGGTGGTGATGGAGGAAATTCATTTCGTATATTGGCCAGTGATGTAATGGCTTGATGCTACCTGTGGGACAAAGTTTCCTGGGCCACTAGTCAATGAGGTCGCTGGGAAAGAAGGGAAATTACATGTTTGTTATATGTGAAATGTGTAGGAAATGGAGGCTGACAAATTCTGTTGTCTAGTGAAACAAAAAGAAATCCGCATACTCTTTCAAGAGTAGTGTTTCATTTATTTTGCAATTATTAACTGTTTATTGTTTGGCAAGGTTTAAACTTTTTTTTCATAACATACTTTCTCTGTAACAATGAGTTCAAAAACCCCAAATGCAAGCTTAATACAAAATAAGTACTGATTTTTTTTTCTTTCAAGAAAATTAATGATTAATGTGTAACTTGCAGGAAGTGTTGATACCATGGGTGTAGTAATACTACTGGAAACCTGAAGACCCAAATGGGTCTGTTGAAGAGGTGGCAGCATCTCCAGAGTTTGTAGTTGAGCCCATGCCCAAAGATAATTAGGATTAATAGCTACAAAAGGTGTGCTTACATATCATTTTATGACTCATTTGGACCAAATGACTATTCTACTAAGTTGATTTCATTCCTTTTCAGTTCCATATTTTCCTGGGCAAGGATAGAAAGTGAGGTGTTAGCACTGAATGTGTTGGCTCCATTAGCAGAAGACTAATTCTTAAGCAGTTGTATGAAGCCAGCATTATATCAGTGTCATAAGACATTCAAATAGATTATCCATTAAGTTAATTTTAACTCAGGTCAATTTTTTACCCAGTTTGTGGAATCAAAATAAAAATTTTGGAAGTTAATGCTGTCAAAGATAAAACAGCTAAAAAGCATGCAATTGTGATTTGTTAAGAAATGGAACACTGAAGATATATTTTTTGTGGTGATAATAAAAATACAAGTTTTGGTGGAAGACAGTGTTGTAGAACAAATAATACTCATACTAAATTAAAATGTTTATAGGAACTAAGAATGTACTTGGAGTTTGTTGGGTACACACATAATAACCAAGTTGTTCTATCAATTGAATTAAAAGTTATAGTCATAAAAATGGAACAATTTTATATAAACTCAGAAAAACTGAATCACAAAAATTTTGTGACAGAATCTATTCTAAGTACACAAATAAGACTTCAGCATGGAAGAGTAAACTTTCTTCTTTTGCTGCCTGTCATTAATCAGATTTTTAGGAATCTTTGAACTGTTAGGGAATTATTTTGTGAATTGAGTTAAGGGGCCTAATAGATGTTGTTGAGATTTGGTGTAAACAAATCCTCTACATTTTAGTTCATTTTGTTCAAAAGCAGCTGGATATTTGATCAAAATTAAATGAACAGCTTATCCTAGGATGCCAACTGTTAGTGAATTACAGTGAGTGAACATAAAACTTGCAAGATTTATCTCTACCAAAGCAAGCAAGAAGCTGAAAAAATGAAGTAATGAGAGCATGCCTGGTGTGCAACATCTAATATTCAAATTCTCTAAGACTGTCTGGGACATCTTGACTTATGGGAATAGTCCTGTGCTAGTGTTCCTATGGCAGAGGAGTGAATTTGTACTGTACCCTGCAACGGGATGAAACTGAGTAGACCTAAATGACATATTCCTAAAAAAAAAAAAAATCACATTCCTCAAAAAAAAAATATTCAGTGATACAATATTAAGCAATGATATGTCTAAGAAACTGATTAAAATGGGTGAATTGCTTCAATAGAAAATGTTCTTGTTTACTTTAAAAAATGTTCAGGTCATCCCCATATTTATTTGATTTGATGTGTGCCGGTAAATATGTATGAATATTTGTCATTTATATATATTTAGTAGCAGCTAAAACTGGTGAACCATCCCAAAGACTCATAAATAGAGACAACTGATTTGACATGTCAAAGAAAACTATTTTAAGGCAAAAGGAAAGAATTTGTGAAAATATTCAAAGTGAAATATTTATTCTTTTCAATATGAAAAATAATTGAAATTGACAATATCCTCCATTTGAACAAATTTTCTCCAAGCTTACAAGATCCTCAGCCCCAGGAGGTAGAATGTTTTCTTAATTAAATAATGATGGTCTGTAAGGCAGGGTCACGTGAGAATCAATAACTTCAAATTTATTAATCATAATATGCAACTCTGAAAGAAACTGCAGGCAATTTTATGGAAAATTCTGAAGTGATAAGCTCATACTGAAAAATCACATTCCTCAAAAAACAAATCCGTGATACAATATTAACCAGTGATATGTCTAAGAAACTGAAATGGGTGAATTGCACCAGTAGAAAACTATCTTTGTTACTGTCAAAAATGTTCAGGTCATCCACATAATAACATGATTTGATGTGTGCAGGTAAATATATAAATATTAGTCATAAATTTAGAAAAAGTTTTACTTTTGAAAGTTGTTTTTGAGTAGAACAGTTTTTCAGGTCTATTAACAAAATCACCTTGTTAGTCAATACATAAATATTTGCGATATTGCATCAGTTTTGTTACTCTTAGCTCTCCTGTCCACTTTCAGAGGTGTCCCCATCTGGATGGTGTTTGATGTGGTCACCCTTGCCCTGTGCTCGGCTCAGCTCACAAATTGGCTTCTCACTCTCAGGCTGATGGAAGGTTTCTCTGGCTCTTATCATCAGTCGTGGCTGTGCCACTTGCTTTGGTCAATTTGATGTGAGCAGAAATGCAGCGGGATAGTTTTAAAGGCCAACACAAGATTTATGCTCTTTCTCCTGCTGCAGTGATTGTGGGAGTAAATGGCAAACAGGCGCTGGGAAGGAGTGACAGTGTGAGAAATAAATGCCCCGGATGTAGGTAACTGTGGGTTTAAGCCCCTGTGATTATGTATTATCAGAGCAAAACGTAACCTACCCTAATTGATAAAGCTATTAAGAAGTTAACCTATAGATGAATCAACTGAGATCTCAGTTTGTTGCAAAAGAACTTGGGGGTAGTTTGTAAACAGCAAGATAAAATAAATAGATAGGGAATTGAGTCCAAGGAAAAATGAGGTATGTAAATAAAGTAGGAAGTAAGATTAGTCCCTAAAATGCCTTCCTGTGCATTTGCTAGTGTTGGGCCAGCATTTGGTCTATAATCTTAGCTGCTGAGGTAAATAGGGACAGCTGACCAATAACAGTATTTGTAAGGTAGCAACCAATTTTATGATGTCACATATATGTGTATGTATGTGTGTGTGTGTGTGTGTGTGTGTGTGTATATATATATATATGGTGTGTGTGTGTGTGTGTGTGTGTGTGTGTGTAACACTATCTGTGAGATGCTTAGGAAAAACCTTAGACAGAATGGGTCACTGTTAGATATTGGGTCCTTTTCCTCCCATAGATAAATCGAGTGCTACATGTAGCACTATCTCAGTTCTCCATGCAAACAGTGGAGAGAATGACAACGTTCAATTCAGGAGAACTCAGTGGGCATTGGGTCACAGATGATAGTCAGGCAAAACAGCTTGGATATGTGATTCTTGACACCTGAACTTTCTAGAATCTTCAACATGAGTGCATACCCTTTGGTCATCCCTTCAGGAAATATTTCTTTTGTCTTTACGGCTCTTTTAATAAAACTCATATAGGAGGGTTCTATTTCCTAGAGCAGAATTAGGCCTGTCTCCTACCCTTCAGAAGCTTCCACTCCAACAACAGGACAAGAAACATAAATAAACAAACACCGCAGAGTATGATGAATTAAGTGCAGAAAGACCTATATAAATAGTGGACCGTGGGACCTCCTGGGAAGGGTGGAGGCTGTCCCCCCTCAGTGATGACCGAGCTGTGCCCCAGAGGGACCTGGCTGGCACTAGCAGTCTGCCCCTTGGCAGCTGTTTAATGTGTCTGTCTGTGTCTCTGAATAACTGTATCCAAGGGTCGCCGCAGGGCCCCAGAGGGAGGACATGCTGTGTTGCATCAAGCCACAGTGTCCGCTGAGCTGGCCATGCCCAGGAGCCATGGAGCTCCGAGTGAGCTCAGACAGAGGAACCTCGGCCAGGACTGGATGAGGCCCGTGAACTCATGACCCAAAGACTGGAATGTTTGCAAGAGGCTATTTTTGTTTCAGATAAAACTGGAAACCGAGCCACTCGGGGAGCCAGCCTCCTGGAGATTAATGGCGAAGGAGTGGGCTGAATAGAGCTCACCGGGGAAGCATGTAGGGCTCTGGGCTCACTGATAGATTTCCCTGCAAAGCAGAGGCTGGACCACGGAGAACAGGAAAGAAAAATCTATTTGGACTGGAGACGAGGTCTGTAGAGGCTCTTGGCCTCTGTCTGAGGCTCCTCACCACCCCGGCTCCCCCAAGCATCCAGGGGTATCTGGACCTGTTCTGGGTTAGGAGGGTGGGGCAGGGAAAGGTAGAGTCCCCGTTTTCTGGCTCAGAGGAAACAGACTGGTGGGACGCAACTGGGGCAAGTGCCCGGCCCATGTCAACATCCTGGGGTTCCTCTGTTCTTGCCCCACCAGTCACAACAAAGCGTGTCCCCTCGCGCAGCCTTTTCTTTGAATCACCGGGAGCTGCCTGTCTCCTCCTGGGATGTGGCCCAGGACACTGGAGGAATTCGCTGACAGTCACCAGCTGATAAGAGGCAGATCTGATTCCAGACCCGTGCTCCCCTTCAGCGAGGGCAGTGCTCCCTCCTTCCAGCCACAGAGTTGAGGGATTTGAATGGTGGGGCGATGTCCTTCCCTCTCCTGCCGTTCCTTAGCCAGATGCCCTTGTGGCACTAGTTAATAAACCCTCCGGTCTGGAGGTTCCCCAGCCCCCCAGCAAAGCGCTCTGGACGTCCCTGAGAAAAATCTGCTTCTCTGTGCCTTGAACGCCAGGTCTGTGCTCCCCCCAAGAAGGAGCAGGTGGCCTGCGTGTCCCTGCCTGGTGGCATGGGGGGTGTGGAGTGCCCAGGCTCCCAGCTAGGGTCTGTCTGAGAGTCGGACGTGAGAGACTCTCCTGGGGGGGCTGCTGGCCCGCTTCGTGGTGTTGGAGGAAGCTGTCGCGTCTGGTGGGCTGGGGGCCGTGGGAGCCCCTGGGTCCATGAAGGCCCCTCTGTCAGTCCTCGGGGTGTGGCTGGGGGGTGGAGGGGTTCAGGGTGCAGGGTTGGTGTTCTGACTTGCAGGCAGAAGTCTCCCCTAGAACCTGGGCCAGGAAAGCAAGAGGACCCCTCCCATGGGGCTTAAACACTGACTTCAAGGTGCTTCGGCTGGGACCCCAGAAGTGCCTTCCCTGCGGCAGACTCCGAGACATACCTCGCCAGCGGGGAGACTCACAGAGGTTTTCAAGACGTTCCAAGGACAACCTGGTATCGAGAGGGGAGGGCACACGGTCGTCTTTGCTTCTGGGGGTACAGTTGTCACTCCAGGGCGGCCTTGAAACTCGGCTTTCTGTGTTCAAGTGTTTGTTGAACGGCGTTTGTCCCCCCGCCCCGGTCCCTGCAGCCGGCACTCGCTCTTTCACTCCACCCACCTCTGGGGGTCTGACTGCGCAGGGCTGGGTCGTTGGCCTGCGGATCATTCAGAAACGATTCTGCCTTTGAGATGCTCAGGGGCTGGTAGGTGAGATGTGACGTGTCTGTAAAATAACATCCCGGGGTCCTGTGTGCCCTGCAAGGGAGGAAGGGCCTGCTCCGAGGCAGTTTGGTGGGTCGGCACCTAGGAAAGACTTCTGGAAGACGTGCTGGGATGGCCAGACCATGGTTCCCAGATATCTGATCAAAGGTTATTTTAGATGTTTCTGCAGAGGTATATTTTTTAATTTAAATCAGTAGACTTGGCATCAAGCGGCCTGCTCTCCATGGTGTGGGCAGGCCTCCTCCGGTCAGCTGAAGGCCCCGACCACCCCAAGGCAGGAAGAAATTCTTCTAGCAGATGGTCTTGGAGACAAATAGAGCCGTTCCCTGGGTGTCCGGCTGTCAGCCTCCATGTGGATTTTGGACTTGCCAAGCCGCTACAGTTCTGTGAGCCAATCCCTAAAACCAGAGTCTCTCTCGCCCTATCCCCAAGTCTATTGGTTCCAGTCCTCTCTAGAACACTCACCAACATCGTGTCGACTCCTGAGGACACGTGGGGGAGTCATCACGACTTCATTTGAATTCTTGAGCTGTGTAAGCAAATAGAACATTCTTCAGTATTGGGTTTGCACAGACTGTTTGGGATCTGTGAGGGGTCAGAGATGAGTGGAAAGTGCTCATCAGAGATTAAAGCTTTTCTCTTAGAAAACTTGTTGGAAGAAAGATTGAAGAAGCTGCAGGAAAATTAAAATAAAAACCAAAGGCAGGCAAGCAGATGAGCACCCCTGTAAGGTTCTGGAAAACTAAGCCCTTCCTCACTCTGAGACCCAAATTAGCTTGAGATAACCGTGTCAATTCATTTTTCATTTTGCTTTTCTAAAGTATACGGTGCTATCCTTTTGAGCTCATAATGCTAAAACAGCTTAGCCTTTTTGTCCAGACTCCTAATTTTATTGGTAGTTTTTTAGCAGAAAAATCATAATAGAGAGAATGGAAAGGTTATTCATCTTTTGCTTCCCTGAGCAGGTAGAAGGGCATGTTTGGGGTCATTTTCCTGCCCAGCTCATCCTTTGTGGTTTCAGTGGTTCCTATGGCTTCCTGGCTCCCTGGAAGCTGGGACATGCCTAAGCGCTGCGGGCAGTCTTCCCCGATCTTATCCCTTTAGCCCGTGCAACAGACCCTCTGCTGGAAGAATTCCTTCTTGCTTTGGGGAGGTTGGGGACTTCAAGTGGCTGGATGAGATCCACCCACATCATTGATGCTGTTTTCCAAGTCTACTGATTTAACTCTGAGCATCTACATTTTTGTGTGAAATTAACTTCCTGTTTGATCTACCTGGAGCAATTCCTGTTTTCTTGATTGACACCTGACTGACTGATCCAGCTAATAGGCCAGCCAATAGGTAGGAAGATGGGCTGGTTATCTGTGCAGGTTAGGTTTGGAGTTAGTGATCACTTCCTTTCCAAAGAAAGTGAGCTACAGATAATGCCTGGCCTGTGGTGGCAAAGGGGTTTTTAAGTAATCACCCAAAATTGCCAGGAATTAAAGTGCTTAATGAGGGCAAGGCTTTGACAGATTAAATGGCTGCTGCTGCAGAATGTTCTGGTGGAAATGTAGAGTGTGAGGATGGCCAGGGCTTGTTGCGGGCTATTTCTGATTCCACTGGGAAGAAAGGAATGTATAATCTCAGGGTTTTACCTTCTTAACTCAAGTCGTGGTCAGAGAATCAGTGTGCTTCCGTGAGTTCTTAAACCAATTGGGTTTGAATTGCCTTGCAGCTTAATGTATCATGAGGTTTGATCCTGAGGTTCTCGATAACACAGTACACTTCAGAGCTGCACCAGGTTTCTTATGGGAAACTGAGGACATTGCTCAAGAAAGAATGAGATGTGAGCATTGTGATGGGGAATATTTGGGTAGATCCAGCTGACTCGGATTAGCTTGACCCACTCCCCAAATCTCTGGACTGACTGTGCCACTGGAGATAATCTTCTCCACCACTGTCTGGGGGGGATTCTTTCCATTTGATTGCTAAATCTCCTTAGGACATATTTTAACCACCCCTCATTGCCCCCCATGTCTCCAGATACATAACTAAGGAGGAGAAAGCACACATTCCAGAAGAATTACAAGGTGACAGACAAGGGAGGAAGCTATGTAATGTTGGATTGGGCCAAGTTTATCAAGATGTATGTACTTACCAGGGATTTTTGATTTAATAGGTTAGCTGGAGTAGTTCAGAGTGACTCCAGCAGTTTGCTTTCTTTTTGACTTAAACCTGGACTCAGCGGTGGCTTGCACTGAGTGAAGCTGAGATGTCTGAACTTCCTTGGTCAATGCAGACAAAGGAATCCAAAGACTTCAAGAGATTGGAATGTTGGAATGGCTTTATCACGTGCAACTCACTCAGGCCTCCCCTATTGGAGGGGTCACCCACATATCACTCTTCTTATTAAGTCACTGACAAGTACATTGGTGATGGAAGTATTGTGTCCATGAGTAGCTTTGTGACGGCTGTTCTCTGCAGGCAGGGCTTGATGGGGGTAGAGGTTGCCATTGCCAGAATTTTCTAGATTTCTTTGGAGAGGATGGGATTTCAGAAGTTCAAAGGTCCGTATTTAACCTCCAGAAACAAAGTGAGAATGGCTCATGAAACCCACAGCAAGACTAGAGTGGTAATCAGAACCCCCAATGTTGTCTAATTGATTCTGGTAACCCTGGGAGTGACTAGGTGGGTAGCCAGTGAAAGCTTCACTTGAGCTGTGTAATTGGAAGAGATTTTAGATCTAGTGAACAAATGGAAAATCCTAGACTCTCACTCAATCACCAGGCCTAGGGGAGCTCTAGTGTTTAAACAGTCATGATGCAAGTTGGCCGCCACCCTTCCCCATGGGACTATCACCCCTATCCTGCAGGGGCATATGTGTCGATAACTTATTTTGGATTTGCAAAGACAACTCTTTAGAGTCTCATATGACCTCATAGAGCTAATTCTAGGCACATAAAAGTACTTAGTGATGCTCCAGGCCTAAACTTTGGTGTATTCATGTATCAGTGATAATCATCATTAACTCCTGAAGGGTCTTGGTGACCCTCTCATCCACAGGCTGTTAACGCTTAAAGATAACAGACCCATTGAGAATTTTATAAAAAACAATGAATGCATCCTCGAGAGAAATGTATGAACACTTACTTACACAACATATTCAATATCTAGACACAGGACCTTGTGAAGTTTCAGGTTAAGAGCACCTGATATACCAACAACCCAGAGACTTAATAAAACACGGAACAAATATTACTAACAGAGAAAAAAAGAAATACATGTAGTTACAGAAACACAAAAGAATTTTCACACTCTCTGAAAAAAAAGAGTAATACAAATCATACTGTGATATTATTTTTCACCAGCATTTGGCAATGATCAAAATGTTGTATTACAAACTGTTTTTTTTCGAGACCTGTCCAAATGTCACAGCTGGGGAGTGGTGGAGTTGAGATGTGAATCTAAAACCTCTGACTTTAAATGGCCTTTTCCTCACTTAGTGGCACGAGAGTGAGGCACTCTCATCCCTTGCATCATTGATCGGGTGTGTAGCTGGACTGAAATCTCACACCTTGGTCTGGATCCTTCTGGATGAGAGTAATGGTGTCGCATGGGAGAGAGAAAAAATAGTGACGCCATTTATGTCCTGTGAGCAGTTTGGTCATCTTTTTCCTTCCAGAAGGGACCAGAATCATCTGTTAGCCAGCTCCAGACCCTTGGCTTATGACCAGTGGGCCTGTTGGGTCAGTGTACTGGGGAGGATGACTTGGAACTACTTTCAGCTCAGGAGATTTGTGGGCCCAAGAGAGGAGAGTCGGGTAATCAGTTCTTCAGGCTCCAGTGTCCTGCCTCTGGTTCTGAGCTGTGAACCTGTGAGGGGCAAGGTCAAGTGTAATTACTGAAGGGGGGTTCCGTGCCAGGAACCAGTCGTGGCTCTTCCTCTCCCCTGATGTCTTCGGGAGACTGGGCCTGATGCCCCAGTTCAGTTCTGCTGAGGAGTCTGCCAAGGATTTTGGGCACCAATGGGATGGACAGACAGACAGAGGGAAGTGTAGAAGAGCCAGAGAGTAATTGCTTTGGCCCTTGATCCACAGCTTGGTCTGTGGGCATGACCCAGGCTCAGCATAAGCACCTGAGGACAAATGAACAGTTTGGGAGGGAGAGAGGGATGATGAGGTGGAGGGAGAGAGGGAGAGATAAAGGAGAGGAGGAAGAGGAGGCGGAGGTGGAGAAGGAAGAGAAGGAGCAGAAAGGGGGAAGGTTATGTAATTTGGTGTGTACAGGGGGAATCTCCTGTGGGTCTGGGCAGAGAGAGAGTAAACATTCCCCTATTCCCTCCAGCAAAAATGGGCATGTAATCATTTCACCGTGGGTACAGGATTTCTAGTTACATAATGGCTGAAAGCAGATAAAGATCCAGCCAAGAGAACAGCAAACCATGGCGGTGATGCTCATAAAGTCTTTAGCCAGCCTCAGGGCTTGGCTGCCAACCTACTCTGGGGTGATAGGGGTGCACAGAGCCAGGCGCAAGGAACCCTCCAAGAGCCCTGAGGAGGAGGCAGAGGAGGGGGGGCAGCAGGGAAGGCCAGCCCTTGACTGCCAAGAACAGCAGGTTGCAATGCTTAATGTCCACACTCATGCCAGTGCGCTTAGGAACTGTTGTTATTTTTATGAGAAAAATGCAGAAAGGCTAATCTGTCTATTTATGTCTGTCTGGAACCGTGTAATTACTGAAGGGGGGTTCCGTGCCAGGGTCCAGTCGCGGCTCTTCCTCTCCCCTGATGTCTTCGGGAGACTGGGCCTGATGCCCCGGCTCAGTTCTGCTGAGGAGTCTGCCAAGGATTTTGAGCACCAATGGGATGGACAGACAGACAGAGGGAAGGGAGACCTGGGAAAACCAATATAACTGGGTCATATACTTTCATCCATTTTAGTTTTGGCAAATGGTAATTTTTGAATATATACATGAAGCTTATTCTATCTTGTGAGATAGAAGTCTTTTTCATGGATTCTTACCATGCAAGACAGCATATATCATCCCATCTGTCTGTTCAGCCATCCATATGTCTGTCCATCCATCTGCCAACCCACCACTCATTCATTCATCCACCCATTTATCCATTCATTTTTCCATCCATCCATCCATCCATCCATCCATCCATCCATCCATCCATCCATCCATCCATCCTTCCATAGTCATTACCAGTTATATCATGTCATTCATTTTGCTGGGATCTAGAGATAAAGAGATAAATGACATGGCCTTTTTACTTGAAAGACTTAGGTATGGGAGGAGATAGAAATAGCAGCCACTACAAGCACTACAAGCACTCTGTGAAGTGTCACACGATGATTCTCTCTCCATAGGCTCAGTGGGTGAAGGAAGGAGGCTGGGCATTTGGGAAAAGCTTCAGAGAGCCGTGACCCTTGACTGGGATCTAGAAGCTGAGGGCTGTTTGCTAGGTAGACCCAGAAAGCATCTGCAACCTCTCACCATGATCCCAGAGGATATCCTAGGTAGCTTTGACCTTTTCTGAGTATATTTTGAATTTTAACCAAAACATGCTTTGCAAGGTTGGGGTGGGTGATCCTTAGCTTGGCATTAGACACTCTTGGTGACCTGACCTCAAGGGACTGTTTTCGTTTTGTCTACTGCTGCTTCCTCTGATGTACTATTCCTAAGCATCCTGGCAGGTTTCTGCCGCCTCACCTGTGATCTGGTTAGCCTATCAGCTTCAGCGGAGTTTCTCTACCTGGGTGGGTCTGCTTGGCTTCTAGGATATTACCTTCCTGGGACCTCAGTGAGGGCTGAATTTATGAATGTGTGAGCAGAAGGTCGAGTAGCAAGGTCACCCTTCTGGGGCCTCAATGTGCATACTGAGGAGTGTGCATCAAGGTGGGCGCCCTTGGGGTAGGTGAGGGCTGGAAGAGGGTGGTATTTTGGAAAGGTATGAAGCTGCTGGAATGTATTTGATTGTAGGAAGAAAGAAGCAGACATGTGAGCCCTACCTTATACCCTGATTCTGAGGTCCCTCTACCCAATTTAGGGACTCATTTGCTACAGAAGGGTAGGCCTGGAAAAGTGATGGGAATTTCTGTCTTCCACATATAAGGATTTCCGGATCTGTAGTTCTGAACTTTTCCAAGGTTTAGAGGAATCGCTTTTCTAAGCATTGCTCCTTGCGCTACTGGAAGAAGGCCCTGTTAGTTCTGAGGGGCCTTTCAAATGGACTGAGCTCATTCTTTGGGAGCAGGGGACCAGGCTCTAGGAGGGGAAATTTTCTGTCCAGCTGGGACCTGTTGGACAGCCACCACCAGTCCTCGGCCTGATCCCTCCCAGCTCCCCACAGCCTCCGCAAAGCTTGGCAGGGCCTGGGGTGGCACGGAACTGCCATCGTGGTGATCGAAGCTGCCGTGGATGTTCCTGGTGCCTCCCTGGCACTGAGCAGGGATGCAGGCTAGAGCCACAGGGCAGGAGACAGAGTGGGTATTCTGTCAGTGAACAGAGAGAGTGCCCTCATGCCCTCTCTCTGTTCACTATCTGGAAAGTGATGAAGTTGGAGGAGAAACTCTCCAAGCATCTTTCCAGCTCTGCTGTCATCTGGCTGTGGACTTCCATGAAGGGGATGGTCACATAGCAGCGGCAGGGTCATTTAGGGAAGATGAGAAGGGATGGCAGAGTTGGAAGGGCTCGTTACCCGTCTGTGCAGCCCTGGGAGGCGCCATGTCTAATGATGGATCGACCTGTCAGGGCCTGAGGAAATCAGGCAGGCACCACATGGACAATTACGTCTTTTTTTTTTTTTTTAAAGCAATAACAATCCTAGAAGTCTTACATTGCAATTCTTTGGGGTACCATATGCTTCCATTTAGCAGTTATTATTGGCTTATGCTGCCTGTGTGCCCAGTTCTGTGCCAGCTGTGCCAAGTGCTGCCAAGGTTTTGTACTGAGGAGTTTCAGGCCAGTCACTGTCCCCAGGTGGCCTAGACAGAGACCCTTGGGCTCTGGATTAATGGGGTCCAGCACCAGGAGGAGACTCTGAAGGTAAAGCAGGCTGGGAAAGCTTTCTGGAGGAGGTGGACCTCCTCCAAGAGTAGGACCTTTACTTAGGTATAAGATTTGGCAAAGGGAAGAAGGGCCTTGGGTGGAAGGGGACAGAGATTTTTCTCTGGCATGGGGAGGAAAGACCTGGGATCTGCTTTGCATGTTTGATCCTTTGTGCTCTGGAGTTGCTGGAGATCCTTCTAGAATGTGCTCTAGTTAGCAGTCTCTTAGAGTCTTGAGAGGAGAGACTTGAGACTCTATAGGTAGCACCCAGCCAGCCCAATGTCAATGTTAGGGTTCTGTATACTCAGATCTCTGCCCCCCGTAGTTGGGGAAACCAAGGCATGCAGACTGGACTTGCTCATTGGAGCTTCTTAGCTTCAAGGACCCTTCCTAGGTCACCCCTCTCTGCTTTTTGAGCCTCATAGCCATCACCTCTCTCACCTATACTTGCTCCCCAAACAGTCATCCCCCACTTTGGTCCCTGTGCCCACTGCTGCCTCTTGGGATGCTCCCTTCTCTGCCACAGTCCCCTCCTTCATCCTCTGCTCAGGTGTTTGCCACTCTCCAGAAATACCCCCTTTGTGGTCCCACAGGCATCTACTCCTGCCACCCGGGCTCACCTTACTCTGGAGATGAGGAAGTGGCCATTTCCTGGGCTGTGAACGCCCCCGGGGCCAGCCTTAGGTCTTATTCATCTTGCTGTTCTCAGGGTGCACAGCGAGAATGTCCCAGAAAAGACAGGTGAGTTCAACTGTCCAGGCCATGCGATCTGTGTCCCTGCTCTGGTCTTCCTTTGGCCATGTCCTTCCCCAGAGGACAAGGGTCCAAAGTGATTACTCAACTGGGGTTTGATACCAGGCTTCCCACCCTGAACTCCTCTGCCCAAATGGTCACGTTAGAGGTGACCCAGATGAGTGGATTCATCCTGAATGATTGTGCTGGTCAGGGACTGAGAACGGGCTGCGGCTGGGGTGTTTGGGCCGTGGGTGCAGATGCGCTCAAGTGATGTGGGCCGGGCAGATGAGCCTGGACGTTCTGGTCTGTTGAGGTGTTGTACTTAACCATCCTCATCTTTATAGGTCACAGTGATTGGGCACCTCTCAGGCTTTGTAGCCCTCAGAGCTGTCATCTTCTGGCCCCTGCAATGTGGCTCGTAATTTTCAGAAGGAGAAACTGAGGCTCAGAGCTGCCCTGGCAGGACTCAGACCCTCCATGCCAGGACTCAGCGGCCTGAGCTGTGTTTGGCCTCTCTGCCACTCCAGGGGGTGCTCAGCTCTGCACCCGCCCAGGGTCCGGGGGGGCGGGGTGGGGGGGCGGCTCAGCTCCAGGCATCCTGCCCCACCCGGGAGCCATCCCGCCTAGCACACCGCGGGAGCCCCCTCCTGGTGGGCGCCGGGCGCTCTCGGGTCAGGAAGGGTGAGAGGCGGTCCAGGAAAATGGCGCGAGTGTGACCTTTCAGCTGAGGTTTTCAAGCTCGTCTGCCACCGTGATCTCCCCGGCGGGCATCCAGACCCCCAGTTTTCCCATCTGGTAAGTGGGAATTCTTCTGATGGGGGCGTTGCCAGGCCCCCGGAGCCCGCCGCTGTGTTTGGCGGCACCTCACTGTCTTCAGTCATTTCCGGAAACTGGCTCGGGCTGTGGAGGGAGCCTGGGCCGGACACCGAGGCGCCGTCTCCCAGTGGGAGCCCACCGCCCTCCCCTTGGCGTGCCTGTGGGGAGCAGAGCGGGGCGCTCCCGCCCGTTGTCCGTGTCCACTTGTCCTTTCACCCGCGGGCGCGCCTGCGAGTGTCGCGGGGCCTCCAAGGCCCCGGCTGGGGCGTGTGGGAAGGACGCCATGCTGTCCGCGCGAGAGAGGGAAGGCCCGGGGAGCTCCCCAGAGACTCTTCGGAAGGTGGGGGTTGTTATTCGCGATGCATCTTTTTTTCCTTCGGCGGCGAGGGGAAAGGGCCCGCCGGGGCCAGGGCGCTGTCAGGGGCAGGCCGAGATTTATTGTCCTCTCTGACTTTTGGGTTTCCTCTGTCCTCGTCCAGCTGAGTGGACATGGGGCCTGCCGGGCTCACAGCTGGTGGATTTGGAAAGGATGGGGGTGACTCTTGCAGCTTCGGGGCAGGCAAGGAGGGGTGTGTGTGTTTGGGAGCCTCTTAGCCCCGGCTCTGTTTAAATATACACCAGCTTAGCTGGCCTGGCGCTCGGCGCCAGCCATTGTGTCCTGGGTGACTCACTCGCCCTGAACTCCCCTGGAAATTCTGGATGAAGTAGGTTCCAGGGACATTTTCAATTTTATTTCCAGTGGTAAAACATTTGGTGTTTGTCTTTCGGTTGCCTCAAATTCCTGGCTCCTGGGGAAATGGTCTTCTATGGGGGCCTGGGGTGGACAGTGTTGCTCGGGCCCCTCCCCGGCTCCCAGAACCCCACAGAGCACGAGTTTCCCGGGGGCGGCAGGGTCTCGTTCATTCCCCCATCGCAGTACTGGAGGCGCTGGGTGAGTCGGTGGAACTTCACAGAGAAAAGGCCGCACACAGCCAAGCGAGCCCCAGGACTGCGTTCTCCTTCCTGGGGCCCTGGAGGACGAAGGGGCTCCCAGGAAGACAGGTTGGGGGAGCAGGGAGTGGGGAGGGGGGCGCTGCGGGGTGGAGAGGACAGAGAGGCAGAGGTCCGGGGTGCCTTGTCGCCTGTCCCTGGAGCGCTGCCCACTTTTCTGCTCCTCATCTTACTTGGGCCCCACATTTGGCAGAGGGGGTGGCTGTGCTGGCACTGGGGTCCCTGCAGGCCTCCTGCTGGCAGTCTGTTCTGTAGCCCTTTTTTTTTTTTAATGGTTACTTAAAGTCTCTTTTTTTTTTTCAGTTTTATTTATTTATTTATTTTTTATTATTCATAACTTTACTGCTTTGACCCTACCTGCGAGAGCCCTTTCCCTGGCCTCTCGGGGCATCTGGGCTTCTCAGCAGCCCTAACCTGAGCCCTGAGCAGGTGCTACCCCCCGGAGGCCAGGTCCAAGGGATCAGCTCTTCCCTCCTGAGCCCCTTCCCTTTTAGAGTTTTCTCTCCCTGTGCCCTACCCCAGACCTCCTTTTAAGGCTCCAGGGAGAGAGGAGGGTATGAGCGTGAGGTCAGAGTTGGGTGGGCCAGGTGCCCTGGAGTGTGGGGATGGCAGCACCCTGCTCCGTGGGTGACTCTGCAGCTGGAATGTTCTTCCTTCTGCTAAGCAGATGGGCCCACCAGCAGCTCTGGTTCTGTTCTCTGAGGCTCTGAGCAAGCAGTTGTCAGCTGCAGCTCCGGTTTCCGGGATGGCCTTGACCCTGGGGATCTGGAAGAGGCACAGGGTCTGCTTTTTGGCTTCTCACCTGGGGCTTGCGTCTGCAGGCCAGAGGCAAATAATTCCTCTGAGCTGACTTGGGAGCTGCCTGGACCCACTGAGGCTGAGTCCCACCCTGGATGGGGCTGACTTCCCCTTGCCCACGTGGCCTCCCTAAGAGGGGGTTAGCAGACGGGGGCTGCACCTTCAGACTCCAGCTTCCAGCCTCCCGTGGCATTTGGTTAATTCTCTCACCTCCACTTCCTCTCCATTCTGGCCCTGTGAATGGAGACTGGCCCAGGGCAGGGGCTGGACAAGGTCACAGAGGCCACATGTGGGGTAGCAGACCCCTACTCTGGAGTCCTGGCTAGTGCTCCTTTCCCTGCCCTCACCCCCTCTCCCCCCGACGCCCAGCAGTGATGAGGCCCAGGGAGGCTGAGGCCCCTGGGTGCTAGGCCCTGGGTGGGAGGGGATGGCCTCAATATAGGACCAGAGCCTTGGCTTCTCTACCCCCTGAACTTCCTTTCTGATCCTCGACTCTCTTTCTGAATTTGGCATGTTTGTCCCTGTGGCGTTGCCTCTCCAGTTTTCCAGTTCAGGAAAGATAAACTCAGTTCTTAAGTTGTTTGAAATTGAAATCGCCGTAGGCCTTGTGGGGCCAAAGTCAGCCATGCCTGCTCCAGCTTCCCCTGCCCCCCCACCCCCCCACCCCCGCCTTCTCAGGCTGGGAACCCATGTGGGTTTGGGGAGTGTCTCCTGTGACCTTTCAGCCTGTGGCTGAGTGCCCCCTCCTCCCTGGGGCCCTCTGTCTTCGGTCAGCACAGCATCCGCCCTGTACCCCTTCTTCCCAGGAAGCTCCTGTTAATATGTTCCATGTCTTGTATGAAGCAACTGTCCTGCAAACAGCATTGTTGGTAACTCACAGGAACGGCTGTTATTTTTGGAGGCTGGCGCCTACCAAGACCAGCTTAACACCAGCAGCTTTTTTCCCCCTTTTCAACTTTCCTCATATTATTGTAGAAATTACAGAAAAATATTTGGCTCGTCATCTTCAACAATATATACGGCTGATTCCCTGTCATTGTGTTAATCCTAGAAAATTAAACCTTTGGCATCTTGCAGATTTTCCCCGGGTGGAGGGGAACAGGGGTTCCCATGGATCTTGCAAGTCTGTGGGTGCCGTTCTCTAGAGCACTGTGCCTGGGAAGGTCCAGGTGTGATTAGTCGGACCGGGTCAGTGTGGCTGGTGGTCACGTCTCGGTCAGGGCTGAGTGTCAGGCGTGTGGGGGCCATATCGTGTCCTCAGGGGTCTGAACCAGGCCTGCCGAGGCCCCTGATTCACAGCTAGAAGGGCCTCCTGGGCAGGACTGGGGATGCAACAGGAATGCTTGGGGTAGGAAGAGAGGACTCTGGCCTGCTCTGCCAGAGAAGATGCCAGGAATGCTAGTGACAGTGTGCTACCTGCTGTGTACTCCAATTGTTCTGGAACATGCTAGAAAGTGCTTTTGTTGAAGCCTTGAGGCGGCCTTTCATTCCTTTTCCCATGAAGTCTGAATAAGCAGGATGTGATTATGTCCATTTTATGGATGAGTAAATGGAGGCCCAGGCAGGCAGATGACTTGCCTAAACCCATATAGGAACTTCGAGGTCAAGGAGAGACTTGAATGGAGGCCTCATGACTTGGAGGCAGCCTCTGGCCTCCGCACACAGCACCTTCCCCTAGGGCCCTCCTCGTCTCTGTGACTGACCGACCATTCTTTCTCTGGTGTTTGCACCCATTTTCTTTGCTCTTGGAGGCTCTAGGACCTCTGTGTCCTGGTTCAGGGCCTCTCCTGGCAGGTCCTGCTCTCTGTGCAATGTCATTTCTGCCCACGAAGGACCTGCTGTCTTCCTCAGGTAACAGGTGCCCCAGCCATCGCCAGCCCCTCCCAGACTTGGTGGGACCTTGGCCCCCGACGCCTGAAGCCCAGCTTCCCCTGGGGCAGCTGGAAATATAACTCTTATTTCCTGGCTTTAGGGTCTGTCCCTTTGAAGGCAAAATTGCTGTTTTCCTCCTTGAGAATCATCTGAACCAAAGCTATATTTCAGTTTATTGACTTGGCTGGAACATTGGACCACAGGTGGGGAAAACAACCTTCCCAGCTCAGGGCCATTCCTCTGGGAGAATGGGGAAGGAAAAGCTGTCTGTCTTTCCATGGCCACTGTCCCTCTGCCATGAGGGACGGCCGTGCCAGGTCTGAAAGCTGAACCAGACTTTCCTTGTAGTCATTTGCGGCTCACACTGCAAGAGTTTCCTTCAACTGGTGCTAATAGTCCTTGGAATTTACAGTCTGGGATGTTCCCCAGGGCAGGATCTCGACATGTGCTCCCCGCGTGGTCCAGGGGAGCAGGGCCAGCCAGGGGCAAGGATGGACATGGGCCTCTTCCCACCGCACCTGCGGGGCTGTGCAGGGGTTGGCACCGTGTCTCCATAGGACTCTGGAAGTTTTGAGCTTGGCTGCCGATTCGATTGACCACTCCCAGATTATGTTCTTGGGGCGGCAGCAGGCAGAGCAGAGTTAGAGAGAAGCAGAGTTAGAGAGAAGCTTGGTGGTCAGGAGTGAGGAAAGCTTTGGGAACATCTGTTTGCTGCTAATCTCTCAGTGACTTCGCTATGAATTCATTTGCTCTATCTCATCCTTCTTCCTTCCTTTTCTCTTTCTTCTTTTTATTCACATGTAAATTGTCCATCAATGCATTTATCTACCCACTCATCTATTTTTTTCTTCCCTCCCTTCCCATCTCTCTTCCTTCCTACCTTCCTTCCTTGCTTCCTTGCTTCCTTCCTTCCTTCCTTCCTCCCATATCTCCATTTTCCAGAGTTATTTCTAGCTGGTAGACACAGACAGTGCGCTCTGTTATCTGTCAGCGGCTTGAGAGTAAGAAGTGGGTCTTGGTTGTTTTTCTCCTATCAGGAATAAGCCTATGCAGGCTAAAAGGATGTCAGCTCTATTGGAAACAGAGATGATGATCTTTAGACATCAAGGAATTTTCTGCCAGGGGATTGAGGCTGTGACTAACAGGAAGGTGGCTACGTCAGGATTGTGTGCAGTAATGTAAATGAGCAGCAAATACACTCAGAGCTGCATGTAAAATGTGCAGACTTTGATGAGGGTAAAAATCAAAGCAAAGACACAGAGGCAGCCCTCACTCACCCCACACTTCACCTACTCAAGCCAGCACCTCCTCCCTAAAGGGGCTCTGAGTGACGTGGGGCTTGTCAGGAAGCAGGTGGAGGAAACCAAGGAGAGTCTAATGAAGGGTGTGAGGAGGACAAGGGCCCTGAAAAGGATGAGGCAGCCGCAGAGCAGGCAACATGGAGAGCCAGGCGGGGGTGGGGGGAGCTGCAGCTCAGCTAGAGGCTTAGTCCCAGCTGGGAGAGGGCAGCCCAAGACGGGTGGGGGCGCTGGTGGAAGAGGCTGTGGTGGTGGGGGCAGTAATAAGCACCGTCATCTTACTCACCTCTCACCCTCTGCTCTAGTTCTAGCACCTTCCACTGGCTAATCCAAATACTGGTAGCTGGAGGTCGAGGGAGCGGATTTTCGCAGCCCAAGGCCAGCCTCCAGGGCACAGAGCAAGGTGGAGGGTGGGCCCAGGGGGGCAAGCAGGATGTCTGCATGGCCTTCTACAGTGCCCACCTGGCACATTGCTGTGCCCATCTGCAGAGGAGCAAGCATGTCCCCAAGGGCCATTGTGTGTCTGCAGGAGACGTTATCTACAAGGCTTTGCTCTTATCCCCAGGTGGATTCTAAGGAATGGAGTCTTGCACAGGTTGGCAGAGCTCAGGAATGTCCCAGGAGGACACCAAGCCTCTTCATCTGCTTTTCCCAGTAGCCCCAGGGGGTGGGAGGGAGCAGACAGCCTGGGGGAGGAGGTGGGGGAGGGCTCTGTTAAGGAGGCACCTGGGCAGGTGAACTGCAGGAGTCAGGCTCCCCTCCACTGGGCATGCTCGGAAAACAGAGAAGCCATGTGACTTAGTCCACAGGTGTAAGCTTCGGGACCTGGGCCTGAAGCCCGGCTCCCGTCTTTGGGCAGGTTGCCTAGTCTCTCCGAGCCTCAGTTTCCATGACTGTAGAATGGCGATGATAATTCTGACTTCACAAGTTTATTGATTAGAACCCCCCAGGGATGGGGCCTACTCACGTGGGAACAGCAGCAGTGGCGTGTCAGATGCTCTCGGGAGTGGATCTGACCACGGTCTCACCCAGGTCTCCGGCCTCTGAAACTTTGAGCTTTCCACAGGTGAACGGCCTTGGGAGAAGCTAAGTTCAAGAGTCATGAGCACGTTCAGGCCCTAAAATGGACTTGTTTTTCACTTTCCCACCAGGCGTACTTACTAGGAAAAGTTGTGGAAAATTCGATGCTCAGCTTACAGCCCCAAGAACATGAATAAGTTCCTCTGCCAGTTTTAAAAAAACGATGGATGTTGTTTCTGGGAGAAGGAATGGCGTACAGTGGCCCAGGGGGAGACGGTGAGTCAGATGTGCTGAGAGCTGGGCCAGGCTGGCCCCTCAGGCCCCCCTCTGAGTCAGTGCTGCCTGCCTCGGGCCAGGTGTGGTCGGCCACTCCTGGACCCAGCTGTGAGGTCCCTTCAGCCTCTCTGAGGACAGTGGCCCATGCGCTCTGCTGCTGGTGCTGCCAGCCGTGGCCGCTTTGGCATTGCTGATCCACTTGTGCCCCCCCACCCCGGCTTTTCTGTAAACTTTATCTGCGTCTATGAAACCCTCAATCTCCCTGCCCATTGTGCCCCCGCACCCTTGCAACTAACCCAGAGGTTCCTCCTCACTCTTGTCTTTGGGCATCTAGTGGTAGTGGCTGGGCAGAGCTGGGGCAGGAGAGAAAGTTCTATTGGGGACTCTGAAGGGTGAGCAGTGAATGCACCTGGAGCAGGAGGGTTGACCTTCCAGGAGTGCCGGAAGGACCAGGCTGAAGAAACCCAGGACTCAGGAAACCAGACATTTACATCACAAGGGACAAAGCCCCCCTGGGTGATAAGACGTTCTGGGCAGACTTGACCAGAAGTATGGGCAGAATGGGGAGCACAGGGCCCATTTAGGGGATCTCGTTCCAACCCAGACACCACCCCTTACTTAAGCAAAGGTGACTCCCCTGATCCCATTATTTCTCATCTGCAACATGGGGAGTCAATTCCTAGTTCACTGGGGTTTAGGAGGATTTAATTAAGTTAGTTTATGTAAAAGCGTATTGTGATCTACACATCCTAAAAGTAGATATGGGATGTCACCACTCATAGCTAGGGAAGGAAGGACCAGAGAGGCCGGGGGGCTTGTCTGAGGCCACACAGCTGTAGAGTTAGAACCAGGTCCCAGTCTTGAGTCTCCTCTTCATTGAACTCCTATCTCGGTCGCCTCCATTTTAGAGGGGGTCAGAGTGTCTTGGTTTGTTGGTCACGTTAAGCTCAGGGTATGTTTTGGCCCAGGCTCTCTGGCTGGCCTCAGGCCAGCAGGCAGGTGCTGGAGAGGCCTCTGAATGGCAGAGGGTGCGGTGGCCCTTGGGGGGAGCTGACCCCCACTCCTGGGGTGGATCTCAGCTGTGTCCTGACTCCACCGTGGTGGCGTCTGCTTGTGTTCTCCCTGTCCCCGGCACCTGCTGTCCCTTCTGTCACAGCGCTGCCGTGCTGTGTGTGGCTCCTGGGCTTTGTCCGAGTCCCCCTCAGCCCGGGAGGTCTCCTCCCATCCCGGACACCACAGGGCGCGGCCTGCAGGACGTGCTGGAGCAGCTGTGTGCAGGGGCGCGGCCGCTCGAGGGACTGCTGCCCACGCGGGGCCTGGGCAGGAGAGGAGGGCAGCTGGTGGTGGATGGGCTGGTGTGGGCCACCCAGAGGCGTGTGTCCTTGTGCACACATGCCGTGAGTGCTTTCTGGGAGGTGTAAGTGTGGCGGCGAGTCCCTTCGTGCCCGGTGGGGCAGCTGTGTGGGGCAGGAGGGACCGCTCAGCAGCCCCCTGCTGTGCTCTGAGAGTCCATCCCCCAGGGAGCTAAGCCTCTGCCCAGCCTCTGGGGGGTGTCTGCGTGCTGCTGCCCGGCCCGATGACAGGAAGCCCAGCCATGAGCCTGCGGTGGCCATAGAGTCTCCCTGGGCCTGCTTCCCTGTGTCAGGCGCTCAGCCAAGGCCGCTGTTCCTGGCTGGGGTTTGGCCCTGGCCTGAGGGGGCCTCTCACAGCCTCCCCTCCTGCCTGCACAAAGCCTGGTCCTCTGTGACCGTCCCGCTGCCGGTGAGATGGACCTGGGGTGTCGCTCTGGTCCTCAGAGGGGACCATGAAGGTTGGTCCAGGGCAGTTCAGATGATGTGGGGAGCACAAGGCTAAAGGCAGGCCCACATTTGCCCCTGATGGGCAGAAAGACCTTGAGTCTAGTTTTCTCGCACACTGACCTGGATTCGGTCAGAGAGACTCGCTCCGGGGCCGGCTTTGCGTGCGGAGGCGCTGACCATGTGAGGGGCTTCTGCTGCCCTTGGCATGTGTGAGACTTAAGGAGAAACCAGTTTCCATGGTGCAAGCAGAGAAGACCACAGCAGGCCTGCTGACCTGGGCGGCCTCACAGAGCAGAGACGTCGGGGTGTGGGCTGGTCACAGCACGGAGAGACCCATGCAGGCGGGTGTCCGCCAGGAAGGGAACAGAACGCGAAGGTGCGTGTGTGGCCATGCCAGGGCGTGCGTGCTCCTTGCGCTTCTGGACCCCAAGCTCCCACTGGCCGAAGAGCTGCAGTTTAAAGACCGCTCTAGGGCAAGGCCGTGGCTCAGCGCTGTCCAGTGAGCTCTGCGGAGGCGCTGAGGGCAGTGCGAGCGTTAGCTCTATTTTGCAGTCCTGGAAACTGAGCAACCAGCTTAACTTGCCCAGTCTCCCATGACTGCTAATCTGTAAAACTTGGATTCTAACCCAGGCCGACTGGCTCCAGAGTCTGTCTTCTTAACGCTTGTGGCTTTAAAATGCTTTTCTTTCCGCCTTCCTGTATCCAAGGCCTATGAAACCCGGTCTTGCCAGCTTCTCCAAATGCCTTTCTTTGCTTTGCTCCATACTCTCTGTTCCTGCTTAGCATCTGTGACCCTCCCTCCAGGCTTTTGCTTTTCCCTTGGGCAACACGCAAGGAGGGGAGGAGGAACAGGACTCAGAGGGATGCATGTCCCTGCCTTGGGGTTTGGCTGGATGGTTCAATCCTGTGGGTGGCTGGGCCCTGCGCCTCTCTGCCAGAGGAGGCTCTTTGGCTAGACTGGAGACCCACTTGGGCTTCCATCATCATAGACCACAGGCATGGTTTTAAGACGTCACTGCTGTCAGTGGTGTTCTGGCCATTTGTCGTTCCCTGCCCAAACCCAAGATTGGAATATGGGATGTACTGAGGCAGCAGGTGTGAGGGAAGGAGCGATGGGGTGACTTGACTGGCCACAGTTTCTACCTGGAACGTGGTTAAGGTACTGGGAACAGACAAGTGTTCTGCTCACTTTCAAGTCAGTGGATTCCATGTACTTTGCTGGTCTCAAATTTCCTATAGCATCTGGGAGCCCCCTAGGTTATGCTCTTCTTAGCTATTAAAGTGTAATTAATTGACTGATCATTCAATTCATTTCTCTTAGGATAGAGGATACAGCAGAGAACTGAACCGCCTTCCTGCCCTCATGGAGCTTACATTCTAGAGGAGTAAAGACCTACTTAGATGCTGCGTGGACTGATGAACATCTGCTGGCTGATTTATGCCTCTGTAACGTGTTGATCTAGAACGTACTTAAGGCTTTATTGGATTCATAATCTTTCCGCTATCAGGTGACTGCTCCATTTGAGGTAGAAATTTACCCGACTATTAAATCATTCCAACTCTGCAGGGAGACATTTTTCTTCTTCAGAAATACTCCCACCACATATGTGATTCATACTGCTGGTTTCATGTCAAGCAGGGACTCCTGCTGAAGATTGTACACTGCTTGGATTTGGCACCCCTTGATGTACACATTGGGGTGAAGCCTCAATACTGCAAGGTCAGAGCAGCGAGAAGCCGGGGGCATGTCTGCCATGCCTGTGCCTTTGGTTTGCGGGTCAAACCTACAGTGAATGATTTCTCAGCTTCTGTGAAACCTATGAGTCAGTGGTTCCTGCTGTACAGTCAGAGCGTCTGATGTACAAACGCATCCTCGTGACGAAATATCTAAGACACCGGTATCTTCAGACAAGGTAGGTGATCTTAAAACTGACAAAAGACTGCCGGGACAGAGCAGTGGCTTTGCTATGGATTTGCTTGTTGTTCTTCCTGCTTTTCCCGACTGCGGTGTCTGGCCCCTCACCACGGCGTGTAGAGGTGTGACTGTGAAGTCAGATTCTACTTTTCATGTGTGGCTTGGGTAAACTTCCTTCCATGTAAAATCATTATATTTTAAATTTAACGGCCCCCCAGGCCGCAAAGAGGGGAAAGTCATCCAAATCTCACCCTGTTCAGCTGGCTTTCCTGCTGGAGGTGTGAACTGCTTTGGGCCATGGTAGCAGCGAAGGTCCAAACATCTCCATGCTCTCCACTTCTTGCTTTGAGCTGTGAAATATTTCATGAGACTTTATATGTAACATTGGGGATCTTCTAAAAAGAACAGAGCCCCCCTCCCTCCCCCTTGTGTTTTACTCCTTTGATTTTGCTGGGACTCGCCCATGCCCACCCAGGTACTGGGCCGCTTACTTAGAGTGGGGTCTCCGCTCCCACCCCAGGCTGCTGGCTCCCAGCGAGCTGGCCTTCTTGCTCTTTCGCGGAGTAGAGCTTCAGCGCATTGCAGCTGATGTGTTTGGAGTAGAAATGTTTACAGGCCCAGAGGAGCATTCGCAGCATTGCAAATGCTTTTTATTAAGAGCAAAAACGAAGCTGAATTACAACCCTGTGAATAGGATGGTGCTAAAGTCTTTTTAGCCTCACGGTCTTGAGGCCTTAGAGCTTTCTGTTTTGCTTTCTCTGTGGCTAGAAGCAGGAGCTTAGTTCCTACCTGATTAGGGATGTTGCTGAGGTTGGCGCAGTGTGATGTTTATGAGCATCAAAGACCAAAGATAGATACGGAAGACATCCTTCAGGAGTTCGAAGAGCATGCTAACTGCTGACCAAGAGATGGCACAGACTTCCTGGAGGGACCGTCTGATGTTTTGGAGGCCGGGGAGAGCTCAGCAATCAGCAAAGGGGTGGTGGTGATAGAGGGAGACAATTCCTGGCAGGGGGCGTGGAGGGAAGCCTGGAGCGTGTGTAACGCAGCGTAAGTGATGGGAGCAAGGCCTGCCCAGGCTGAAACAGTCGGTGAGCTGAAGTTGCAGAAAGATTTGCAAATGAATGCACAGAGAACTAGTCACGGTGATGGAGGCCTTTGGCATTTTGTATGAGAATCTGCATTTTGAAAGAACACTGTGTTGACTTAGCTTTCTATTGGGGCCTGAAGTATAAAGCAGGGGTCCCACCAGACTCGGCATCCAGGGTTCCCTGCCTGGACACAGGGGCCAGGCTCGCGTGGTCAGCTGAGACCACCTGCATCCAGGGTTTCCCCCATAATAGGTCCGAATGGCCTTCTTCCCTGGCAGACTGTGGGCAAGCTCCCACAGGAGGGTAAGGGAGACAGCAGCCCTGGGGGTGGGTGACATTCAGCAGTCCACTGCCATCCCTGCCTTCTCTGGGATGGGCAGGTGCAGGGTGTCACCAGAGGTGGCTGTAAGCCCTTGGCTGGGTGTGGGGAGGGGAGTCTCCGCTCCGGCTTGTGGTCTTTTTCCAGATCTACCACCTCTTAGACTACATCTGCCACGCAACTGTCGGGCTCCAAATGCTTTTCTCTGGGTCTTTCCTAGAGTCCCGAACTTCTGTCGCATTTGGGAAAATGCAGGAAGTAGGAGAGGCATCTGGGGCAGACAGACAGATGTGCTGGCCTTCTAGAGAGAGAACCTCCTGGCCTCAGCTCCCTCCAGGACTGCAGCGCTGGTGCCATGGGCTGGCGGGATGCCTCCTCCTCTGCAGATGGTGGATGGAGCCGGCCCAGCTCCTGGTTCCAACACCGTGGTGGGCCGCCTGGTGTGCAGCGGAGTTAGTGGGCTGCCAGCCCCTTGGCTCCCAGGCCCCCACACCGTGCAGCCGCGCTGTTTGCATTCCCACAGCAATAGCAGTCGCGTTACTGAGCAATAATCCCGAAGCGTAAGGTTTATCTTATGGAGTCCAGGCTCACGTCTGAGAGCGGCCTGGCCTTGGGCTATGTGCTCAGTGGCGGAGTCGGGGTGGGGTTGGGAGTGATGTCCAGCACGTGCTGGTTCCAACCTGGGCTTTGTTTAGCTTGGTTCAACCTTGGGCTGCATCGTGATTAAATCAGAAACGGCGCGTGAGTAGGAAACACTGGTGTACAGGAAGAGCGCCTGTGTGGCACTTTGATGTCCTAACCTGCTTGTCAACAGCGCCGCGGGGAGGTAGCCCTTCTTTCCGGGGACAGGGATGCGCCCTGCGGAGACCACCGGCGGCCAGAGCCCCGTGCCACTGACTTCCTCAGCCACCTTGACTGAGCCCTTCTGGCCTCTTCCTTCCCTTCTGCCCACCCTCTGCGGCATGGGTCTTCCCGAGGACCGGCTCTGGTTTGGCTGACTTGGCTGCTCCTCGCTCAGTGACTGTCGCCCTCCTGCGGGGGAGCTGACTCCCGGCTCTGGGCCTCAGCCCCTTCCCGGCCCCCACAGCCTGTGTTCTGGTCTCAGGCGCTCCTCTTGTCGTGTGGTGGGTTTTGCTGCTTCCCGCTTCTGCTCAGGTGGTTTCTGTCTCCGAATGACCATGGCTGTGGACTCTCACGCTACCCTCCCTGCTGGCCTGCAGGAGGCACTGCCTCTCTGCTCAGGCCCTTCCGCTGCCCCTCAGTCCTCACTTCCGGGCTCTTCCTTGCAGCTGGTCGCTGGCCTGTTGCACACGGGCTCTGTGGGGACAGGGCCGGGCCCTGCTCTAGACCCTGGGCCCTCAGCTTGGGGGCATGGGCCAGTGAGACAGTTAGGTCTTCTCAGCCCCCCAGAGGTGCTTCTCAGAATCTCCAGGCTTTCTGGGGTGCAGCCACGTCAAAGGTGGGCCTCTGAATGCGGCCCACAGCACTTGAATGGCCAGTGACTGGTCTGTGCCCAGTCCTGAGTTATGTCTTTCCCTTATGAGGGTGTCACGTGGAGCCCCCCAGAGGGCTGGCCTGCTGGCCAGGGAGACCTGCTAGGAGGTCCCGGCTATCTCCTGCCTCTCACTAACCTTGGGAGCTCAGCTTCTGGTTGGGACGGTGCAGGCCAGGCCACTGATGGGAGGGACTGGGCTGGGTGCTGGCTGGGGCTCAGGAGACAGCAGACAGACAGCAGACAGCCGCCTGTCTGTCTCGGGCGAGCTGTGTCCCCAAGCAAAGCCACAGCTGCCTTGGCTGGGCAGTTTCATGAGCTGGGAGTAGGCTCAGGAAGCAGCAGGCCAGCCATTCACCCAGAAACAAGCTAGCACTAACCTCTAGAAATACCTGAGCTTCTCCCAGGAGACTGCATTCTCATCTATGGCAGGAGAGTCATTTTAACCCATTTGCCAGATGAGTAGATGGAGGTGGGGAGGCGTGAAGGATCTGCCTGGGGAACCCCGGTAAATGAGAACCCCTGCTTTGTCCTTGTCGGGACATCATGGGAGGTAATCCTGGCCCAGGTAGCACCCCAAGTGCCTTTGGGGTTGGAGGGTGGGTTCTGCAGAGGGCTGGTAGCCCCTCTTCACTCAGAGGGGGCATGAGTGTGTGGAGGGGGAGGGACGCGGGGTAGGAAACCCCTGGGGTGTTTGGCGGCTTGAGCAGCAACCATCCAGAAGCTGGGTCACTTCATCGGACGGGCCAGCCGTGTCACCCTGACCTCTGGCGTTGCTAGAGAATAAGCTGTATTTACGGAGTGCCCTCCTGTGCCAGGCGTGACCGGCGCAGGGTCTGGCCGTATGTGAAATGTGGGGAAATGGTTAAGGAAATAGGGCTGATTTTTCTCAGTTAAACAGGAAACCCAGAGACAGAGTTCAAGGATCCCTCTGTGATTCGGTGGTTTTCTGTGGTCAGAAAGTGGAAGCTCCAGCCCCGCCCCCAGCCCACGTGCAGGCGGAAAGAGCCCAAGGAAGCTCACGGGGGCAGGGGAGCGTGCTGCCAGGGAGGACGCTGTGTGCCTGTTGCGGGGCCCCCACAGAGCCCCCTAGGAAGGAGGGTGTAAGGATAGATGCGGGGGGCCAGCAGGGGTAGCCTGCCCTGCCCGGCTGCCTGGGCTGGGCTCAGAGGGGAGGGCGGGGGGAGGGAAGTTCAGTGATCACAGAATCTGAGGCCTTGATCCTGGGGTCGTACCTGAGTGTGTATGTGCGTGTGTGAGTGTGTGCAAGTGTGTGTATGTGTGGGTGAGTATGCGTATGTGAGAGTATGTGTGTGTGAGTGATGCATGCTTATGTGTGCAAGGTGTGTATGTGCATGCGAGCCATGTGTGTTAGTATGTGTGAGTACATGTGTGACTGTGCGTGTAAGTGTATTATGTGAGTGTGTGCATGGGAGTGAGTGAGTGTGGGGGCGGTTGGGGTGGGGGCCTGCAGAAGGGGTGTGGTGTGCGGCCCCCGGGGCCTCAGCTCCCGGCTTGCACTCTGCCCCAGAGAGGACTGTCCTCTCCAGCCCTTCCTTGCCGCCTCCCACTGCTCCCAGATTGCAGGGTTCGCTGAGGCTTTCTGGTCCCTGGCGAGTCCCCTGCTGGGTGTGTGTGTGCACGCGTGTGCGCTCACATGCTGCCCACGTGTCTGCGCGCAACTCCCTCCTCCCAGGACTCGTGGGTAGGGCTGAGCCGAGCCCTCCGGAACCGAACGGCGCCCACTGAGGCCTCCGGCAAGGCTTGGCCTCTGAGGTGTGTGTGTCTGGGAGTGGGCCCGGCCCTGCCCCTCAAGCCGCTCTGGGCGGAGTGGCCTGGCTCTCTGGGCACATACAACTCTGGGCGCGGAGGGCCCAGGCTGTGGAAATCATTGCTTCAGGGTCCCGTGTCAGCTCAGTGCTCGAAACAGAAAAATCCAGAAAGCTGAGGAATGTTGTCCATGAAGGATGAGCTCTCCTTCCCTTCTCTAAAGTTCCCTCACGTCTTGAAGGGCCCTCCCTCTCTCTCTGCAACCTCTTTTGGTGCTGGTGACACCCTGAGTGTCCTCGGGGTGGGTGAGTCTGTACAAAAAGCTGGGTCTGAGCTGTCCCTTGGCCTGCGGAGCTGGCGGCAGGCACAGCCCGTTGGCCTCCAGGTGGGGTCACCATCTCCGGAAGCCGGGGTGCCTGGTTTGCCTCCATCTGCCTTTGAAATCAGTCCCTTATTGCAACTTCATTTTCTGTAGCAGTTGGACTTGCTTGGAGGTGTGTCCTGCACCAGGCTTGTTGAGGTCAAGGCCGTTGAGGTCAAGGCGCAGTGTCCCGAGGACCTAGCTTGGACTGGGCAGAAAGGAGGTGCTCAGGAGCTGGAACAAAACCCAGTGCTCCTGCCAGCTGCTTCTTTTAGCTTCCCCAGACCCCCCATTCCCAGGCTTGTGCTATAGCTGGTGGCTTCCCTGACCACCTCCCCACTCACTGCCCAAGGCTTGAACTTGCTGTCCCCACAGGGCAAAGCTCTGAGCTGCTAAGAGCCCGCGCCCTTTGGGGTGGAGGGCCAAGTGCCCAGCTGCAGGCCAGGGCGGGCCTTTCCCGGCCCCCACAACCCACACGCGCTGCTCCCCTTTGTCCTCTTCGTGAACCTGGCACAGCGTTTTAGTGTGTCCTATAGAATAATATTGAGAGAACGAACAAATCAGTGGCAGAACCTTCTGAGATTTGCCTAATTGCAACTCAAATTGTTCCCATATTGGAAATTACATGGCTAAGATGCCTTTTGGGGAACTGAATATTAGGAGCCCAGGAAGGTCAGCCAACAATGAGTTGCTGGGTTTTTTTTCCCTCCGTGAACTCTTACTGAGACATTTTCCTGCAATGAGACATGTATAGGTTGACTCAAAACAGATTTCACAATCGCTTTATCCAATTTTGGACGACTTAATTCGGCAATTCACGTAACCCCCTTTAATCAGCCTCACGGTCAGGGACGGCGTGGTCTCGGGCAAGGCGACGTCACGATCCCAGGGCAGCGCCCTCGAGAGCTGGGCTGTGGTCAGTCCCCGCTGTGGCTCTGGGCGCCAGGACCGTGTTTGGGCGATCGGGGGTGCTGTGAGGGCCCAGAGAGGCAGGGGCCTGCGGTTTTGTTCCCAGGTGTGCTCGGACCTCATGGCTCACGCGGGGTCCAGTGCAGCGACGATGGAGGTGAAAGCGATTTGTGTGTTGAGATTGTTCAGGTCAGCAGAGGGGCAGGGGCGGGGCCACAGATCAGGACACAGAGGACGATGGTGGGCTGAAGGATGGGTTTGACTTTGGGCAGTGAACTTGAGGTGGTACCTGCATGTGTTTGTTCTGGACGATGAACACCTGAAACTTAATCAGGTCATGCAATGCTACTTCAGCCGCAATGACACAAATAAACAGGGAATGAGAATAAAATACAAAGTGTGCAAGAAAAACGACTGTTGTGGGTTGGACACTGTTGTGCAGGGTGTAGACGCCTATGATTCTCGACTCCGACATGAATATGTCGGGTCTGCGCCAAGCCCGGAGTTCCCAGGGAACAGCCATCTCCCTTCCTCCCTCTCCTGCAGGCCCTGGGAGCCGCGTGCCGGAGTGAGATGGGAACCCATCCAGCTGGTGCATCTTTGTGACCTCTCGGGGTGAGGACCATGGGGTGTCCACCAGGGGACCCCCTATTGTCTAGCGCTTTACCTTTGCCAGCCCCGGGCCTTGATTCATACCCATCCTGCCAGGGCCTGGAGAAAGGGTACCCCCACTTTTCAGCCGGGGTGCTCGAGTGACTGGTCAGGAGTTAATAGCAGCACCGGGCTAGAGCTTCTCTGACACCCGGTCCAGAGTTGGTTGTTTTGTTTTGTTTTTAGGGAATCGGCCCTCAGTGGTTTGCTGGGCATTCGAGGCCGGGTTTGCTGTGACGTGCGCAGCATGCACCTGGGCAGCTGAGGCGTCACGCTTGTGTCTCTCTGTGTATAATGTATGTATGGTGTGTGTGTGTGTGTGTGTGTGTGTGTGTGTGTGTGTGTGTGTGTGCTTGCAAGCCTGAAGGCCAGTGGCTAGGAAGACTTCTTGGGGAAGCAGGTCGCCAGAGCTGTGTCACCTGAAGGTGGGGCCTGCCCAGAGAGGCGAGGGGAGCACCAGTTGGTGGCGGGTGGGAAGGAAGGGGAGTGTGGGGAGTGTGGGAGGGCAGGAGAATCAGGTGACAGGGCGGCCTTGTGGTTGGCGCCGAGGGTCACATCAGGAGAGAGGAGCGCGACGTTGTCCAGACCAAGCCTCCTCCAGGCCCTGCTCCCTGTTTTGGCTCTAGAGTCAGGGTTTTTGGTGTGTGTTCAAATACTGCCTCCTCCAAAGACAGCGATCTGACCTCAGACGTCTGCTGCAGCAAGGAAATAAAAGATAACAAACATGGACAGATACTGGTCTGCGTCCCAGGGAATAAGAGCAATAGGAGCTCATGGGGCAGGAGAAGGGTAGATGCTATTTATAGCGATTCCTATGAGAATGATAATTCCGGTATATATGATCCGTGTCGTATGCGAGAAATACCGTGTGTGTGATTCTCTGTGTGAGTTCCTGCTGGTGGAGTAACTTGCTTGTGCTTGCGCTGCCCTTGCTGGGCTTTGGGGTGCTGTGTGCTTGCACACTGGGGGATGCAGGAAGGTGAAGAAGTCTTTTGTGTCCTGCAGGTGCAATGCTACACACATTTAATTTCTTAGAATTCCCCCCCATGGCCCCTGATGTACCCAGTGATCTCTGCTCGCCAAACCCCAACTTTTCTCCATGCTTCACCAGGGTGAGACTTGCGGAGAGCACTGTGTACCCTCATTCACATCTTTATTCAGGAACCTTGGGGTAAGCGTGGTCATGTGACAGGTGCTGCCCTGTGGGTGGCCGACGCAGGCCTTCCTGCTGGGGGTGCCAGAGGTAGCAGGGAGGGTGGCCACAGCTGGGGTGTGATGATGCAGAGTGGCAGTGGGAGCACTTTATGGCATGGCTGACGATCCAGGAACATGAAGGGAGATTGTGGCGCCAGTGAGCAGGGAAGGAGGCGGGGCCAAGAGTTGACAGGATCAGGAACAGCCAAAACCAAAGTGCTCAGGCCTGGTGGGTTCCAGGAACTGAAAGAGGTTCCTGTAGCCAGAGCCCTGTGCCAGGGAGACAGTGATTCTGGGGACTGCATGCTTGTGGTCCCCAGAACTCATGTTCTAACTCCTAACGGCAGGGCATTTGAAACTGGGGCCTTGGGAGGTGAGTAGGGTTAGATGAAGCCAGGAGCTCGGGGCCCTTTGGGTGGGATTAGTGTCCTTCTGAAAAGCAGAGTGGATTAGGGCGCGAAACAGATGAGTTCATGACAAGGAAAAGGGCCTTCCCCAAGAACCTGACCCCACTGCCACCCTGATGCAGACATCCAGCCTCTGAACTCAGGAAATCAAGCTCAGTTGTTGAAATCACTCGGTCTCTGGAGTTCTGGGAGAGCAGCCTGGGCTGGCTGGGCCGGTGGGATGTGGGGGAGTGGGCGGGGACATCCTCTTGCAGAGGAGGGGAGTTGGGGCGGGTACCATGCCGCATCCCTGCCATGCTATAGAGCGGTGCCAGGGAGGCGATGCCAGCGGGCAGCGGGCATCAGAGGCAAGGGACAAAGCTGCTGCCTCCCTGCACCAGTGCAGGGTCGTCAGCTGGCACGAGCATTACCTCAGGTTCCCCGAGAACTGGGCCGAAAGTCCCAGGGTAGAAGCTCGTCTCCGGGCTAGCTGCCACCCCCAACCCCAGTCTGGAATGGAAATACCAGAAGGTTTACTCTCCACCCTACCTTTAGCACCTTAAGCCACCCTGCTAAGGAAAAAAAGGTTTTTTCAGAAATAAGGTTAAAAGTCAGCTTCAAAATTTGGGCAGAATGAAGTCATCTATACTCACTCTTCCGTTTTCCCTTTGATTCTACCTTAGTCATGGAAGCATTTCTCCCAGATGCAATTTGTGGAGTGTTGATCCTGGAAATGAATGCTGTTTGTTCAGATAAGGTTAACCTGGCAACGAGAAACTAAACTGAAATGGGGCTTTTTAGGATCTGCTTTTGGCCTAGAAAAGTGTGCTTCCTTCAGCTCCGTTTCACAGATGGGTGAAGAGACCTGGCCTTGCTCTGAATCCTTTCGGCAGCCATGGGGTGGCCCAGCTCTCGCCCCTGGTCTTGCCCAGGCGCCTCTGTCTGGGAGCCCATCACGCTGTCTCCTGTCTCTATTCAGACCTCAGCACCCCCTCCTTCGTGGTATTTGGCCATGGGGAGCGGTGGGAGGAAGCCCAGTCAGGGGGCCCACAAGCAAAGTTCTGAAGGCACGAGTGCCTCGGGAACAGCAGCTGGGATGGTCTGGGGCAGGAGGGGAGGGAGGTTGAGGCCAGGTCCTGTGAGGCATTGAATTAAAGGCTAAAAATCTAGGGGCTTTTTCTTCTAGGCAATAGGAGTCATGGAAAAGGGCACAGATTTATTTCTTCAGGTCCAGGAATAATGTGAGGAGGCGAAAGGTGTTGCCTGGGAGCAATGGCACTGCACCTTCTCACTTCCAGGGGGCGCTGTGGGGGCTCAGGTGGTGCGCGCAGGCGGCTCCCTGAGTGAGCAGACACACTGCCCTGGTGTCCAGCAATGAACCAGTGAGCCCCTAATTCATACCTGTTTTCTCAACTGGAGATTCACAACCAGTTGCCTCTGCAGCAACTCAGTTTGCAAGTCCCACAAGCTCTAACTTAACACGTTCCAAGCTTCTATCTTTAAGTCTTTCCCAAGCTTTACGGTGGCCTTTCCCCTTATCTGGCTGCCACCACCCTCTCTTGACTTCTCTGCAACTTACATATCTCTTGGGTTCCATTCCAGAGCCCCATCTAATTATCCCCAAGCTGTCCCCAAGTTGTCAGATGGTTTTTTTTTTTTTCAGGAACTGGGGTGTAGATCAGAGGTGTGGGAGGGTGGGGAGTCGCTAGAGACAGAGTGGGGAGCAGAACAGGCGGATCTACTGAAATACACTGCTGAGGGGAGTAGTGGGAGAGGCAGGAGAGGTCTGCTGCGCCATGTGGGTCAGCTCCCTGGCTGGGGATCGAACTTGTGCTTCAGTGGCTGGCTATAGCTTGATAGTGCTGAGACTTTAACCCCTGCACCACCAGGGAGGCCCCTGTTGTTGGACAGTTTTGATCACATAAATGGCACCGTGGTCCTTGGCTGTGCACAGCCCGTCCCTGGCATCCCTCACCCAGAGTGCAGGCCTTCTCGCCACCTCCAAGGCCTTTTGCAGCCGAGATTCAACACCTCTTCAACCTCATCTCTGCTGCTCTCTCCCCTCTGCTCACCGCTGGCTGCCTGGCTTTCTTCTGTGGCCCTCTGCTCCTCTGGCTTCAAGGTCGCAGTCTGGATCTCTCTTCTTCCCACTCACACCAGCCTACTTCTCTTCCAGTGCCAGGTTAAGTAGCATCTGCAGGGAGTGCTTCTGGGCCCCTGCTGTCCGAGCAGGTTCTCCCACTGGTGTCTTCTCTGCCAGAGCCTGTTCTATTCCCTGGGAGTCCTCCTCATGCTCTGTAGTTCCTCTGGTGTCCTGTTGAGGCCTGTCGGCCCCACTAGACTGTCAGCTTCCTGAGGGCAGGGCCATGTCTGTGTCATTCACCAGCGTGTCCTCAGCTCCTGGCAGCTGCCTGCGAACTGGGTGTTTGCTGTATGCAGCTGAGTGGGATGACCGAACGGCTCAGCTACTGCGCTGGGGCTGTTCTCCTCTTCCAGGATCTAGGGCGTTGGGGGGAAGGAGGAGCAGAGGGTTGAGGAATGTGGCTCAGTTAACAGTGTGTACAAGGGCCCGGCCCTGCTCTGCGGCCAGGGCCTGGGGATCAAGCTCCCCCAGGCCCTGCAGACCCTTTCATGCTCTGTGACGGAGCAGGCTCTTGCCCCATCCTCTTCAACGGCAGCCCCGGTGCTGAATTTCTGAAGGCCGCAGAGACCGAGGGAGACATGGCTAACCTGGGCTCACCAGTTTAAAAGAGCAACTCCCCTCTGTGGTCAGGAAAGCTAGGCTGCTAGGGGCTGTCTGGGCCTTCAAAAGGAGCAGTCTGTACTTAGTTTTTACTTTGTAACTCAAGATTCTCTCAGCTTCCAACATGTGCATACAAATATAGTCGCATTAAGAACAATGACTTGAATGCAACTGGCCTCTACTCCATCTTTTTATGCAAAGTCCCCACCGAATATTTCTGGACTCCCTGCATGTCTGTGTGTGCGCCCAGGCATTCTGGCTACTTCTCTGTGCCTCGAGCAATCCTAGGAAATGACGTCCCCCGCCCTCTGCCTAAGCCTGCTTCTGACTGCTGTCACTTCTGTGGGCCTCTGTCACTGCCCTGACCCTCTCCCTCTGGGTGCTGCCATCTGGTGCAGGGGCCTCGCGGTGGGGAAGCTGAGCACCTATCGTGCCCTCTCTGGCCGCCGGCATGTCTTACAGGACTTCAAGGCGGTAGACACGCGTCCATAGGCCCAGGCAGGGGAGGGCTCGAGGGGCAGGCCAGGATGCCTTTGGGATCCTCCTTTGCTAAGGAGCAGAAACCTTACACCTGGCCTGCATCGCTGGATCCTGCCTTAGGCCCAGCTCTCTCCCTGAAGGCAGGTCAGTTCTTTATGCAGTTGGATTTCTGGGAATTTTGCCCCCAGCATGTCTGGATGCCGATGCAGGCTTGAGCTGTGGTCTAGGAGGAAGTGAGCTCAGGGGGTCCCGGGGCACTAGGATGCTGGCCCTGCCTGCTGCTGTCTGGGGGAGACTGTCGATGTGGCCCACGCCGGTGCCTCCGTAAATCTCTCTGTGCTTGGCTTGTGCTGCTGGAACAGACCTGAGGCGCGGGGCGCCGTGAGCCCATTTCTTCCCTTTGCAAATCTATGTTCTGCATTTTTGCGTGTCTGGTCATCTTCTGGCCTACCTCTAGGATTTCTCACCTGGACACACAACAGGCAGAAAAATCGAACAGCCCAGAGTTCAGGTTGGAATGCCCCCTGGGGAGCTGCAGGATTCCAAGGAGACGTCATGGATTTTTGTCTTAAGTAGATTATAGCCTGAGTGTCCTCCAAGTTGTCTCTGGAACTTGAGCTATAAACATCTCTGAATAAGACGCATTCAGTCCGGCGTCTGTAGGGAGCCCAAGACTGGAGTCATGATTGGCAGAAAGTTTGGGGCTGGTGGGAATTTTGGGATCTGGCTCCACCAGGCTAGGAGGGCTCTGGATTCATTGGGCAGATGGTTTGGTGCTGACCAGGTGGTGTTCCTGCCTGCGGGTGTATCTCCAGCTGCAGCTGACACTGTGTCCCCGAGTCTCCTCGGCGGGCTGGACGCACCTTTTCTTGGCTCCTGTCATGGCAAGGCTGAGGCACACGGAATGTTTCCTTCAGCACTGAAGACTGTTATCTTGCTCAGAGAGAGCGAGAGTTTGCTCTGGGTTTCCAGCCCACAAGGGAGAATTCTTCAAGGCATCGCTCCCATGCTGTTGAAATCATGCTGGGCTGTGGCTAATAATTCAATTCAACATGCATGGAACTTCCTCCTCTGTGCCAGGGCAGGCGAGATGATGGGGAAACAGAGCTGGCTCAGACCCGGTTTCTGCCCCAAGGTCATCTTGGTCAGAACACAGAGTGGTGGTACAGAAAAACCCTTCTGGAGCTTGGTAGACAGAGTCTGTCCACGTTGGTTGGACCAGAAGCTTTTTGAGATTCCAGTGGAAGGAGTGGTCCTCTTGCAAACGTTCAGCGCAGCTCTCTCTGCCATGTTGAGATCCAGGGTAGGGGGTCTCTCAAATCAGAGTTCAAATCAGAGTTGAAAAGTTCATCCAAGAGAAGATATTGGGGGGGTGGCTGGCAGGATACCCAACTGTGGGCTTTTGTATTCTTCCAAGCAAGGGAGAAGGTAGTATTGGGATGGCGAAGACTGAAAGGGAACACGTTGGGCTTGAGGATGCAGATGGTATGAGAAGGTGAGGAAAGAGGACACTGAGGGTTCTGATGTGGATGGAAAATGGTGCCATCAACTTGGACCATACACAGGCTCCGCTCCCCACTGAGTCGTCGGGAGACAGGACATGGTGAGAGATGGCTGTGGGGGGGGGGGCAAGCGTGAGAGCAGGGGGCATGGGCTATGGAAGGGGACAGGTGCAGGAAACCTTCTGGCCTAGTTGTGCTGTCCTGGGAAATGGTGGCCTCGCCAGAAGACCTGTGATGCTCAGTCTTGGGAGTGTGACCTTGATGGGCAGCTTGACCTCGGCCAGACTGATGTCAGGAAACAGACTTGTCTAAACACCCTGCTGTGTTTATCTTTCGCCCCAGAGTCCGGAGTCATCCCTGTTCATGGAATTGCAGGCTGTTGGGGAGCATAGAATCAACTGGCTTCTAACGCACCATGCCAAGGTCACCTGAGAGTGGATCATTGATATTTCTGGGTATTTATATATAAAAAGTTCATGAGTTGATTCTCAGGTAGGCCTTGTTTAAGAACTAGCAATGCAGATCATCCCCTCTTTTCATAACAGAAGAAGTGGGGTCTTAGAAGGGACAGGGTCTTCGCCCACACCCTGCACAGGTGGCGGGCCTTGATCCAGCCTCCTGTATCCTGAGCCAATGCTGTCCTCACTGCCACGTGTTCCCACCCAGGGGTTGGCCGGGCTCCACCAACCAGACTCAACTTCAGGCATTTTTGCAGATAGTCTTCCAGTCTGCTTCTGCTTCTTCCCTGGAAGGCTTTGGGGGTGTCTTTTTACTAGGGTGGTTGTATGGGAAGACAGCACACAGAAACTTTCCCTAAGGCCCAAATTAGGAAGTAGGCACTGCACTGGCCCATTTCATGGCCTCTGGGAGATACTTAGGTCCCATCAGCATTCTTGGCATACGTAGGGTCCTCAGATTCTCCCCTAAAGACATTATTGGAGCCAGTCCGTGGACCCAGGTAGCCTGGGCTCCCAGAGGGACTGATTGCAGGGGGACCCTTTCTTTCCCACTCATGGGTTAGCTTGGCCACAAAACTGGGGTTGCAAGCCCACGTAGACGTCTCTGGGCTAGGAGTAGAGGACTTCTGGGAATGGGATGTGAGCTTTCAGCTGAGGCTGTTGATGCAGGTGACACTTAGAAGGTCTTCAAGCGCAGCCTCATTCTTTGGGGTGTCTCGATGTGGAAAGATGGCAGTAATCTACAGGATACTGGAAATTGGGAGAGGGCAACAATCTGCAGGATACTGGAAATTGGGAGAGGGTGCTTCAGACAGTGTGAAGCCCAGAGCTTTTCTTGTGGAGATGTGAGTGCAGTGGGTTTGCACTGGAGGAGGGCCATACCTTCAGAACTCCTTGCTCTATATGGGTTTGGATAGCAGTGATGAGAATCTGGTTATGGAGCTGGAACAGTCGAAAGGCAATGTGGCTGGCTAGGTAGGTGAGGCAGACAGACTTTCTGCTTTCAGAACTGAGTTCAGAGTAATGACCGATATGACAGATGGACTGAGGACTCAGTCCAATAATTATATCAGTCCTGATACAGTGAAGCGATCAGACTGGCTTAGTGCAGCTCCACACAGGGATCAGCAGAGAAGGGTGGGATGAGGATTGCATGGAGACAGCAGGGAGGCAGGAGATCAAAGAAGCAGAGGAGTAGCAGGACGAAAGCACAGGGCCAGGCCTGGGCAGACACAAAGATGGCGCCTCCAGCCTGCCTGGTGTTGGCTTTCACTTGAGCCTGAAGGAGGAGGGTTTGGTGATTAGCGCCAGAACCACCCAGGGATTACAGCATACTCTTGTACATTTAACAGTTAGAGTTTTGACTAGAGATCCAAGGCATGTGGTCATTTATAATCTTTCTGAGACAAGAGTTTGAATGGGACTCAGCGCGAGGCTGGAGCGGGCAGGAGCCATGTGAGCCAGCCCAGCACTGACTGGGCGGGCTGTGCTCAGCCTGCAGTGCTGCAGTCTGCTTCTCACCGGGCGGACTCTTGAGGACGAAAAGTGTGTGTGTGTGTGTGTGTGTGTGTGTGTGTGTGAGAGAGAGAGAGAGAGAGAGAGAATTAAATTGAATTCTAACTGAATAGACCCTTCTACAGTTGTACATCTACACAGCTGTGTAAGAGTTGAGCATATCAACCTTTCATCAAAAAATTAGAATTTTGAAAACATTTGAAGAGTAGACTATTGAGTTCAGCACTGGCTGAGCTCTGTGATGTGAAAGCTCCATTATGTACTTTATCTGGGAGAATGGGAAGAGAATTTGAAGGCTTTTTCAGAGAATTCTCCAGTTACTGTGAAAACCTGTTTTCCATCAGGTGAGAGATAAAACTCCAGTGAAAGTCAAAAAGGTTGTTAACTAGGGTGTGAAGATGTCACAGAAAATATGAGCGCCTCTAAGAAATGTAATAAGGAGAAAGCTGGCAGCTTGTTCAAATATGTCTGTATTGCTGTATTTATGGATTGCTGAAGTGTTCTGGGAGTATTGTAATGCTATTTGCAAAGTCCTGTTGTGTCTGATATGTACAGATCTATGTGTGCATATCAACAAATTCACTTGTTCTCAAATTGCAAATGGTAGACTCATGTACATTTATGTTACGTGCTGATTTCAGAAATTAATCTCGACTTAAGATGCAACTTCACTGTTGCTTTGAGCCTACCATAACAAACAGTCCTATTGGCAAGTTTCTAATTAGATGCTTTGTATAGAGATAGGATGGCAGGAACCTTTTAGAGAAACAGGTGCTGTCTGTACAACTTCCAACATGGTGGTAGATTGCTTTGGGTAGTGTTGACATCTAAACAATATTAAGTTTTGTAATCCATGAACATGGGCTGTCTTAACACTTATTTAGGTTCCCTTTCATTCCCTTCAGTAGCTTTTTTATGTATACTACTTTAAAATTTTTCATTAAATTTGTTCCTATTTTGTTCTTTTGAATGCCATTATAAATGAAATTGTTTTCTTAATTCTCTTTTCAGATTGTTCACTGTTGGTATATTGAAACATAACTGTTTTGTATATTGATCTTGTGTCCTGCAATGTTGCTGAATATGTTTATTAGCTATAGTAGCTATTTTGATGAAATTTTTTTGACTTTATGTTTGCATATATATATATATGTATATATATGTCATTTTGGAATAAGTATGCTTTACTTCTTTCTTCCCATTTTGGATGCTTTTCTTTCTTAATTACTTCCAGTAAATGTAAAAATACAGTTAATCTTATGGGATATAATGAAATAGAGCTCAGGGGAAAATTTATATAGTACATATCTACATTAAAAATGATCTCAAATGAATAACCTGATTTTATAGCTCAAGGAACTAGAAAAATAAGAGCAAAGCCAAATGGAAGAAAATAATGAAGATTAGAGCAGATAAAGCTGAAATATAAAATAGAAAAACAATAAGTGGAGAATCAATGAAAGCAAAAGTTGGTTCTTTGGAAAGACCAACACAATTTATAGACATTAGTGTAGATTGGTGAAAGAAAGACAGAAGATACAAATAACTAAAATCAGAAATAGAGGGTAGGATATTACAACTAACTCTAAAAAATAAGAAAAAGATTGCAAGAGAGTCCAGTGAATACGTGTGTGCCAAAAAATAGATAACCTCGATGAAATGGAAAAATTCCTAGAAACATACAAGTTACCAAAACTGACTCAAGAAAAACACAGAAAATCTGAATGGACTTATAACAAAGAGATATTAAATCAGTAATGAAAAATGATCCAACAAAGAAAATTCCAGGACCAGGTAGCCTCATTGGTAAGTTCCACCAAAAATTTCAAGTGGAATTAATACCATTCTTCTTGAGCTTTTCTAAAAATAGAAGAGGAGGGAGTACTTCCTATTTCACCCTAGGAGGTCAGCATTATCCTGATACCAAAGCCAGATAAAGACATCACAAGAAAAGAAAATAATAGACTAATATCTCTTCTGAATACAGTTGCAAAAATCCTCTACAAAATACTAGTGTGCTAAACAGAATAGCATATTAAAAAGGTTGATACACTCTGACCAAGTGAGCTTTATCTCAGGGATATGGGAGTGAGTCAACATGAGAAAATCAGTGTGATATGTACTACAGCCACAGAACAAAGAAAAAAACAGTCATCTCAACTGATGCAGAAAAAGCATTTGATAAAATCCATCACCCTTTCATGAGGAAAAGCACTCAGAAAGTGAGAAATAGAAGGAACTTTCTCAACAAGATAAAGGGGATTTATAAAAACCTACCCCTAACTTCATACATGTGGGGTAAGGCTGAAAGATGCCCCCTGCTTTAAATCAGTGACAAGAATACCCCCTTCCACTCCAGATAGTCAACCAACATCTTCTCACATGCTTGTTGGCCACTTGTGTATCTTTGGGAAAATATCTATTCAAGTCTTTTGCCCATTTTTTAACCAGGGTTGGTTATTTTTGCTATTGAGTTGTAAGTGTTCCTTGTATATTTTGGCTATTAACTCTTTCTCAGGTAAATGGTCTGCACATGTTTTTCTCCTATTCCATAGGTTGTCTTTACGTCTTGTTACTTATTTCCTTTGCTCTGTAGAAACTTTTTATTTTGATGGAGTCCCATGATTTATTTTTGCTTTTGTTGTCTTTGCTTTTTCCAGAAGAGAAGCCAAAAAAATTTTCATCAGAACCAATGTCAAGGAGATTTTCCCCTGTTTTCTTTTACGAGTTTTACAGCTTTAGTTCTTAAGTCTTCACTCCATTTGAATTCGTTTTTGTGTATGGTGTAAGATAAGGGTTTCCCTACCATGTTCAAGTTGCCTTTTTTATTGATCCAGTGTTTGCTTAATTGCTGCAAAACTGACTATTGACAAGGGTTTTGACAAAGCTGTTTCTAACAGTTTCTGCTTGTTTTTTTTTTTTTTAATGTTTATGTGGAGAGACAGGCATTTGCAGGTGGCTGCTATACCATTTGGCTGATGCCACTAACTACTTTCGTGACATTGTTCTGAACCCAACCTGAGAATATTTCCACCTTCTTCTGGTCTCTTGGTGGTGTCTCCTGGTCTTTTTCTAAGATGATATTATGGATGACATTCCCTTTACCCCAGTGAATGTCTGTGACTTTAGAGATAAATCTTACTTTTTCCAGAACTTTCCACTGAACCCTGTTCATAAGAGTCATCTGGAAAAGTTGGCCAGTTAAGTTGATTCTTGTCCTTATTCCTGGCCCTAGGTCTCCCCTGGATACCTGGAAGTACATGACTTTGTCCTCAGATTGGCCTGGATGGATTCCTTCCAGTGCCATGGGGCAAGCTTGGAGAAGGAATCCTTTGATCTTACGTTTTATGAAGAGGCAGGACAAATATGACATGGGAGCTCTGTTTTGCTTTCCTTGTCTCCTCCCCTGACCTCTTCTGTTTTTCCCCGTAGGATGGGGGTAATGCGTGTTGGGCTCTGGCTAGGCCTGAGGCCCTCCATTTCCAGAACAATCCCAGCAGCACTTACCCGGCTTGGTGTCTGTGCCAGTAAATTTGTTTAATGAACAAAAAACATAATGACTTTAATTAGGTTTTAGTGTAAGTAAAGAACACAATTGCGGAGTAGACCCTTTTGTCACCCTCGTGGAATTTATGGTTGTTTGAAAAGTGAACACCCACTTCTGACCATTCCTGTCCTTACTTCTCCATCAACCCAGCAGCTCCATTAATCAATGGGGTTGGCTTCTGGTGCCAAAGTGGAAACTCTGAGCTGGTCTTTCCCAACTTGGAGTGACAGCTCACCCTTCTTCACCTCCTGTCCTTCTGGGGCTCCAGACTTGGCCTGAGCGCCCCCTGGGGGGCAGGGAGTCTACAGGGCCAGCGGTATTGGAGGTGGTAGACCATGTCGGGGCGGCCCAGCTCCCACCAGGCATCCAGGGTGGGAAGTGAGACTTCACGGAGGCTGTGTTCCTGAAGCTGAATCTCAAAAGATGGTTGGACATTAGCCTGACAAGAGACTGGCACATGCAAGGGCTGGCAGGCTTGAGCACTTTGGGGGACGGGCAGTGTGGGCCAGGTGGGCTACGGTGGAGAAGGGCGGGTACCAGCAGATGGGCAGTGCAGAGGGCAAGGGCTGCAGTGGCCACAAGCCACTGATGGAGAGAAAAGTGTGGCACATGTGCCGCTCGCCAGGGGCTGCAGATTTTTGCCGCTGCTAAGTCTCCTGTTTCTCTTTGACCCCAAGGTGATGACTCAGAAAGCCCCCACGAGCCACCCTCACTTTCTCACACCCAGCCTTGGCCCAGCCCCTACTCCAGTGCACCCCGTCCCCCTGCCAGCCGAGTGGACCCCGTGATTCCAGCCAGTCCCTGCCTGCTTTGTGCTCCATATTCATATTTTCTTGACACAAACCATACAAAGTTTCAACACTTGGAGACTGCAAAGTAAACCATTTGTACATACCAGGTCTGGTAACACTTTAAATAATAGGCCAGTTAGTTAATGCTGCACTACAATAAAAATTCCCGTCCAAGTACACATTATGTCCTCATTAATGCCAAGTGAGTTCAGCGTGATTAATGTTATGACAATAAATAACTGGGAGACCGTGATGACCGCCAGGCGCAGCCTAGGCTTCTGCCACCCTCTGAACACATGGGGTGCTGCATGCCCCTCGTGGGTGCACTCCTGTCCCTCCTAAGCAAGCTCTGCTGAGGGTGGGGTGAGCGGGAAGCCAAGTCTGGACACATTGGGGTCCAGTCAGACAGCTGGCGAGAGAGAACCGGGAGCTCATGGGAACGTATTCTTCCCTCCAAAGAAGGGAGCGCCCTCAGGGAGCTGGGTACCAGACCTTTGGGTCTGTGGCCAAAAGAAGCTCTCCTCTCCCTCCCGAGCAGACCTGGGGGCTCTGGTTGCTTGGGCACCCTGAGAAGGGGCTAAGGGGAGCCGTGGCTCTCTCACGGGGCACCGAGGGGTGTGCCCAGGGAAGGTGGGACTCCGTTATCACCAATTACCTGGCACCCAGGAGGCCCAAGCAAAGATGAGGGTTCCTACCCACGAGAGCTAACAGGGTCGGCAGCATTGGCCTGAGCTCCCACCTGTACCTGGGTGCCCCGGAGAAGCCCACGCGCTCCCCAGTGAGTCAGCGAGTGAGGACGCCCGCTGCAGCCTTGCCACCTTGGCTCACAGGCACATGGCGGTTCTCACTCACCAGTACGCAGGGGCCAGGGAAAGGCCAGGAATGGAGGAGCTGGTCCTTGGGTGCCTGTAGAGCTTGTCGTCCCAGAGAAAATGGGGATTTTAGAGGAGAATTAATATGCAATTTGAATTTCCTTTGTGCTACATGCTCCGATTCAAGTTAGTCCATGGGCTCACCGGGCAGGAGTAACTCAGATTAATTAGAAGTGTGCACCGTGAGCTCTGAGAACAGCCGTGCGGGGAGAGGGGACAGGAGGGCTTTGTCCAGCTGCAGCGGCGAGCACGCCTCGGCCCGGCCAGCCACGCCCACCGCACCTTCCCGGGGTCATCACCTGTGCGGCGCGTGGCCGCAGCCCCTTCCGGGTTATGGCTGTGCTCCGCATCCTGGCATGCTAACATTCCACTGTTCCCAACTGGATCTAGTGTTCTCGTGACTTCCTGCTGCCCTAGGCAGAACGCCCTCCCCCAGGCCTCAGCCTTGGGCCCCTGCATGGGGCCAGATGGGGTGCAGATGCCACAGCCTGGCCTCGGGCAGGTGCCTCTTGGACCGGCAGGTGACGGGAGGCAGTGGCTGTAGGTCTGTCCGGCCATGGTCTGGACAGGACGGGAAGGGTCAGGCTGCAGATGCTTCCAGGAGCTGGACAGAGGTCGCCAGTCATCCAAGTGGTGAGTCAGACAGACAGGACTGCAGTCCTGGTGGAGTCTTCTCCGGAAACCGGGGTTAAGGGCTCGGCGTGTGAGTTAGGCTAAGTAATATTAGGACTTGTAACAGACACAGCCCCAAATCTCAGCGGCTTAATATAGTCGAGGCTGATTTTCTGCAGCACCACGTCCAAATGACGATGTTCCTGGGGTCTCTCCAGGTGGCACTGCACACACTCGTTTCGGGACATTAGTTCCCGTCCTGTGGTTTTGTCTCCCCTCGGGCTGTGGATTGCTCCGCTGGGTTTTCCGTATCTGGCTGACAGATGGGGGAAAAAGAGGAGGCTGACACATGGAAGGTTTTTTTTTTCTTTTTTAAAGATTTATTTATGCATACAAGCTGGGGTGCAGGCCAGAGGCGTGGGGTGGCGAGAGGGTTCACCAGAGAGATAGTGGGGAGCAGCACAGGCAGATCGACGGAAATACACTGCTGAGGGGAGCAGCGGGCGAGGCAGGAGAGGTCTGCCGCGCCATGTGGGACTCTCCCCGGCCGAGCATCAGACTCGCGTTGCCGCTGCCGACAGCTCCTCAGCGCAGCACTTAACCCGCTGCGCAGCCAGGGAGACCCCCATGGAAGGTTTTAATGGGCCAGGCCCGGCGCAGAGCAGCGCGCTTTGCCCACACGCTACAGGCCAGAGCTCCAGAGCTTCAGAGCTCAGCCACACCTCACTCAAAGGCCGGAGCAAGAGGCTGTGTGCACAAGGAAAGGGAAGTGGGGTGCAGTGAGTCGTCTGCCCCCCGGACATGGCCGGAAACCTCCATGACTGCCTTGGGCTCAGCCCTCGTGTGCCCGGTGCTGCACTGGGCTCTGTACCTGCAGTTTTCAGACCCTGGTGGACACTCGGGCTGGCTGGACACTGGGCACAGGGCAGAGTGACTTCCCTTGTCATGGCCTGAGGGCGTGTCCTGTGCAACCTGCTGCCCAGTCATTCAGGTCCCGAGTGTAGTCAGCCTGAAGCTGGGTATGTTTTAGGACCATGGGGCTTTCTGGGGGTGATGGGGATCAGGGGTTCTGGTGTTGCCACTGGACTAGCTTCTCAGCCAGGCCCACCCCTGGGTTTTCTGGGCCCGCCGGGATAGGTGGGCTTGGGATTTCCCAGTACCAGCCATTGACTGGCCTGCAAGCTACCAGGTTACCCAGGTGACCCTCCCTGAAGTCGCTTCTCTCCACGGTTTTCCCTCACGGCTCCTGTTCCTTTTTGCTTACTGTTTCTCCTGACTTATTTTCCTTCTAACTGACATTGTGGACGGGGCCCAAGCCGACCCTCTGTTTACAATTTCTCACTTACATTCCAGCTTCAGCAGGGCCTCCACTTCTTGACCGTGGCCAGTGTGTCCTCTGCGTGCCTGGCCCCGGGTTAGAGTGAAGCTCAGGGTTTTAGTTGCTGGGGTGTGGAGGAAACTGGGGTTTGACTGTGAGATGTGTGAGCATGTTACTCGTCACCCACAAGTAGCAGCCTCCTTATGCCGTTCTCGGCAACTCCCATGCCCGGGGAGTTAGGGGTGCAATTTTAGGGAGCAATTTAGGGTGACTTTCCCCTGATACACAGTCCCCTGATGATGAGCAGGCCCTTCCCTTACTCTCGATCTTGCCTTTACTCGAGATGCCTCCAAAATCTGGCAGGCTGGGGGCCAGAGGGCACACAAAGGGCGTCATCCCCTTCCGAGCTCTGCAGCCTCCGTGAGTCAGTTTCCCCCCTTGACCTCAGGCTCCTCAGTTGCATGGTCAGGAGACTGGGAAAGATGTTCAAAGCTTAATCAGCTCTGAAGTTCATGAATCTTCGTTTTAACTGTGCTTCATCAATTCCACAGCTCCCCTGCCTGTGAGCAGCGCAGTGACACGGAAAGAGGAAGTTCTATGATTCTCAGTTTTCTCCTCTTTAAAATGGGTATAAGATCCATTGCCCACAAGAGACAGTTGACATTTGTGTTTAGCTTGGTACCTGGCTCTCGGGTCTTCTGTGCCTCTCAGCCCTAGCCAAATGGCCCACGCTTTCTTTGTGAGCCCAGGCAGGGAGACCGCACGAGGAGATGGCTGTCATGCGGGGCCCAGACTCTGGGACCTGGGGTCTCCTGGGGAGGAGAGAGGGAGCTAGCACCTGCGCTGCCCTTTGGAGCACAGGAGAAATCCCAAATAGGCCACAGAGAGGGCAGGCTCTCCTTGCAGAAACACATGCAAATGTGTTTGTCATTAGGCCTTCCACGCCAATAATCCATATCTTCTCCTCTTTCCTTTGTTGCCTTTTTCACTGATGGCCGGCAGCCAGATAAAACACACTGTCTCATGAGCTGGGTCTGCCTCCCCCAGCCGGAGCGGGGGCTGTGGGCAGCGGCCTGGCCCTGCCTCTCTACCTCCCTACCCCCAGCCCATAGGCCCAGGAGTTCAGGTGCTGTGCAAAGTCAACTCGGGGCTCTCCTTGGCCCCCGAGCCTGGCCATCGGTGCCCATATAATGGCCTGGGGATACCCCAAAGTGCCAGTGGTCAGACCTGTGCAAGAACAGGGGACAGTGAGGACAGGGGCCCCCAATACCAGAGTCCAGGCAGGCCGTGGGCTTTCTGAGGACACGTGAATTGGATCCTTTCCACTTAGCTTGGCCTTGACAATCCCGATGAGGAGGCCCCAACTTCCTGCCCCTGCTTCTTCCACTAGTTGCCTTATCCAGAATATTTGGTCCCCTACCCCCAGGGGCCTGATGCGTGCCCACCCCTGGGTCTGGGTACACAGCTTCCCCTGTGCCTGGAACTTAGATTCACTGACCATTCACAAGTCACGTCCAGTGCCAGGCCTTTGCTGGTCAAGTTATGGGGAAAGACGCCAACCCAGCTTCCCGCTTCCCCTGTCGAACATTGCCTTCTGTTCGACCTGGCATCTCGCCTGCTCCAGGCCTCCCCGAAAAGCCACCTGCTTTCATTAACCTTTATGCGCAAGTAGCTGGCTTCCCTACCAGTCTCCGCTGGCCTAGCCTCCTCCTGTGATGGCTTTTATGTGATTTTTTCCAATCATCACTTTTGATAGAACCATCTGGAATTTCCTTTTCCAGACACAAGGTAGTGACTCCCTTAACAGTAGCTGATCCAGAAGCCGTAACGTTTCACTTACATTTGGTTAATAGAATAATCTTATTTTGTGATTTAAGATTTACATGTAATAATTAATTAAAAAGAAACCCTTCAGCGTCAAACTTGCCATGAGTCGTCTTCTACCCTGCAGTGTTTAGCCTTGACATGTGGCCCAAGTGACTTTGAAAGCGAATGTGTGTGCATGCGCACATGTGCGTGGGCGGCCTCGAGTCCTCCGGATGTCTTAGGGTGGGCTAGAGACCCTGGGGAGGGCGAGCATGTTCCTTACCTGGAGTTGTGGTTTTCTTCTAGCTCAAGAACTGCAGGTTTCGCAAGGAAAGGGGAGTCACCCCCGTGTGCTCTGCTGCCAGTCAGGCCCAGGGGAGCCTCCCAGGCCCTGGAGGCACGCTGGGGTTCTGCAGCCCCCCGGTTGGTCCCAGATGCCACTCAGCCTGCACCCCTTTGAGTGTGTGTCTCTTTGTCTCCTACACAGGGGTGTCTGAACTCATCTGCTCTCTGCGGCCGCCCCCAGGCAGCGGGCGCGCTCTGTACCTGGTGGACGCTGGGAAGTGGGGCAGATGCTGGCGCCTTCCGTCCAGCATCTTCCTGCCACCACACTTTGAGTTCTCCTTGTTTAGGTCATAAAGGGAATGGCAACAATTGATTTCAAAGCAGATGTCAAACAACATGAGATGCAGGCCTCCTCAGACCTCTGGATCAAGTCCCAGGGTACCCCAACAAAGTGCTATATGCTGGGTGGCTTTGAACAACAGAATTGTATCGTAGCGTAGTTCTGGAGGTCGGAGTCCAAAACCAGGGTGTGGGCAGCATGCTCCCCGCGAAGGTGTCGAGAAGGGGCTGTCCCCAGCCCCTCTCTTGCCTCCTGATTGTTCAGTGGCTTTGGCAGTGCAAGTCCAGTCTCTCATGTGGCGTCTTCCCTCCGTGCGTGCACATGAGTGTGTGTGTGTGTGTGTGTGTGTGTGTGTGTGTGTGTGTGTGTGTTCGCAAGGTCTTCTTTTTATAAGGACACTGGTCTCCTTAGATGAGGGATCACCCAGCTCCACTACGATCTCATCTTCACTCTGTCTACAGTGGGCCTGTTTCCAAGGTACTGGGGGTTAGGACTTCAACATGTGAATTTGGGGGGGACGCAGTTCTACCCACAGCAACTTCCAATCTTTGCAAGTCATTCCTAGTCTTCCTTTTCCTGGTTTTGGGGGGATGGCGTGGCATTTCACCCCGAATGTCGTCCCTCTCTGCCTCTCCTGGTGGTTTGCGTGGTAGAGCTGCTTCTGGTGCCTTGGAGCAAACGGTGAGGGCCATGGGGACTCTGGGTTTAGGCTGCGATCGTGGATGGGACGCTTAGCAACTTCTGTCCATCTCTATGGGCCTCAATTCTGAGCCAGCAGCTAAAGTCTCATTCCACTGTGTTAATGCATAGTTTGTCTTCTCAATATTTTGTGACTCCTTCAAGGCAAAAATAGGGCTTAATGAGAAACAGAAGTGAGAGATCAGTCTCTGCTCTGCGGTTCCCACAGTCTTGTGGGGACACAGAGACACACTAGATAAAAGGGTGTATTCCTAGTGGGCGCACACCGTGGGGTCTGAAGAACTAGCCCCAATGCAGTGGGCCACTGTCAGTTCTACCCCATGGCTAGCCTTAAGGATGCTGGGTCTCGTCCTTTGCCATGTACGACGTCCTCACGACCGTTGTCTTTGCGGTGAGGGACTCTCGGAGAGAGCACCGAGGGCCTCAGGATCAGACAGCCCCGGACCCAGCGTAACTGACGCTGTCGAAGGTGAGAGGGGCCTTTGGGCTTCGCCATGGTGGAGGGTGTGCTTGGGGCTCAGAGCGATAATGGAAAACTGCGGGCTCTGTGTCAGTCAGGGCTGCTTCGAGGGGTGCCTCGTGCCACCCCGGCCCCCTAGTCTGTCCCCGCAACAAGGTGTGCTTGAAACAAGAGTAAGGTGCAGACACTAGAGGACAGAGGCCCTGGGGGCGTGGGCTTCATCCACAGACCTCCCCTCTGCAAAGGCACCAATTCCCCAGGTGAGTGCCACAGAGGGCGGCGCTCTAACTTAGGGGAGGTGACTCCAAGCAGCAGCAGCGGCGCGGCTGGGAGCCCCTCTACTCCTCTCTCCTGCTGGGGCTGCGCAGGCATCACACTGGTTTTTGTCTTCTCTTGGACCCTGGAATACAGGTGTGTGACCTCCTAAAGTCCACCCAAACCAAGCGCTACCTGTTGTTTGCTTCAGCATCCCCAGGTGCAGGAAGTGATTCTGCACTGGGGACTCCCCTTTAGAGACTCTTGGGGCACGTCACACCGCTGGTGCGTGTCTGAACAGCCTGCCGCCCCGTGGCTCCTTGGCTGACTCTCCCCAGTACGTCTTCTGGGCACCTGTGCAGGGAAGGCACGTACCTGCCGCAGGTCCTGCCCACCCGGAGGTGTCACTGTTTGTTGTCCACAATATCCCAGAGCACGTGACTTGCAGACAAGACACGTGATTACATAGAAGGATGTAGATGAAACCCGTGTATTTAGTCATTTTGCCTCATTTTGCAAATGAAGACACTGATGCTTAAAGAAGTTGCCACAGACTGAATCGTGTCCTCGCCATGCCCGCGCCAGCTGGCATCGGGCTCCCCGTGCCACGTATCTGGGGCTGGGGCGTCGGGAGGTGATCAGGTCGTGACGGCAGGGCCCGTGAGAGGAGACGCGGAGGGCCTGCGTGCGCCCGTGCGCCTGCTCCCACGCCAGGAAGCGAGAGGGCCCGCCATCTGCAGGCCTGAAGGAAGGCCCTGGCCAGGCTCCCCCGCTGAGCTCAGACTGCAGCCTCCAGACCCGTGAGAAGATGAATTTCTGGTGTTTCTAAGTCACCCAGTGTATGGTATTTAGTCATGGCAGCCCAAACTAGCTAAGACAGAAGCTAAGTATTTTCCAAGTTACCAGTCTAGGAAGCGGCCAGGCTTGTAATAAAAACCCATTTCCATGTGCGCCGGGCGCAGTCGCCCGACCTCGTGTTTCTCTGAAGTGTCCCCTTAACTCGCCTTCGCAAGCAGTTCTGAGCATTAGCTGAGCAGACACGCCGGGCTCTTCGGCCTCCTTCTCTTCCTTTTTGTAGTTCTTGTCCTTTTTTCCATCCCCCTTTCCGCCAATACCACGACCATAGTTATTAGTATTGTGATCAATTAAATTGTTACGACAGTCCCTTGACAGCACCTGTCAGAGGCCTGGCGTTGCCAGGACCACCTAGTGCTTGCTGCATGAGCCTGGTGAGTGCGTCAGGAGGGAGAAGACTCACCTCCTTTCTACAGCCGCTTCGCTATCCCAGGGTGCGTGGGGATACACCCCTCCCCCACCTCGGCCGGGCACGACGGTCGCTGCAGTTAGCTGCCCTCAGTTCAGTGCCTCTACTAGGATGTGAGCAGTTTCCGCTTCTTTATCTTGACTCTGATGAGAACCTGGGAGGCAGGTATGGCTAACACCAATGGGACGGCTGTCCCCCTCTGCAGAGACCCATGTTGAGGTCCATAAATCAATCTGATGGAATTGATGGGTTAGCCCAACATTCCTGCTGAAGTGGCACCAGTTAACACTTAAACAGAGGTGGTCAGTTTGGAAGGATTAAGGAATGAAATGTGCTTGAAAAAAGATGCCTGAACCAGTAGCCCCCAGATGACATGGTCTGAGATTCGGGGGCCAATGACCAGTTTCTATTTATTTCTCAAACTGACATGAAGATGAATTTTTATTGGATTTTAATTTGATATCAGTGTGGCCTCCCACACTAATTAAGGTTTCTCCCCCCCTTGTGACCTAGGGGTGGGGGCGTCTGATTGAGAGGCAAGTCTGAGAGGAGCAGAGGGATACATATCAGCCCCCTTCTTAAGAGGCTGTTCTGGCTTTGCTACAGTCCTCTAATGTGTCATGTAAACTCTCTCTCTCTCTCTCTCTCTGTGTGTGTGTGTGTGTGTGTGTGAGAGAGAGAGAGAGAGAGAGAGATCATGTACTACTTCGTGCATATATAGCCATGGGGTTATGTCCTTTCAGGCTGGAGTAAAATTGCCTTTCTCAGATGGTGAAAATGATCCCTGATCATAAAAGGGATGATCTCGAGGCTGTTTTTTCCCAGCAGAAATTCTCTCCCAAACCCTTTCAGCATCTGTCTTACCCCCAACCCCCAAACCTTGTGTGTGACCCCAGGGCCCGCTTGTTTTGCCTTGTTCGGGCCTCCTCAGGTCTCCGGGAATTACTCAGGATCCACGCTCTCCGTCGGCTCTGGAGGGGGGCCAGCCCCATGCCTTCCTTTCTGCTGTCTTCGTTAATCCTGGGCTCGCGTCCCGGCATTCCTGAGAAATTGATAGAGACAGAACATCAATTGCAGTTTAGCTCTACAACGGGGAAACTCACGGTGACAGGCTGGGGGATTTTTCTGCCAGAGAAGTCGATGGGCCCTTTCCTGGAGCAGCCCCGTGCGGAGACGCTCGGGGCCCGCGTGAGGTCATGGAGTGGGACACAGGACAAGAGCAACAAGCCGCTAATCTGCTAATTGCAGCCTGGCTAAGTGATACTACCTTGGTGTTTGGCTTTCTTGACTTGATGAATGGCTGTGTGTGTGCGAGAGAACAAAACCCCCCCGTCTCTCAGGCCAGAGAGAGCTGTGCCGTGGGATTTAGACTTCACGGGACACGGAGAGGTCATGCTGGCCGACCTGGGCTGACCCAGCACTTCCCTCTGAGGGAGGCCGCAGGACGGGGCCAGAGAGGGTGGCCGGGCAGTGGGGGACCGGGTTGACCGTCCTGGTGGCGCTGGATTCCTCTGTCGGTTTTCCGTAATGTGTGAGAACATGTTGCTCTTTTTCTGTTTAAGCCCCTCTGGGTCTTCTCCGTCAGAGGTGCTCCCGCGGGCAGATGCAGGCCCAGGACTCTTGGGGCGGGGCAGTCCCGGGCAGGGGAGAGACCAGCTCTCTCCCACACACCTGCTCCTCCTCCTGTGTGCTCGGCAGACACCACCACTGCCCCCCGTTTGCCTGATCTGGGGAACATAAAACTGCCCAGGCTCCTCCCTAGCTGCTCCTGCCTCCCGAGATGGCAGCGCTCCCTCTGCACTGTCTCAGGGCTGTGCCGTCTCTCCTTCCCACGCCCTGGTGCTCGTCGCCAGCTCCTCGCCTGTGTGGCCACATGTGGTCCCGCCTCTTAATTGTCGCCTTCTCCTGAAGAACAAACCTGACTTCACTTCCCTGCCGCAGGCCTTCTCGGATTCTCCATTGCCTTCGGAATCAAGTCCATGCTCCCTTGCCTGACTGTGAGGCTGGCCCAGCCTCCTCTCCAGCGCTCTCTCCCCCATGATGCCCCTCCCAGCCTGCCTGTCCTTCCTCCACCCACCTCTTCATGCCCTGACCACGCCTAGCTCTTTCTTATTTCTGGGCCTTTCCCTCTTCTCTTGGCTAACTCTGCTCTTTTGTCTGGTCTCAGCTCAGATGTCCCTGACCTTGGGGTACCTATTTTGACTCCCCTTGTCTAGGCCTGTCCTCTCTACTCCACGGGGGCAATGTCGTCCTACGTCACAGCCTGATCACAGCGTGTAGTAAATGCCCAGCTCTCCCCTGGAAGGTGGTTTTTTTCCCTTCATAGATAGTACAGGATTTCTCTTGAGAAAGGGACTGGATTTGTTTAGGGAAATACCTTGGCACGTGTGACTAGGTACAGAAGGTAGCGCTCTGGGGCCTGGTGCAGCCGGAGACAGGGAAGCCGGAGAGACGGCCTGGCTGCTGTGTGGAAGGCCTGGGCGGGATTGTCGGTGTCGGGGGAGCAGACTCAGTCGGGTGGGGAGAGGATGGGGCCGCGGCCAGGGCATCTTCAGGACCAGAACAACTCATGTCCAGGGGAAGTTGCATAAACATCTTTTAGCTCCCAAATCCCCAGTAATGTTTACCCACCATGCTGAGGACGCCTGTGAATGTGGCCAATCGGAGGGGTGGGGTGCACATAGCTGGGGGTCTTCCATGGTGGGAAGAAACCACCAGAACACACTGAAGACAGAATAAGGGTTCAAAGAAGAAAAGCAGAGGAGAGGACAGAGGACGCTGGCTTTCCTTGGGGTACCCGGGGCTTCAGAGAGAACACCGGGTTTCCCCAATGTGGGGGTGGGGGCTCAGGTGGACTTTACTTGGAGTTACAGGGGAGGAGCCCCCGGTCAACACCTGGTTCCCACAGCTCGTCTCTTGCTCTCCGGGATAAACCTATGAAAGAGGCAGGTGTCCACGACTGTTCCTGCTTTGAGCTCAAAAACTCTGGGAAAATGATGAAATATAAGAGGTAGTGGGTCCAATTTGCAGGAACTATTCGACCTTGCAGAAATATCCTGAACAAAACTGAGGTTTCCACTGAAGGGGCCACGTGGGGGACGGAGGTGAACCAGGAGGTGGGTTTTCGGGCCCTGCTGTTCCTCTCCCTCTGCATCTGACCCCCCCCCCCCCATGCACATCTCACCTGGAATGTAATGGGGCTTAATGGCACCAGGTGCTGGCACGGAAAGGAGGCCCGGCGAGCGGGACTTCTGAAGTCTGGGCAAGGGGCGAGTCTTCCAACTCCCTGTGAGTCTGTTGCGGCACGTGCTGGTGCGTCCCGGGACCCCGCAGCCCTGGGCCTTGGAGCCGCCTACGTCCCCCGCCGAGTGAGCCTTGTTCCACACCTCCTGCTCCTTTGTTTTTTCTTGATTATTCCCATTTTGCTCTATTTTATACCTTCTTTCAAAAAAATTGGATTGTCTCCCCACATATTAGGTTTTATGATGCTTTGATGTGGACAGATGTAAGTGTATAAATCTGCGTTTGTCTTTCCAGGTGTGAAATTGATGGGTTTTTCTTCACCTTCTCTATAAATTCAGCAAATTCTTGGTGGTGGTCTTAATTCATCGTCTTTTACCATACTCTGGGGGTTATTTTTCCCTTTAATTTCCGTAAAGGATCTGCTAGCAAAACAACCTGCATAAGCTAGAAGGCTCCTGCCAAGTATAATTGCCTCAGGACAGCTTCAGAGTTGATCGACTTTGATCAGCTCCTTCTTCTCTGTTCCCTGGAAATCGTCCTTTCTTCCTTCTCTTAACCTTGATCCTTGGGGGTTTTACCCCCTTGGAAGGCCAGTGGGGGTGTGTGTCTTCGGAAAGCTGCACAGGGAACAGCTATAACGAAGGTGTCTTTTCTACTCCGAGAAAGAAAAACTTTCTTTGCTAAGAACATATTTTTGGGAGGAAACTGGGCATGCGTTGGCCTATCAGCGAAGACTGCAGCCTCCAGGGGGAGTTGGGGTTCAACAACAGTTGGAGCAGCCTCAACCTTGGGGGCCCAATGCTACTCACTCTCTCCCATGCCACCACCAAGGTTCCCCACTTTCCCTTGGGGCCCTCTCTTGCTCCCCTCATCTCTCTCCTTTGCTCCCCTCCTCCCCTTCCGGTCACCATGGGGGGCTGCTCAGCACATCACTTCAGCAGAGGGCAGGGGTTGGGGGAGACTGGGCCCAGAGCTGCAGAGAGGACAGGGATGGAGTCCTCAGAAGAGGTGTAGGTGGGCACCATATGGGGTGACTTCAGGAACCTACCATTCAGTATCATCTCCTCTAGCTGCGATGCCACCGTTAGCAGATGGGATCCATTCTCTTACAGGCCTTTTATTTTTTTTATTTTTTTAAGATTTATTCATTTATGCATACAAGCTGAGGTGTAGGCCAGAGGTGTGGGGTGGTGAGAGGATTCACCAGAGACAGAGCGGGGAGCAGAACAGGCAGCTCCACTGCTGAGGGGATCAGCGGGCGAGGCAGGAGAGGTCTGCTGCACCATGTGGGAAGCTCCCTGGCCGGGGATCGAACTCGTGCTGCAGTGGCTCTGGATAGCTTCATGGTGCTGCGCTTAACCCGTTGCGCCACCAGGGAGGCCCTCACAGGCCTTTTAGATGGGAGAAGAGCCCTAAATAAAAGTCTGCGCTCTGCTTAGGCTTGGCCACGGCCGGGAGAAGCTCTGCCCCGCCACGGCTCACAGGGCAGGGCCTTCAGGGGAGGAGGCGCAGAGGGACCCCTCTCCTGACTTCTCCACTTCTGCATGGGCTGGCCCACCTGAGGCTGCCTGGCAGCGACACGCAGAGCCCAGGGTTCCCTCCACCGCTGCCGAGGAAACTGCCACCACCCTAGCAACCTGGAGAGGCCACTGCAAATGAAGTGCTTATTTGAAAGGTCCCCTGGAACCCTCCTTATGGGATCAAGATGCAGGAAATAGCTTAATGAGGACGCCAGCCTGCAGGTGCGCCTGTGCTAATTCTGTAGACAAAGGCACTAACCTGGCAGTGCCGAGAGGAAGAGCCATTAAGCCTCTTTGGGGAAACATCAGCTCTGCAGGCAGACAGAAGTGCATCGGGGCAGCAGAAGGCAGGCGTGGGAGGCCTTCTGGGATTCTGGCATCAGCCCGGCCGCTCAGCCTGCCCTCACGACGGGCTCAGCAGCGCAGCGGTCACCGTGGCTGCTTCTCCCCAGCCCAGGCCAGCAGGGAGCTGTGGGGGGGAGTGAGGACACCTTTGCTTGCAAAGCGGGGGGGCATGACAGACATCCTCACACAGGGCACTCAGGCCGAGGGCGGAGAGTCTAACACATCAGCTTTTAGAGAGTTTTGACTGATCCACAGTACAGAATGTATCTAAAATCACGTTCCATTGCATTCTCCGTGTGTAAGGACGTACCTGTGCTGCACACGTGTATTGCTGGAACAGAAGTCTCCCAAAATAGGGCTGTTTCCGGTGACGCACCAGGCACGCTGAACCCCATTCCTTTGTGGAAGGATGCTCGGTGTGACCCACTGCCGTGTTCATGAGACCGCTGATGAGTTGCTCTGCACTGTTTGAAATTGTGGGCCAGGCACATGGAGACGTTAGCATGGTGAGCACGCGAGGCTGTGCTGCCTGGGAGAGATGGCACAGCCCTCTGTGTCTGCTCCCGGCAGTCACTGGGCCCCCTCCCAGGCTTCTAAGGGTAGCTGAACAAGGTGCTCGGTGTGCAGTGCTCACATGCAGGCATCATCTATAACACCATCAGTGCGGATGATAAGGATGGAGAGGACGACCTCCAATTCTGTGTCGTAGATTCTAGTGCGCCTGCCGTGCCTGTGGCCCAGCCCCCTCGCTCACGGGCATTGCCCTTGGACCTGGGTTACTCGCCACCTTCAAAACCGTGCAGGCTGCAGTGAGATGCACGGGTGGGGGCGCAGGCGAGGACACGGGGCTCTGCAGGAGGCTGCAGCAGGTGGAGGCCCCGCTCAGGGTCCACTGAGGGCCTCTGCAGCCTGCACTTCCCCTGACAGAGACTGACGGAGGGAAGGGACAGCGACACAGAGAAGCAGAAAAGTCTTTAGTTAGAAATGGCAAACGGAAGACTTGGAAGAGGCCCCTGAAGAAGGACGGGGACCCCAAGTGAGTGCAGGTGGTAGCCTCTAGCTTGCTGCATGTTTGGGGGGAGACTTTTTTCATGCTCACTCTGGGCTTCTTGTGCAGTAGGGAGCGGGAGAGCCCCAGGACGGCTCACTTCCCGGGCTCTGCAGGTCCTAATGTTTGGGGGTGAGAAGGTGGGAGGGAGCTGTGCTGCCAGTGCCTGGCCCAGGTCTCTGGGGCCGGAAGCGGACAGGCCAGTCCTGGAAAGAGGCCCCTCAGACCTGGCTCTGGGCTGCGTGTCCACACCCTTTGGGTCCAGCCAGGAGAGACCCTCCTTGGGCCCTGCTCAGGGGTTGGCACTTGGTTAGGACAGCAGGTTCCTCCCCTTCCTCCCATCCTGCGCTACAACCCACAGGTGCTTCTGGCTCCCCTCTTTTGCTTAAGTGAGCCTGGAGGTCAGTGTGGGAGCAGATCCGGGGCGTAGGCAGCAGGGCAGAAAGCATCTGGGCGCCAGTTGGACAAGGCCCCGGGGCAGGTGGCTCAGTGGTCAGTTACCCGCGCCCGGGCAAAGGTCCTTGCAGACCCGGCCCATCAGGCTTCTGGGAGTGAGCGCAGAGGGTGCGGGGCTGGTCACCGGTGTGAATGCAGGGACCATCCTGAGGGGAGTTGGCGGGGGTGGGAGCGGCCTGGTTCTCCTGCCCCTTTGGTTGGTGCCTGCTGTTCTCTGGGTTAGCCCGCCCCTCAGTGGGCCCAGGACTGCTAGTGCCCATGCAGCAGGCCACCCTGGGCTCAGCGCTGCTCTTCCCTGGAGCCCAGCTGGCCTGGAGGGTGCCTGGCTGTGGCACAGATAACACTTTGCTAACGTGGAAACCCATGTGGAAAACTTTCTTTTGTTTGGTATACGCCTCTCCCTGAATGCTCCCTTGGAAAGTCACCCCCTAGGGCAGTTGCCAGCACTGAGCTGCCTGCTGGCTGCCCAAGCACAGGGCCCTGCGACATCTAGGCAGGACCCTGTGAGGTGAGGACCAGCGAGAGTCTGTCTTCTCATAGCTCTGTCTGTCTCCAAAGACCTTTGCCCTTCCTTACCCGAAAGAGCGAATGAACAATCTAGACTTCATAGAGCCTGTTGGGTCTGCCCTGCTAAGCATGTGGGCCAGGGAGGAGATGGGCCAGCCCCGGCCTAGCCCTCTGGGTCCTGGTGCCCCGGAGACACCCAGTTGTGCCTTGAGGAAAGATCTTGGGAAGGGGCTTCTCTCTCCTGGGGTCAGGAGAGCTGCTGGAAGAGCCGCACTGCTGACTGTCCCTGGGGGGGGATGGCCCTCTCAGCAAGGAGCCTGGTGACCTCTGTCCCAGCAGGGAAGGGTGGAGCGCCCGGTGGAAAAGTTGAGCCTTGGCTAAAACTCCACAAAGTCTTTGGGTGCTCAGGGAGCCTCAGAGCAACCTCTTCTGGTATGGGGGGGGAGGGATGTCAGGAGGCAGCGCCTGGAGTGGTTGGGGCCTGGACAGGAGCAGCGCCCTTGTCTTTTCCTGTTGTGGTGGGTCTGGCTGGGGGCTGGGTGGGGGCACTGGCCACTGGAGGGCACTGCAGCACCACTGTGGCTGCTGCAGCCCCTCTGCCCCGCGGTGCTTGTCCATTTTCTGGAAGGCAGGGGACTCTAGAGGGAGACAGAGATGGGCAGGTTGCGTTGCCTGCAGGCGATCACCTGTGAGGCTGGAGCCTTGTGCAGGCGCCCTGTCCCCTCCTCCCCTCTGCCCCACACGCTCCCTCCGTCACGCGGGCACACACAGACCTGCAGGGCCCGTCACTCACAGGCGTGACTCACGGTGCATCCAGATGTGCGTGTCCGCGACCTCGCACGCAGCCACACGCGCAGTCACATCCACTCGCACACACTCCTGAGCACACTCGCGTGGGCTCTGCCCTGCCCACGCCCCGCTGGGGACTCGCGTGCACACTGGCGCGCACGCACGGCCCCGCCGCCCCGCCAGCCACGTGCCTCCCACATGCAGGCGGCACAGCAGCTGTTTGTGTGGCGGGGCTGATGTAATGTCAAGAAATTGCGTGTTATATTTAAAATGACACCTGTAAAAATAATCTTCAATTTGTAATTTAAATACTGTAATACTCAATTACGTGGACTGACAGGAAGTGTCCCAGTGGCCTCAGAGAACAGCATTCTTGTGCCTGCCTCCCGGGCACCGGGACGAGGTGGGGACCAGCCCGGCCTCCTTCCTGAGCAGCCCGCCAGGTCGCCGCGCGGTGCCCGGGGGCTTCCGCCAGCCGGGCGGGTGCCCACGCTGCTCTGTGGTGGACTGCAGGTCCACCTGCGACCCCGCGCCCTCCCGGCTGCTGCCAGTGAGAGCGCCTCTGGGCTTCCCAGGTGTCTAGAAGACTGTCCTCATGGGGCAAGGCCCTCCCCAAGCTGCCCCAGCCAGACTGTCTGCCCGCCGTCACAGCACGCGACCCACAGTCCTCCCCTGCCCAGTAGCGCGAAGGCTGCCCGGTGGCTTCCCGTGCCCATGTGCAACCTCTAACCCTCAGCGCCACCTCACTCCGCGGCTGTGCCCTCCCAGCCCTGGCCCCTCCGTCACGCGGCACCAACAGATGTCACCCCAGCGCCTCAGCTCCCGACTCCCACACACACCCTAGTGTATAGCCCCCCACAACCACAGCTCACAGCGGCAGACCCGGGGGACCCCCGTCCTCTGGACATTGCCATGGGGCCCCTCCCGTGCCTGGGTCTGAGCCAGGCCAGAGTGAGCACGTGGCTCTCCCAGCCTGCTCCTGCCCCCTTCTTTTCTTCTCGCCCTGGGGGAGCGCTGCCTCCACCCGCTGGTCCTGCTGAGAGCAGGGGGGCGGTGGGCGCCTTTCCGGGTCCTTCAGCCACGCCAGGTCCCTTCTCTTGTCTCCTACCTGACTCTCCCCACTCTCTAGCCCAGGTCCAGGCTGGAGGCCTTCGCTCCTCTTTACTGGCCTTCTTGCCTCCAATTCATTTTCTTTCCACAGGCAGAGGGGCTGTTCTAGAGCAGTGCTGTCCAATAGGACTTTCCAGGATGCTGGACAGCTTTACCTCTGCACTGACCAATATGGTGGCCACTCGCCACAGGCAGATGCTTGAAATGTGGCCAGTGCCATTGAGGCACTTTTTTTTTTTTTTACTTTTTTATTGAGGAAACTTGGGTTTGCAATGTTGTTTGTGATTTAGAGGTATCGGATCTCCCTCTTTAGGTGTTGTTATCATGCCGCACCCACGACCAAAATACCCACAGTCCTCCACCATCATACTCCCTCCCCACTTAGTGCTCTCCCCTTCCTCCCCTTTTGGATGCATCAGTTCTGCAATCAGATTTCTAGGATTGGTTCGGTTGTTGTTTTGGTTTTTATCTGACCCTTTGTTTTGTTTGTCTATATTCTACAGATAAGTAAGACACCATCTGGTGTTTGTCTTTCTCTGTCTGACTTATTTTGCTTAGCATTATCCCCTCCAGTTCCATCCATGTTGTTGAAAATGACAAGAATTTACCTTTTTTCCAGCTGAGTAGTATTCCACTGGGTATGTATACCACCTCTTCCTGATCCACTCATCTCTTTGGGGGCACTTAAGTTGGTTCCATAACTTGGCTATCATAAATAGAGCTGCAATGAACACAGAGGTTCCTATTTTCCTTCAAGTTGATGTTTTTGTATTTTTCCAGTAGAAATCTGGGAGTGGAATTGCTGGTAGATCTGGTCTGAATATTTTGAGAAATCTCCATCCTATTTTCCATAGGGGCTGGGCCAGTCTACATTCCCACCAAGAGAGTAGAGGGTTCCTTTTTCTCCACATCCTCACCAACATTTCTGATCTTTTCGATATGGGTGAGTCTCACAGGTTGTCAGGTGGTATCTCATTGTAGTTTTGATTTGCATTTCCCTGATGATAAGTGATGCTGAACATTTTTTCATATGCCTGTTGGCTCCCTGTGTGTCTTCTTTGGAGAAGCATCTGTTTATCTCTTCTGCCCACTTTTGATTGAGTTATTTGTTTGCTTTTGTTGAGTTGTACGAGTTCCTTGTAGATCTTGGCTAACAGCCCCTTGTTGAATATATGACGTACAAATACTTTCTCCCATTCAGCAGTCTTTTTGTTTTCATAGTTTTTTTGCGGTGCAGAAGCTTTTTTGTTTGACATAGACTCAATTCTTTCTATTTTCTTTTGTTTTCCTTGGAGACAAATGTACAGAGACCTCTCTGGTGCCCCCACTGGCCCTGGTGTGGCCTCAGGACCCAACTGTAGTGTCCACTGCTTGCTCCTCTCCTTCTAGATGGAGACCTTTGCGAGGGGAGGACTCATCTCTGCCCTTGGCTGTGGCCCCGCACCTGCTCAGCGTCTCGCATGGAGCAGGTGCTCAGCGAGGGCGCCTGTGTCGCAGCAGAATAGGAGGCTGGGCCGCCCGGATGCTGCTGCGGCCTCCTCGGCCAGGCGTGTCCTGGGAAGCGGTGAAGATGGAAGCAGAGGAGGGACATTTCTGGATTCCTGGGTCTCCTCTCCCAGTGGCCTCACTTTGCTGGGAAAAGGTGGGGTGATGCCTTTTGGCTGACAGCCCACTGTTTTTCTCCCTTTTTCCTCTCTCTTCCCCTGCTCCCACCCTAGCCCAGGAGACAAGGCTGCATCTGCCGCCCCCTCCCCCCGCCCTTGGATGCCACTGGGGTTATTTGGGTCTTAAAGTACCACCTCTCCCCCCACCTGCCCTGTGCTCCTCAACATAGCCCTTCTACCAAGCTCACCATGGAGCCCAAGTGGCAGGGAATATTTGAAGGTGCTTGCCGGCCCATCTAGCAGAATGAGGATGGATCTCGGCTGTCCTGGGCTGGCCGTGTCTTCACTGATACCACCTGTGGTCTAGAGGTGGAAAAGAATGACGTTGATGGAGAAGGTGGGGGATGCAGGTTGTTGAGTAAGGGACTCCAGGATGCATTCTCTGCCGGGTCTGTGAGAGTGCAGTGTCTCGTGAGGTTTCTAAGCTGATTTTTATTTTGTTTTATTTTTTAGCAGCTGCCCTTGAGGTTCAGCCATATTCAGTATAAGCGTCAAAACTAGAAGCAGCTCCTGCCCCAACGCCAGTGAACGAGTCAGTGCTAGATCCAGAGCTAATACCAGCTCTTGGACTAGAGTCAGAGCCGGGGCCAGTGATATAGCCACTGCAGTCTAGAACTTGTGCCACCCCAGCCCCATCCAGCACCAGGTCAAACTCCAGAGCCAGAGCCAGAGGTTGGGCCGGAGTTAGCTGCAGAGGCAGAGCCAGTCGCTGGGCCAGCTGCAGCATCCGCGTCAGGACTGTATCCTCCTGCGGCTCCAGCTGCAGCACCAGCGCCAGTGCGGACCTGAGCTAGTGCCAGCCCGAAGCTGGAAGCACTGCAGCCCTGAATCCCGCATCCTGCCAGGACGAGGTGCGCAGTTAGCTGCCAGCTCTCCCACAGAGCCAGGTGAGGGTCAGATGCGGGGACAGTGGCAGCACCCGCGGCCCGGGGGTGGGGGCTGGATGGGGGCTACTCCAACCACGTGGCCCCGAGTAAGGTCCGCTTCCTTGCTGATCCCTGGCTCCTGCTCTAGAAAGTGGGGATGACGCCCTCCCATTTCCTGGTCCCGGGAATGCCACGACAGGTCATAGCCCCGAGCGCAGTGCCCAGCCCGGAGGATGGGCGGCAGCTCTCCGTGCACACAGGACACTAAGCAGCGTTCAGAGTAATCTGAGCCCCTGTGTTTGTTTTCTTCTGGGCAACCCCAGAGCTCCAGTACTTGGCCTGGCAAGTGCTTTCTAAAGGCGGAACGAGGTGGGTCCTTCTCCGCAGTCAGTAAGGTCACCGCCCGGCTGGCAGAGGCCGCTCTGCTGCATCCCCCGAGAGGTTCCCCGGGCACTTTTCTCCTCTTCACTGCGAACGTCAAGTGAGACTTGACTTCCCCTTCTACAGACGTGCAAACAGGCCCTGACAAATAGACCCGCGTTCCCAGTTGACACAGTGTGTACTGGAGTTGGGATTGCTTCCCAGGCTCCTCTGGTTATAAAAGGTTGCAAAGGTTGTAAGAGACAGCAAAGGTGGATGGTGGCAAAGGTGGATCTATCACGAGTCTATAAGGTAATGACCCATGGGTGCTCCCCTTGAAGGCCCAGGGAGCGCCCTGTGAAGCCCTGTGAAGTTGCCAGGGTGGGGATTGCCGTTCCCCTTCCACAGATAAGGAATCCAGCTCAGACTAAGAGACTCTCCTGTGTGGGATTTAACATTTGGGAATTAAGGGGCACCCCCTGGCCACTGAGAATCAGATTCTGCCCAGGAAAATGTGTGGTGGCTGGAAGTCAGCACCCCCAACCCCCTTGGCTGTGAGTGCCCTGCCCTGGGTTTCCTCCCGTCCACCTCCTGGTCTCCCTTCTTCTCATAGAACACTCAGCTGGAGCAGTGGTTTTTGGACTTCGTCTTGTGGAATTCTGCGTTTTTTCCCTATTCACGCCAGACCCGGCATCTCTAGAACTTGGTTTTTCTTGGAAGGGCCGTCTGTGAGAATGGGCTTTTGTTTGGATTTCTCTTCTCCCTGGAGGGGTAGGTGGGGGAGCTGGGAGCCAGCAGGTCAGGGGCTCCCCTTCTCTCCTCCTGGGGCCTCTGTAGCTCCACAGGCCAGGCGCAAGACCCTGGGAGAGGAGCCGGAGTGCTCCCTGGGAGGCGGTGGAGCAGAAGCCTGCTGGCTGGAGGAGTCTGGGCATTGTGCTGGAGTTGGGTTTCTTCTTACCTGGAAGAGTGATTCTGGAAGCTTCTTGTCCTGGCAGCTCTGGACCGGTCTTAGAGTTCTCATGGGTTCCCACGAGACCCAAATGTTTATGCATTGTCACACATTAGAGACCCAGGGCAGCAGGGAGAAGACCTTGTTGGTTTTGTGTGTGCACATGTGTATGTGTGTGTACATGAATGTGCGTGCATGCAGTTGGCAAGGTCTAGAAGAGGCTTCAATCAGCAGGTGGCTAGGTATTGTAGCTAGGGGCACTCTTTTCTTTCATTCTTTCTTAAGAGAAGTGATGTATCCTAAATAGGACATGGCCATCCCCTAGCCTTATGCAATTATGTTAGACATAATTATCATGTGAATACATTTTTTAAAAAATCAGTGTATGTGACTACATACCATAAAGTATATGGAACCAAAGCAGGCAGGGCTGAGTCTGAACAAGCATCTGTTCCCATGAGGTTAACCCTCCCGTCGAGACACAAGGCCTCTTCAGCACGGAGACGTTCCTGTTCCCGTTGCTGCGTGTCCTCCTCTCCCATGGGGATAAAAAAACCACAACACTCTTCTGAATACTGTCTTCATGGTTCAGTTTGCCCGTTCTTGAGATTCATAGAACAAGCGGATCATGTAATCTGACCTCTTTTCCCCCTTGGCTTCTTGAGCTGAACATAGTGTTTTGAGATATGTTCACACAGACTCAGTGACGGGAATACGTTCTAAGAAATGCGCTGTTGGGTAATTCCCCCATCCCGTGAATGCCGGAGAGTGTAAAGATGCAAACCCGGAAGGCGTAGCCCCCGGCACGCCCAGGCTCTGGGTGGGGGCCGTGGCCGCGCATGCGTGCACGCTGACTGCGTGACCGCCTGCCTGACAGCCCCCACGTGGCTGTGCTTTGCGTCCTGTGGTCCCTTCCTTTCTGCCCGTGGCCCTTTCTCATTACATGAGTCCCTCTCTATCTGCCCGTCCGTTTTCCTTTGGATGGACTTTTGGGTTGTTCCCAGCTTGGGACTTTTATGAATAATGCTGCTGGGAATACCCACCTGTAGTTCTCTTGTGGACATGGGTTTTCACGTCTTTTGAGTCGTTCCATAGGAGTGAAATTGCTGGATCATAAGGTAGATAGGTGTATATTTGACTGTAAGAAATTGCCAGTTTTCCAAAGTGTTTGGACCATTTATACCTCCATCAGCAGCATGTGAGATCTGTTCTGCCTGCTTTCCACCATTTGGTGGTGGTGGTCGTATTAATTTTAGCCATCCTGGAGAGTATGTAGTTATGATTAATCATTATAGTCTTAATTTGCAGCTCTCTGATGACTAATAATGTTAAACATCCTTTTTTCTGGGGGGCAGTTATTTTATTTTTAAATTTATGTGTACATATTTTACATCATTGTTCATTTTTGTTCAATCGTTGCTTTCTCCTCTCAGGTCTAGCTCCCATAAAATTCCCACCACCAGTTTACCCATGCACCGTCACCATAGTCATTTGTGCTCTTCCCTCCCTGTTTTTATCCCTCTCTCTCCCCTTCCCCTGCAGAATGTCTCTGACTTATAATTGTCTTTTAATTTTATTTATAATTTTTTTCTTATCCCTTATTTGGTTTCCCTATATTCCTCCTATAAGTAAAACCATCGACATTTTTTTTTCCTTCTGGATTATTTCACCAAGCATAATCCCTTACAGCCCCATCCATGTTGCTGTAAATGGCATGAGTTTATCTTTTTGATTACTGGATAGTATTCCATTATATGTTTTTATTGGTCACATGAATTTTTGTTTTGTAAAGAATTTAAGTCTTTTCCTGTGTTTAGGTTGCTTTTGAAAAATCGACTTAGGAAATTTTAAAATATAATTTGGATTGTAGTTCTTTGTTGGATATATGGGTTGTGAATATTTTCTCATAGTTTGTCTTTCCATTTTTTGTGTCTTTTAATAAGCATAAGTCCAACTGATTTTTTTTTTCTGATTAGTTCTTTTTGTGTTCTGTCTAGGAAAGATTTGCCTACCCACTAGTTCTTAATACAGCCTCCCTTGTTTTCTTTATGATTTTAGGTTTTACATTTAGGTTTACATTTATGTTTTACATTTAGGTTTGTTATATTTAGGATTTTAAAAAATAATAATAATGAATAAAGTTGACAATTATAAATCAGAGACATTCTGCTGGGAAGGGAGAGGGGTCAAAACAGGGGAGGGAAGAGCACAAAGGACTATGGTGACGGTGCACGGGTGACTCGAGTGAGTTTTGGGGTATGGCTTGAGGTATGATGACATGTCAATCAGTGACCATGTCAACATGATGACGTGTTCTCTCTCACATGGTGGAATCTGTGGGTAAGCATTCTCTGATCACCTCTTCTACAGCTAGATGCTGGCACCTTCCCTGAGGGCAGCTCCAGCACAGCTGTCCTTGGCAACCTCTGCAGGTGTAAGATAATTAAATAATTAGCTGCTAGCCTGGGGTCATGGATGGCTCAGACAGCAACTTGTGGGCATTTAGAGGAGGAAGAGCCTGTCCTGTGGGCCAAGGTAGGCTCCTTGGAGAAGGTTCTTGAGATGAGCTTTGAAGATTGCAGAGTATTTTGTTGTGTTAAATTCAGGAAATCAACTCAGTCCTGTGCCTCTGTCCCTGATGGGAGACACACACACACACACACACACACACACACACACACACACACACGTGCATATATGTTCATGCACATCTCTATACACATGCATCCTTATCTGTATATCTAATTCTAATGTTATCAAAATCCTATGAATCTATATCTAAGTTTATATCTAAATCTCTATTTCTATATCTGAATCTATGTCTAAGTCTCTTTTTCTCCTTGTCTTTATTTATAACTTTTTCTTTAATCTGCCTACCTCGTTCCAGAAACCTCTGGATAGGAGTAGCTAGCACATGCTAGCTCTTAGTGGTCTGAGGGCACCATCTGAGCTCTTCTTCAGGTTGGCACAGGACAGTTCTCCCAACCTGTTGGCAGGCTTGTCCACACTCTTCCCACCTGAGCTGCAGACCTCCACATCAGCCCTGAGCGGGCTCTCAGGATCCATGCAGGCCTAGTCTGTCACTCTACAGATGGGCTGAGGGGAGGGAACTTGTCCCCAAATCCCCAAGACAGAACTAGGAACATGACTGACATTGATCTGAGCTCTAGATCCGGGCTCTCTCTGCTGGCCACCTCTCCTGGCTTGGAGATGAGGAGCCCTTCTTGTGTTTCTGAGCTCTCCTGATGTTCTTGGGTTACCCTGTGCGAGTCCTCTGTGGGGGTAGAGAGTAATGGGCATCAGCCCTAGCTCGTCTCCCTCTACGCACTTGAAGTTGTTCAGCCACCTGAACCTCTCTTCCTCTCTTCCAACAACTCGCGAGCTCTTTGCTAGGGGGCTGTGTTTCATGAGCTTGGCGTCTCCGTATTTCAAGAGCTGACGTGGGCCACGTACATACGGGGCAGTGCAAGTTCTGCTTCAGCAGGGACACTCCGCAGGGCTCTGGGCCAGAAACACCTCAGGTTAGGGTGGCTGCTTTGCTAGTGGTGTTCACGCTTTTGAGATGCTCGTTGTTCTCTAGGAAGCTAACTGACTCCCCACGCTGGCATCTGCTCTTCGTGACTGATACCTGTGGTGCGTGGCCTGTTTGAGACCCACTTCCCTTCTGACAGGATGCTACGGGTTCCTGCTGATGCCATGGATCTTGCCAGAAAATAGTAAAGGAAAGGTTGTTTGTCCGTGGAGCATGCAGACCTTTTGACAGTTGGGCCCTTGCTGTTCAGGTGTCAGTGGACCCCGATGAGGCCTATAGAGGGGGCACAGGTCTAAGAGAGAAGGGACAGCCTATGGGCTTGAGCTCTTGGCTCAGGGCAAGGCCAGAGTCCTTTGGCTTCTCTTTTGGATTTCTGTGAACCCACCCCTGGCCCCCTGGTGCTGGAGTGTCCTCAGGGAGCCCTGAGCGAGACTCTCACTCCATCGTTGGCAGCCAGTGCTCCCGAATGTGCTGGCACCGGAGCTGTGAGATTCCCTAGCGTGCCTTGGAGGGAAAGGACTGGTCTGAGCACGCTGTTCTTCCTCTTGGAACCCGTGTGCCCCTTGAAATTGGATTCCCTTGTTTATTTTCTCATAGCCTTAGTGATGGGTTCTTGCTGACTTAAAGAGCAGCTATGTGTCCTGTGGAGAAGGCAGTGGATAGCTGTTGTTTTAATCCAAATTTGGGGATGTCGCCACGGCCCCTGAGCCCTCCGTGGGGTCTGGGCGAACTCAGCTCTTGTCTAGTGCCGGAGGCTCCTGGCCCCTGGGGCCGGCTCTAGGCAGGAGGCTGAGCCATGAGGTGCTGGCCAAGAGAACAGGGGCTGTGGTGGGCAGGAAATAGCATGTGAGTCCATACCGGGGCTCCTGGTCTACCCTCTGGAAGCCAGTTTCAATAGCCCATGGCTGGTCCATGCATCAGCACCCAACTCCAGTTCGCTGACCTGGCCCTGCTGAGCTGCTCTTTCTCCTCCCCTTTCAGCATTCAAACCTCACTCATAGAGACCTAGCTATATCCCCTCTTCTAGAAAGTTCCCCTGACACCCTCTGCTCAGTTTCAGTCAATTTTGCCATGCTTTCCTGGTCTTACTACACACAGTCTTCTGACCTCTCTCCACATTAGCTGCCAGAAATGTTCTCTCTTTGTTTCTGAAGCTGACCTCTGACCTTCTCTGATGAGTTAGTGTTGTCTGTGCTATAAGAAAGGAGGCTGGGGCCGGAGACCATGCTTCTTCAGCCCTCAGTGTCGGGGAACTTAGCACCTAGTAACTCTCACTGGCGGTTCAAGGCCAGCGCCACCATAAGGTTGAAGGGTGATTCTGACCTTGTGTCTGAAGAATCTCTATTAGAGGGGGTTCTGGACACCCAGACATTAGGACCCTGGTTTGTTTACAGATTTCTCTCCTTCTTAACCACTTTGAACCATTGGAGGACAGGCTGACCATCTTCACATCCTGTAGTTGTTGAGCTGACAGACAAGCGCGTTCTCCAGGCAGAGGACTCAGCAGCTGCTCAGCTCTGCTTCCGCAGGCACCTCTGGCCAACGTGTTCCTCTGTGGTGTCACCAAACAAACTGCCCTGGTGGAAACAGCAGGTAGTTCTGAGTTTTCTTTCCAGCCTCGTAAGGTCTCACTGAACTCGGGCCATTTTGGGAAGCACAAGGTGGAGCTGAAACAAATGCACTGCTGAAAGCTCCTTGGGGAGCTTTTCAGGGCACCCACCTTCCACCGTGCTACTGGGGATTCAGGATCACTGAAGCAGGAGATAGGTGTGCAGGTGCCTGTCCTGGTATGTGACACACAGTAGGTGCTTCATGAAAGCTGGCTGCCTTTGTCTCCATCTTGAGGCATCAAAGAGAATGCGGGGCCGTTCTCTCCTGAACGTTGTGACTTCGAACCCAGGCCAGCAGCCAAGAGCTGTCTGGCTGGGATGCGCGTCTCATCACGGGATGAGGTGTGGGCTGGAGTTCGTGAGTCTTCACTCCTTTGTAGCTCTCCATCCTGCTTCCTCTAGTCCCAGGACACCTCACCGGAGCCGTGGACACTGTGGTCTAGGAGACCTCCTCGTCTGGGCTGTGAGTTTGAAGGCCAAGGTCTTGGCGCCAGGCAGTGCCTGGCCAGGGTAGCGTATGACAGTGTGGGCCAGAGACCATGGGGGCTGGTCTGGGGAGCTCTCTCTGTTCCCTTCCTGAGCTTCCCACACACCCCAGACAAGAGTGAGTTGGTGGAAGTGGGGAGGCCGGAGCATGTGGGGAGGAAGCGGCCTCCCTTACGTCCACGGGGTGGTAGCGCAGCTGGTCAGCCTGAAGAACATTCTGGTTGGCTTCTGCATTCAGAGCAGTGGTCTCGAGGGCTGTGTCTACGGGCTGAAGAGATCTCTGACATCGAAAGGCCCATGCACCATGGCCAGCTCTGGGCTGCTCTTGGGCACTGACAAAGCTGAACTTGTTCTGGGCTTTCCAGAATGTGCTTCCCATCAGCCTTCCTGCAGCTCACTGAGCGTTTGAAGTGGGGCACAGGGTAAGTTGATACCAGCTGTAGCTCAGGGCCTAGTGGAGCCCGCAGCCCAGCCCCGATCACACAGGCCCGCTCTGTGACCGGCCGCATGGCTGACACACTGGGGACGGGCGCAGATTTGGTTCCCAGGAGCGGAGAGCGCAGGTCCGGGGCACGGGCCTGGTGGACGATTGTTTTTGCAGTGTGTGTACAGTTGAATGACATCATGCTATGGAGTGCATGAAGTTTTCTTTGCTGGTCTTTTAACACGAGTTTATGTTTTTCAGACCTTAAAGCTGCAGGTCATTTTTTACATTTGCTATTGAGAGCAGATGTGACTGATCACTATCGGGTTCTACTGAAAAACGGTGGGGTTGTGGAAGGTCAAATACAGAATGCCTTTCAATCTCCATTATTATTTCCTCCACTCAGTGGCCTCAGCAGGAAGCCGTGCTGGGTAGTGGTGGCCTCTGAAGGTTCCCAGCCTCCTAGTCACAGCCCCTGAACACTGGGGATCCCCGCACTGTAAAGCAGGTCTGGGTTCCGCTGTCGTGGGGGGCAGAGGGCCTGGGCTGAGAGGCAGGAGACTCGGCACTGTCCTGGTCTCAGTTTCCCTGTCTGTACAGCGGGAGATGCTGACGGATACCATGAGATGCTCAAGACGCTGCTGTTCTTCAGTTCTGTGACCGATTTGGAGAGGCCCAGGGCAGGAGCCGCGTCCTGGCGTCGCTCCTCCAGCCTGTGGTTTGGGGAGATCGGGGAGCTGCCTCTGGTGGAGGCGAGTGTCCACCCTCTCCCTGCGCTGACACTTGGCAGGCTGGGGCTGTGGGCGGGCTAGTTTGGTCTCCTCTAGAAGAGAAAAATGAGGGGCCTCCTAGGTTCACAGACATCGCTGGGGTCACGTGGCAAACGTGTTCTCCCAGGCCCCTTTAGAGGAAAGTGTCCATTTCAAACAAGAAAAACACACTCCCTCCCAAATCAGTCCTCTTTGGCAGTGGTGGGGGTTGGTTAGGGGTAAGTGCAGTTAAGACTGGTGTTTGGTGACCACTATTGGGGTGAGCACTGGTCTCCTGGGGAATGCTGGGTAGGGGTGCCTGGAGCCCCAGGGTAGCACCTCAGAGTGTGTGCATTTGGGAAAGGTGCATGCATGGCAGCAGATTCTGTGTTACGTGGTTCACTTGCCTATTTTTTTTAAGTGTATAATATTTTATTTCTTTTTATAACTTTTATTTGAAAAAACTCTACCCCCACCCCTTATTCCGTCTTGTCTTTTCCTCTTTCCTCTGTCCCTCTTAACCTTAGAACACTCACGATGTTTATTAATGTCCACTTGTTTTTTTGTAATTATTTTACGTAATGGTTTGCTGTATAAATGTCCAGTAAGTGTCTGTCATTCTGATTTGCCTTACTGCACATTATTTCCTTAAACGCCCTTAATTTTGCTCTAAACGGCTGCGTGGCATCTTTCCTTATGACCAAATAGTGCGCCCTGGGGTGACTGTGTCCCAGCTTCTTGGTACCATCATCTCTAGGTGGGTCTTTAGGCTGCTCCATGCCCCAGCTGTTGCAGGCAGTGCTGTAGTACATTGTAGGGCATCTAGATTTTTGCATTGATGGTTTTCTGATCTTTGGATAGATGCCCAAGTGTGGGGTTGCTGGGTTGTACTCTATTTCCATTGGTAGTTTCGTAAGATAGTCCAGAGAAACCACAATGGCCACACCAGTTTCCCCCAACACTGCCCGAGGGGTTCCTGTCTGGCATGCATACTTTTAAAGAAAATTATTCTTCCCTTTGACTTGGGAACATCCTTTGTCCACAATACATGTTCTGGGGAACTTGCCGTGAGTGACTACTCAAAGATATGCTGACCAGCGAGGTCAGTTGTGTTAGTCAAGGCCACTGCAATTTCAGTATGGAGGGACGAGTGGGTGTTCCAGAGCTCAGCTGAGTGTGTCAAAGGCAGGAGTAATGGCAGCACGTGCACCTTTTCTGTCTTTAGTCTCCCCCTCTTTGACTGGGAAGATCCACCTCGTAGGTGAAGCCGCAGCATCTTGTCCTCCTTCCAGCTCATGCCAAAGAACACTGTTCTAGCTGCTTCTATAAACACTGCAATGACAGCAATTCCGTGGCTAAGATGCCATGTATTTCCTTCCCCATCACTTGCAGGAACAGAGTGGGGACAAGATGAACTCGCTGGTGACACTCTGAGAAGTTACGAGGTCCTGTTGAGCTCAATGTGGGTGTGGAATGGAGTAACAAGGAGTTAAACATTTTGGCAGAAAGCTCACTCTTCATCTTCCAGGACAACCTTCTTCAGACATCTCAGGTTGGCCTTACTTTAAAGAGGAGGCAGTGGATTTTAGCATGAAGCTTGAGTAGAGGAGGCCAAAGAATATTCTTCCTCAGCCCTCATGGGAAATTTGGCAAGCAGTATTAATAAAGGCATCTCTTTTTTTCTTTCTTCACTGTAAAATGCCAGGTTACAGTTGGCTGAAGCATTGTAGCATCGGAGCCAGTTAATCTTCTGAGTCCATATTTTTTATGGGCACTGCGGGAGCTGTCCTGGGTTTTCGTTTCCAGCGGTGGGGTATCAGGATTTGTATCCTATGGTATATCCAAAAGAATAATTCTCCTTTCCTTTGAAGTTCCTGGGACATCTTGAGGCACTTAGGGGTGCATTCTCAGGGGAGGTTGCAGGATGGGGTTGCAAGGTCCTCATTAAGTTATTCAAATACATCCAGTGGGCTTTCTTGAGCAGAAGGCTGCGTGGCTAAGTGGAGGGCTGCTTCAGAAGCCGCTCATTGCCCTAGGTTCTTGAACCAAGAGCTTTATTTTATTGCAGTTTGGGCAGAAGTTAGCAGCTTTGCCACCCATGTAATTGTTTCACAGTTGGAGGTCAACACGGAGCGTTTTTCTTGACACTTAGAAAATCATACTTTTGTGAAAAGTAGTTTATATTCAAAAAACAGCTTCAAAAACATCCTGTGTTCGTAACCTTGAAATTCACTGAACAAATCTGCTGTTACTTTGGGCTGATTAGCGCCCTCTCAGTGCCATTTCTCCCTCTCACTTTGCTCCCCAACCTAGCCAGCACAGCCGGCTCCCCTTGATTTTTCTCAGCGGCTACGTCCATCACTCTGTTCTGCCCACAGCCTGCCCAGAACTCAGAGCAGCTACCCTGTCTGCATTCCTGCTCCATCCTCTCCCTCCCTAAACACTGGTGGGGCGTTTACCGTTGGTTGCTGTGTTACATAATCATCCCAGGAAACATGGGGAGTACCCCTACTTCCCAGACAGTCAGGGTGGGGCCAAGGGCCTGCGTGAGCGTTCTTTTCCTTTCTTCCTTTCTGTCCAGACAGATGGACAGAGTCTCTGGAGAAAGCTTCACTGCCAGGCTGGCTTTGCCATGTACCTGCTGTGCCGCTTCGGCTGTTTCTCCATTGTCTGTGCCCCCGTTTTCTCCCTGTAGATCGTGATAACAACAGTGTGCCCACCTCACAGGGCCGTGAGGACTGTGTGAGCTGTCAACACCCGCCCGGTGCCCACGACAGCGACTGACACCCAGATGGAGCCCCCCTGCGGAGGCCCCTTCACTTTTCCTTGCTTTTCTTCCGCCCCAGCTCAGTGTTCGGAGCAGGTTCGCCTGAGTCCCAGCTGTGGGAGACGACTCAAGCCTGAGTGGTGGGCGAGATGCCCGAGGGGCTAATGTGGGGGCCTGGGAGCAGAAGGGTGAGGATAGCAGCTCTTTCAGAGCCACCCCGAGAAGCTAGCATGCATTTGTGGCAAGTGGGCCCCAGCTGCACCCCGGGAACCGAGGTCGCGTCCTACCCTGAGGCTGTGGGGAGAGCGCCGGGCAGACCAGAGGAGCCACTCTTGGGCTGGAGAGGGGAGAAGTGGTCTCGGGGGGCTCTGGGGAGAGGCAGGGCGGCTCTGGGGTAAGCAGGGCCGGGAGAGGACTGGCACTGAATGTAGAGGACAGGAGAGCAAGGTCTGTGCCCAGGCAGGGGAGCCCAGGGGAGCCTGAGGGGTGTTTCCTGAAGGACCTGGGGCTGCAGACCCCCCTGCAGATGGGTAAAGCGGCCAGGCTCAGGCTCACCCGCTGTCAGCTCGCCGGGCATGGCGGCGGCCAGAGGCCCCATGTCCCGGCTGCACGGTGGGCATGGTGGCACATGCACTCCCCTCTTTGAACCTTAGGGCTCTTGGCTGCCCCTCTCTTGTGAGTAACTGCCCCGTTTTGGTTCCTGGTGGGACCCAGGGCTTAGCCACGACCACCCGGCTTGAAGTCGCAGCTCTGCGCCAGTGTGCGCCCTCAGGGCCCTGGGCCGGTGCTTCGCTTCCTTTGGCCCCCAGTTTCTTCTGTAAAATGGAGACAATAACATAGTCATGGGGCTCTTGTGAGGGTGGAATCCCGTAATCGTTGTAAGGGATGTTGCCCACAGAAGACAGTAACGAGGGCACTTTTCTCCTCCAGGGCTGGTTCTCCAGATATGGGCCCTAAGCTGGCAGCATGGGTGTCGTGGGAATTTTTCAGCCATGCAAACACTCAAGCTCCACCCTAGGTTTGCAAAATCTAAAATCCCGGCTGGGGGCCAGCCAACTGGGCTCTGACGACCCTCCGGGTGATTTGGCTGCAAATTCAAGGTGGAGCAAGTGACACCCAGGCCGGGGCCGAGATGGGAGAACAGGTGTCCAGCACAGGGCCTGGTATACAGAAGGCACTTAGCATCTGATGGCATCTCCTCTTTCCTCCTTCCTGGGCAAGAGTTTTCCCCGAAGAGGTTAACGCTACTGCAGACCCCCCGGAGGTGAAAGGGCCTTGTCCCCCTGGAGGATAGACACATTATGACGACTTCATTTGATTAAAAGGGGATGTTGATCATTAGTTATGACCCAGATTTCTTCTCTCCCCAGCAATCACTCAAAGTGTTCCCAGATGCACGGCGGGCCGTGCTTACCTGCGAACACAGCATCCTTTATGACGAGGACACTCTGGCTAAGGGAGATTTTCAGGGAAGTCGAGTGGCCTCCCTGGGCCCCGGGCCTGCCCTGTTTGATGGAGTGAGTGATTGAAGGGGAACATATGCATTCCAGATTGGACCCGAAGACTGGGCTTTGAGAGGCAGCTGCTTCCAGCGGCAGCCAAGGGGAGGTGGGGGAACTCTGCAAGCATTTGTTGTTCCCGTGGGGCTAATTATTGACTTTTAGAGGCAAGTAGCCGCCCCAATTTCGGTTAGCACAGTTGTTCGTTACTGCATAATTAAGAGGAAGGGGGAGCAGCCTTGGTGGGAAGGCCAAATGCAAATAGCTGGAATACTTTTGTCTAAGGAACCCTGGGCAACAGTCGCAAGGTCAGATGTTCAGCCCTTGGACACCAGTGTGCAGGCACCTAGGCTGGAGGGCAGATGGGGGCAGGGGAGCTGCTCGTGGCTCCCTGCAGCTCTGAGGGAGGAAGGTGGAAGAAGCGGCCCCAGCCTTAGGCAAGTTTGGATGTTTCAAAGGATTGCTTCTGCACTGGCCCGAGGCCTGGGTTTAGTTAGCAGTGAGCTTTGCTTCGGGCTGAGAAGGGAGCCTTCATCTGCAGGGAGATGGGAGGCCTCCCGCGCCCCACTGATGTGATGTTCAGAGGGGGTCACAGAGGTAGGGATAAGCACCAGGCGTGAGGCGCGGTTTCCTCAGCCTGGACCAGCACCCTGAAAGTGGCCAGGACCTGGGGGTCCAGGGGCCAGAGGGCTCTGTGGGGATCCGAGGACTTGAGCTCTCCCTGAAGGCTGTGGCTGTCACAGATCTTTCTTGCCAGGAGCTAATGTTTCTTACAGCTTTTGTGCTGCCAGATTCAGCCAGGACAAACTTAGGCCCCTGAACTGTGGGGGGGAGGGTGACCCACCGACAGACCTTTGGTGGAGGGACCCTGCGCCTGTAGTGACCAGGTGAAGGGGCAGATGAGTGGAACCTGCAGGGCAAGGGGACTTTGAAGTCCAGGAGCAGTTCCTCTTTGCAGTGGGGCTTGGAAGATTCTAGGAAGCTTTGGTTTGAAACTTTGAGAACTGAACGGGGGGAGGTAAAATCCTGGCTTGGGAGTCAGGGGCTCTGGTTGGAACCCAATCCTGCCATTGTCTGACTATGACCTTGATGAAGTTCCTGCCCTTTCTGGGTCTTATAACCCATAGAACCAAGAAGGGGAGCAGATGATCTGGAGGACCTCTTGGAAAAGATGAACTCTTGGCATAAACTATGCCACGGAGGAATTGGTCTGTTTTCCCTTTGCCCATGCTGCTTCTCTTCACAGGAGGGAGGCGAGTCTGAGGTGAAAGTCACAGGAAGAAGTTGGGGGGGTCCCAGCAGTTGGGTTACTGACTTTGAGGAATCAGACTTCCAGGGGACGGAGGGGAGACCCTCAAAAATAAATCCACTCAACCTTGAAACAAACTTCCGAACAGGTTTTGCTTCATGCAGAGAAACTCCCACATCTTCTATCAATCTGCCCCAGGAGGAAGGCGGGCATTTGGGGGTGTCTTCGGAAGGAAGGTTACACTCATTTCCGGTTGACACTGTGACAAATCACCACAGCTTGGTGGTTGATTATCCACCAGATAATCCAGCTACCTTCCTCCTGTGAGGTCAGTTGATGAAGCAACCTTAACTCCACCTGCTCCCCCAGTTCCCTTTCGCTTGGCAAGGTGACGTGGTTACAGGCGCCAGGACATGGGCTTCTGGGGAGGCCCTTGTTCTGCCCACTGTGGATGTTAGCCTGCCCAGCCCAGATTGCCTGGGACCCACGGGAGCGACCTCATTCCCAAAGCTGCCTCTTGAGTTGGAGGCAGCGGCTTTGCCCTGAGGCGGGCCAGGGGTCTCCCCTGGGGTCTCTTTTTCCCACCAGAAGGGCTCTCCCTACAGCTTTGTGGGTGCCGAGGGCTAATATTACGTGGAAAGCGGACTTCCCAGGGAAGGAGAGCTTGCACTCAGTCATTACCATTTTTGGGGGGGTGGGGGAGTGACGTGGGGAGGTCCAAATTGCAGGTGAACCTCTTTAGTTCACACTACACAGAGAGGCTCATAATAGACCCATTGAAGTCTGTTAACTCTTTCACTACTGTGCAAGGCTTAGCTCCCTTAAAAATGTCAACAGTTTTAAAACAAGGGGCTATGATTTGCTTACCAAAGCCCCTTCTCCACAAAATTTATTGTCCGAGAGATGCCGTACAAAATTTCCCAGACTTCTGAATCCATTTTGCCCCTCAAGGCTCTTTTTCTAGTCTTTCCCTTAAGGATTCCACGTTAGTTTCATTTATTTTCCTTCTGTGTGGCTAATTCTTTTCGGGGCTTCCTTGTGCAGTGGGAGCTTCAATGAGTCTGTAGAGTAGTTCAGCTTTCTCTTCACCTAATAAAATCATCAGACATTCCAGTGGGCTAGTGGCTGATTTCTCTTGCATCCCTGGGATCCCGAGCTCTCCAAGAGCAGGAGGAATGAGGCCCATCAGTTTCTGCTGATGGGGAGTTTGCTGCTGAGTCACCCCACGAAGGCTTTGGCTCTAACTCAAAGGCTTTAGATGGTGCTTTGGAAGAAACTGTCAAACTTTCTCCATCAACCTCTTGGAGGAAGCTCATTTTTATATCACTAGAATAATTTGAAAATTTCTTTTAACCTACAGAAATAGCCTGTGACATTGCAGTAGGGAAGAATATTTTCATTTTAAGAGAAGAAATGATTGTGGGAGCCAGTGGGACCCTTGACCTGATCCTGAAGGACTTTGAGCTTTGAACTTGAATCTTCTGGTTCATTTCTCCATGGCTTGTGTCCATGGTGTGGTTCTTGGGCCAAGAATGTCCCATGGCTCTCTCCCCACTACCCCAGGGACAAAACTGACAAATGAGTAGATCTTCTCTCTAACAATTCTACAGCTTTGCTCGCGCTAAAACCCCAACTGGGCCTATTTTTAAGTCAGAAGTTCAGTTCTATTGGACATCAGCCCTATCCAATAGAAACATAATGTGAGCCACACGTTTAAATTTTTCCAGTAGTGCTATTAAAAAGTAAAAGGAAACAGGTGAAATTAATTTTAACAACATCTTTTATTTGACCCAATGTATCCAAAATCTTATCATGTCGATGTATAATCCGTACAGAAACATTAATGAGATAATTTACATTCTTTTTTTGTACTCAGTCTTCAAAATCCTGTGTATATTTTATGCACTTCAATTAGAACACATTTTAATTCAGATGCTAATTTTCCTTGGCATTTAGAGTTCATTAAAATAGAGTGATGAAAAAGTAGATTCATATGCCCAAGTTCTTCTAAATGTACTGTAAAGTTTTTTAATAACAGACTTATGTATCAGCTTTTAATTTTTGATTTAAATGAACTAAAATTAGAATCCAGCTCTTCAGCTACAGCGGCCACATGACTGGACTGATCAGAGTTAGGGTGTCATTCTTCAGGCTGGAAAGCAAGCGTGTGATTTGGGGGCTGGGAGGCTCAGGTTGCAGGGAGGGTACGAGGCGCCCACCCCCTTGGCATAGCTGCACCATGGTGTTGCGCTGACAGCTACTGCCCCCGCTCTGTGTGCTCACAGGAGGCCCGAGTCCTGTCCTGGGCCTCCGTTTGCTTCGCACAATCAGTAATTCACACATGCAGTCAAATTAGTCCTGGTACTGGATACTGCATGGAGGTCAGCAAAAGTCTTAGTTTATCAAGACCTAGAAAGGATTAGGTAATAAGTAGGGAAACAAGTTGGTTCATGTCAGATGGTGATGACTGCAATATAGAAAATAAGAATATGGAGAGGACACAGAGTGAGTGGGTGGGCAGTTGGAATGGAAACTTTTAGAATATGGTGAGAGGTGCCTTTGGTGGAATGGCCTTGGACTTGAGAGTTAGAGAAGACCTGAGGGCATGAGGCTGACAGTCAAAGAGGGCATTTGGGGCATAGTCCCTGGGGAGTTTGAAGACAGGAGGCCCAGCCAGCCTGCCCCCACAGGCAAATGTCTTCCATCCTTGGTCTCCCCTCTGGCCATGAGAAGCAGGATGCAGGAGCTCCAGATCTGGGTCAGCCACGTCCAAGTCTCAACCACCCTGAACGGGCTGTGTGCCCTCAGGTTGCACTTAGCTCTTCTGTGCCTCTACTTCCCCATCAGTAAAATGGCAATAATAACGCCATCTGTTGAGTTGCCGTGAAGACTTAGATGGGTAACCATTCATGATGTGTGTCACATATTATGGTTAGTTACGGGTATTACATTAACACGTGAGCGCTGACATATCCCACGTGATGGAAGTGTTAGTGGCCATTACAGCCAGCACGTCAAGCCTGTGCTGAGCATAGCCAGGCACCCGTCGCTGGGCAGGCACTCCTGGGAGGGGATCGACACATAGGAAGTGTTAGTGGAGACTGAGTTTTGGGTGCCGGTGCTGACCACTGGTTTTTGGGGCAGCCTGCCCCCAAGATAGCTGCCCCCCATAAGCAGAGGGGCTCAGGGAGTGCCCAGAACCCAGGCAGGGGGCTGCTGTCTGGACTCATGACCCACGGGCAGGGGCAGGGGTAGTGGAGGGAGAGAGGGGCTGCTGGGCAGGGGCGCTGGCTCCTCGTGTCTGAAGGCCCAGGCTTCCTCTGAGCCCATCCAGCCCTCCCAGTCCTTCCTGATTGCTGGCAGGTTATCATGCAACAAGGGAGGCACAAAACGGTTAATGATCAGCACAGAATAAAGTGAAACAATTTAGACTTTGGTTTAACAGTCATTAAAAGTCTGTCCTCTGTCTTGTCTGGAGCGTCTCTCCTTTGTCTCCAGGGCTTGTCTGTTTTCTCCAGCCTTGGGGTATTGCTGTGTCTCGCCTCAGAGAATAGCACCATTTAAAAATAAACTTGCCCCTGAGCTTTCTTTTCCCCTAGTAGAAGGCTTGTTGAGGGAAGACCCAGTCTCCTGAGCTTTGAGGCTTGCAGGGCCTGGCCAGGCAGCTGCACTCCGTGGGCCGGTGGGCAGGGCGTGACGAGCGCAGACCGTCATCCTCACTCTGCTTCTAGAGCCCCAGTCAAGCCCCTCCAGGGCTCGCCATTTCCGACCGAGTGTTCGGAATGTCCCAGGGCTCAGGCTTTGATCACGGTGCGTGTGACAGCAGAGCACGGAGCAGGCGTGTGGCCAAGCACGGGGCTTGCCAGGAGCTCGGGCCAGCAGGAGCTCACTCGGCTCTGTGGCTCGGGAGGGTTCAGCTATGGAGAGGCAAGTCGGAGGAGCAGAGGCAAAGACCCCACCTGGCCCGCGGCGGGATGCCTGCTCCCTGCCTGCACGGCTTAGCCCTGAGGGAAGAGCCACAGGCCTTGGAGCCCAGCCCCGTCCTCCATATGGCCTGCGTCTTCACTGCGGGATAAGGAAATATTTTAGAAGCAAGTACAGTCTATTGACTATTGATAGGGTTGTGATGGAAAGGAAGTGAGGTGGGGTTTGGGGAGTGTTGGTGTGTGTGGGGTTCACTTTTCGATGGGCTGGTCAGGAATGGCCTTACTGAGAAGCTGATGGTCAAGGGAAGACACGAAAGCCGAGAGTAAGTAAGCCAGGGAGACCCAAGGAGGGTCGCCCCGGGGAGAAGGGAGCAAGTGGGAAGACCTTAAGGCAGGGCATGCCTGGTGTGTTCAAGGAGTAGCGAGGAACCTGATGCCCTGAGAGGACCGGGAGCAGGAGGTGAATTCAGAGGGTGACTGGGGTGCAGTGGGGGGTCAACTCATTGGATGAGGCCCACCCACATTCGCGAGGACAGTCTGTGTTACACGAAGTCCAGCCATTAAAATGTTAAGTTCATCTAAAACACACCCTTGCAGAAGCATCCAGAAGAATGTGGCCTACCCAGAGGACACATGTAAACCATCCCCCGGTCCCAGCTTCAGCTCAGCATCTAGAAGGGTATCGCTGCTTTCCCGAGAAGAGAAGGCCTCCGGGCGCGGGTGAGGCCTGCAGGCAGGTGCTGGGCTGGGGCGTGTGAAGTTGGAGATGCCCGCTGGGCTTCCGATGCTAAGTTGGCAGCTGGGTATTTGGGGCAGAGAAGAGGTCCAGGCAGCTATTCGCAGGTCATCAACACTCAGGGAGACATCTAACTCCATGAAGAAGCCCTGAGAGGGAAGCACAGACGGAAGCACCCGGGGCCCCTTGCCTGGCCCGAGGGGGCTGTGCTGCTCAGCCTCTGGACTCCCCCGGTGAGCGCTGCTGGCAGAGACTGCGAGGTGCTCTGACTCTGGTTTCATTGCTCTGCGTCCCTGTTACTCTCCAGCCAGCCCGGATTTCCTCTCCAAACCCGGCAATGCTGGGAGATGTGTCAGTGGCTCAAGTGTTCTCGCCCAGCCATGTGACCGCCGCCTCGTGGCCCAGGCAGCTTCAGCCCCGGGTGTCTGTGCCCACATCTTGACCCGCATTGTAATCTTGTTCACATGTCAAGAGTAATTTCATCCATCTGGCCCTGATTCACGCGACCCAAGTGTGCCTAGCGGGCACGCGGATGCCAGCATTTGCCCTTGAACTGGTTCCAAGCAGACCCCAGTGGGCTCTGACCCAGAGGGCATCTGTGTTCTCTGGGTGAGATGCTTCTTGTTCACCAGCATGCACGGGGGCTGCCCAGAAGCATTCCAGAGGGAGCTGGACCCCGGTGTGTGAGCTGGCGAGTAACAGGCCAGAGCGGCACTCAGAGATGTCGGCACGGGAAAGCAGCTGGCCTGGGCCTGGCTTCATTCTCGGTGTCAAGTCCCTTCTTCTGGCCCTTCAGCATCTGCTCCCTCAGGCAGGGAGCAGGGTACCTGCAGGGAGGTGGAAACAGGAGGGGTGTGGCCAGGAGGAGAGAACCGCCACTCCGGCCAGCCCAGCCGCTGCAGTGCGCCTGTGCACAGAAGCCGCTGCAGGGTTCTAGCTGGCCCCTGGACAAGCCTCTGTCCCAGGCACCCTGTATCTGAAGTCGGTGAGTGACTTCGGGCTGCTCGGTGGTGATCTGGAGCTCAGGTGTCGCGCCCTATCCAAGCCAGGCGCGCAGAGCCCTGGGGGCAGGTTTTGAACATCTTGTGCTGGAGATGCCAGGTGGCGCTGGAGCTGGGAACCGGTGAGGGGCAGCTTCCACACTGGCAGGTGTGTGGTTCTAAGCCCCACAGCACCACTGAATTCCTGGGGAGCGCAGAAAATAGAGGGGTACGCTGCTGAGTTCAGGCTGCTCCTAGACAGAGAAATGAGGAAAGAGGAAGCAGCAGAGACTCCTGAGCGGGACTGGTGAGGCAGGAAGGCCAGCGAGAGAGCAGGTGTTGGGGCCTTCAGGAGACAGGACCCCATGTCAGCGCAGAGCTGCCGACGAAGGGCCACAGCCCGGCGGCGTAGACCACGGACGGCTTTGTCTCCCGGTTCCGGGGCTACACGCCCAGGATTAGGGCCTGTGGGTGGGTTCTTCCTGAGGGCTGCGAGGGAGACTGCTCCCGGCCCCTGAAGGGCTGGCCGGCTCGGGGTCCCGAGGCTCGAGGTGCGTCATCTCTGCTCCATCTCCCCGCAGCTTCTCCCCGTGTGCGTGTCTGTGTCCAAATTGCCCCTTTTAATAAGAGAGTAGATTTGGGGCCCACCCTCCTCCGGTGTGACCTTGTCTTATCTAATTATATCTGCAATGACCTGATTTCCAAATAGATCCATTCTGAGGGGCTGGGAGGTTAGGACTTCAGCATGCAAATGGGGGGCACCATTGAGCCCCAAACTGTTTCAAGAAGAAGCAAATGGTCAGTGTGACAAACCTTGCAGGAACATCAAGTGAAACGAAGACAGTGATGTCATCGCTGGGCTGGGCAACCCGGGGTTTGGCAGGAGCAGGTTTGGGGGGAGGAGGAAACCGGGGGGCCTGCAGCCCCCGTGGCTCAGCTGCCCCAGAATCCAGTCCTTACGCTGCCTCTCAGCTCTGGTAGAGGCTTTAAGTCACTTTAAATAACGGGAATGGTCTGCTAAAAACCTGCAGCACGGCGTCCTTAATGTGTTGTGTTAGTTCCAGGGTTCTGAGGCCGGGAGTTTAATGTCCGCTAAGGTAGCTTTGTTGGGTTTGGGGTACAGTCTTGTTATATCTCAAAGCATTGTATTGCTGAGGATGGATACAATGTGTAAGTCAGGGAAGCAGGAGTAGGGGGTTTCAAGAAACCCTTGACATCCCACCATTCCATCTTCTCCCAGGGACAGCCCCTTCCAGTGAGCCCCTGTGTGTTGCCTAGAAAATGATGGAGGCTGTTCCAGAAACAGTGGTCCCCAAGACTCACTCTGCCCCCCTTTGTAGCTGTTCTCGCCCCACTTCCAGGCCACGCTGGACGAACCCTGGGTGAAGCCACATCCTTGGTTCTCCCCACTTCCGCATCCCTTCCTGGTCCTCTCCGTAGGCGCATGGTTCTGGAGTTGCCCTGTTTTTAATGAACAGAAATTTTTTTTCATGAGTCACTTAGGCTCCTTTATGAAGGAGTAAGTTGGAGGCGCCCCTTTCCTCGTGGCGCAAGAGCCCGCCTTGGGTCGCTTCCCTCCGCAGCGGGTCGGGTGTGGAGTCCTGTGGGCCTCTCTCGGGCCTCAGAAATCACGTCGGGTGACAGCTTCCTGGCAGACAGCGGACAGCAGCCTCCTCCCGCCGCTGCACGCAGAGGGGGAGGGGCCTCGGCCCTAGAGAACCCTGCTCCGTGTTCTTGGAGCCTTTTCCGGGGAATAGCCTTCCATTTCCAGGAACTGTTATTTAGTTACCCATGAAGAAGATTCCAGATAAAAGATCCCAGGCAGCCTTCTGGGATCAACCAAACTCACCTTTTACTCCTCCCCCGATGATGCCAGCGGGGGAGGCTCCTGGGTCCTTTGTAGGCTTGTGGGTAACCCTCCAGCCATGGCAACGCCTCCCTGTGGAAATGGGTGAATGTCCATTTGCAGGGGATACTTTCTCTACAGATTTATTGAGTTGTTGTTTTACTTTTTAACCATTGAGCTCGCTAAGTCTGGAGTGCTTGGATGATGGTTGGGGCCATTGCCCTTTAGGCCTGGCTGCCGAGGGCAGGGGCAACCGCTATACTCCCCTCTCCAGCTCCAGTAGCTGGGCCAGGAGCGTAGAAGAATGTTCTCCAGGCGCGAAGAGGGCAGGCTGAGAGTCCTGACGGAAGGGCCCGCCCTCCATCTGGGCTTCCCTGGGGGGTGCAGGGTGAGGGCTTGACTCTGGGGAAGAAATGGAGCCTGGAGAGCTGCTCCCACTTCAGTCTCCCCAAACTCTCCTTTACTTGAGCAGCGAGCTCGCCAGAGCAAAGACAAGGCCCTGGGCTTGCTCAGTGCTCTTTCTTGCTGAGCTGAATCCCGGACCAGACCGGAGGCGGCTGCCCTCCAAGGAGAGCGGCCTCCGCCTCGGCCTGGCTCTCCTGGGCTGTTGGGGGCCGCTGACCCTGCAGTCCCAGGGCTGACTTAGTGTTGCCCTGCTGAAGAAGCCTTCCCCGGGGTGCTGGCGGTGCGGCTCGCCTGCCTGCTGTCCCGGCTTAGGCCCGTCTGCTTTATACTCAGTGCTCTTTAAAAGCGTTAAAAGCCAATGGGACTAGAAAAGAAGCTCTTCCACCAGTGGTGAGAGGTCGTGGGTCTCGCCAAATGGGTACTGACATCTTGTGGTGTGAACAAGAGCTGTGGTCACAAACGCCCAAGAGGCTCCTTTGGCTCTCAGGGCCCCACATTTTCTGCCCACCAAGGCACTGGGCATAAACCTCTGACGCCACCTCGTGCCTCATCTCACAGTCCCTCCTCTTCCCCCTCCAAGTCTCCCAGCAGTCTGAATCTTCCTGAGTTGCCCTCCGCGCCCGCTCCCGTGGGCAGTCCCGGCAGCTCACTCTGCTGTGTTCCTGGGGTTCAGAAGGCACCTGGGCGAAGGTCATGGGGGTGAGTCCGGGGCTGCGCACTCACAGTGTCCAGACCCTTGGAGGGAGTGGGACGAGCCACGAAGCCCAGCCAGGGCACGGGGTTTCCCCGCCTCCCGCTGATGACCTGGGGAGGCTCGCAGCCCCGGAGATGCCCGCCCAGCAGCAAGGGGTCTCAGGCTTTGGCAGTGCAGGGGGAGACAGGCAGGAGCTGGAGGAGACACTGGAGCAGGGAGGGCCGGGTCCTGAGGGGTCCCGGAGCGAATGTGAGTCAATGCCCAGTGCATGGAAGCGCCAAATGAGGCCTGCTCTGTGAAGTGTGGGGACAGGCAAGCTGGAGTTGCGCACAGGCCCCTTCTTTACCAGCTGTGGGCCTCTACCTGTCTTGAGTTGTGGCTTTGTGACTAACAGGCACGGCCCTGCCTGCATCCACAGCTGCAAGTTCCAAGTGAACCAATGAATGTTTATGAATGTCTCAGTGCTGTGCAGATTGAGGGGATGGAAATATTCTCCCCTCCGTTATTGCTGAAGGGATAGCTGGCTGGCCCCCAAGCTGTGGGCTCTCTCCTGGGCTTCTCTGGCCCCCGGCTTCAGCCCCTTCTGTCCTGTCTTCTCTGCTCACCCCGGCCCTTCCCCTCCTGGGTTTCTCCCGGTGGCTAAAATGAGTTACCCTTGACTGCTTCCCCATGGGCCGAGCACGTCAGCCAGGGGAGAAGACCTCAAGGCGGAGAAGGCAGGAAGGAGAAGGTGGTGGCTGGACCCAGTTCCAGTCCCGTGCACGGGAGGGCGGTGACCCTGTGTGTGGACGCTAGTGTGTGGCCGTGTCAGGCGGTTTTGATTCCAGAAAGTGCGTGTCAGAGCAGGGCGCTGTGTTTGGATAAATCAGACCCAGCCGGAATCGGAGCTCTTCTCACACCACATGACGAGCTTCTTTGTTCTCTTCCTAAATTTCCTGTCTGCTGCTGGGCAGGACATCCAAGCTGGCTCAAGGCCTCCCTCCTCCTCTGCAGACCGCAGCCCCCGTGGAGGGGTGCTGGGGTGCAGGCGTGGGCTGGAGAGGCAGCCCCCCGGGGGGGGGGGTGTGCTGAGCTCAAGCAAGGCCATCTCTGAGACTTCAGAGCAGAAAGCTTTGGGGAGATGAGGGCCCTGTGCTGTGCCTCTCCCCCCAGACCCCTTCCCCAGTGATTCCTACCCCCGCATCCCCAGCTTTGTGAGGAGGGGCTGAGGGAAGCTAATGGGCTTCAAACCAGTACTGGGGGTTTGGGGTCAGCTTCATACCTCTCCTGTCGGACTGTTAGTGGAGTAAAGTCTTGGGCCATATTTCTACTATGGACTTCGAAAGTGACCGACCCCTGAATTCCTTAGCTGCAGGTATTTCTGGAAGCTACTGCCTCAGTCCCAGTGGTCTCCAGGTACCCTCAGAACATCCCCGATCCAGCTGCTCTTCTATTGCACAAGCGCTGCTTAGGCCCCTGCCCCTCCTCGGGCCCCGGGTGGTGAAGCCCGCCGGGCCTTGGGTCCAGCGCTGAGACATTCATTCTCGAGCCACAGAGGCTGACAGGTGGACAAGTTGTTTCAACATTGGCATTTTCCGGGATGGAGGCAGGCCCAAGAATGTGGCAGGGCAGAGGAAATCCACTCTGGGTGGAGCGTGGTCTTGGAAGGGTTCCTAGAGGAGGCAGAGAAAGAACTCCCGTGTGAGAGGTGAGTTGACACAAATGTGCAAGCGCGGCAGAGGGCACGGTGGTGGGGTGGGCAGCCGTCCTGCCAGGACAGGTGATGAGGGAGTGGGACATTCGGTGCTGAAACTGAGAGCCTTCAGAGCAAACAGGGATCGTTGGTCCCCCTAGGTGGTAAAAGGGCCAGGACTTCTGGAGTTGTAAAGATTTGGGTTTGAAGCCCAGCTTTGCCACTTAAAAGCTGTGTGACCCTGGGAAAATTGTTTGACCACTCTGAACTCTTAATTTCCTTTTCGAAAATATGGGGATGCGTGTGCTACTTTCATAGGACTCTGCCTAACCCAGTGGTACCACAACAGGTAGTATTTAGGTGGGAAGAGCAGCATTTTCAAATGCCAGACAGTGTGGTAGAGCAGAATATGAAGAAGAGAGCGGTAAGAGGCTGACTGTAGATGGGAGCAGGCACCAGATTATACAGAGTCTGGAAAGCATCCTAAGGAATTCAGATTATTTCCCCCTCAGGACAACGGCTAATCACGGAATTAATTTTAGAAGATGAGTAAGGCAATCAGATTCTTGCCTTAGAGAGGCTGTCCTGGAAGCAGAGGGAGAGTAGGTTAGAAGTTGAATCAGAAGGGGCGGGGAGGTAAGGATGATGTAGTGAAGTGGTTGGGAACAGGGAGTTAGATTCTGGGAAAAACAGGAAAGCTAATTTGAGAATTCCAGAGGAGGCCATCAGCCAGCGAGTACAGCTGGGAGCCCCAGAGGGGAAATGGGACGGGAACCTCATCTTCTGGGGTTAGGTGTTGCTGTGGGTTGTGGCCACATGCTGGGTTGGGCTGCGAGGGGATGTGTTTTCCAAATAGATTTGACACCTGGGAAACTGTGCTTCGGGATGACCTCATGAGCTCCGTGGGGGTATGTTTTGGGTCCTTTGGCTAGTGGGCAGCCCCTTCCTCCCTCCATCTTCTTCTTTGGCTTCACCCTGCACGGGAGGCTTCTTGCCAGTGCTTTGACATCTCATCCTCTCCATGGTGATGGAACAATGGTGTCCTAAACACATGACTTCACTGTGTGGTTATGCAAAAGAGTGAACTGGAAGCGTGCTTTGGGGTTTGATGAGTCGTTTGGGATACGAAACTCTCTGTGTCACGTATCTCGAAGCAGGTCCATAGGCCCCGGGAGAGGATAGACTAGCCCCTCAGTAAAGGAACTTGGACCAGCCCACTGAGGGTGGTCTCGGCCTCCTTAGGAAGCTGGAATTGGGAAGGATTTTCTGTAGATGATAATAATTGAAGGAAGCGATAAAGGAGAATGAGTTGGTTGACTGACCTCATGTAAATAAGTTGGGTATTTTTGGTTAGGTAAACAATTTAAATGAGTGAAAAGGCAAAAGACAAATTTGAGAAATTATTTGCAACAGATATAAAGTACAAGAAGATGTAGATTTAAAACAAACAAACAAAACAAAAGCAAACCCCTAGACTGTAAGAACAGAATGGCTTTTACCAGAAAGGAAGGGGGTAGGGTGGGGGCCAGTCAGGTGAAAGAGCTCACTTGTGTGGTGGAGGATGGAAACTCAATTTTCAGTGGTGGTGATCACAATGTATTATTATAGATGTTAAGTTATAATGCTGAAACCTATATAATGCTATAAACTAATCTCACCTCAATAAAAAACAAAGCAAATTATAGTAACTAAGAGAAAAAAACACTATTAGGAAATGTGACAAAGGATATAACTAGAAAATGTATAAAGAAAGAAAAATTCATTCACTCATTCATTCTTTCAGTAAATTTATACAGCACTTAATTTACTATCTGTTTCTATTCTAGAAGCGGGATAGAGCAGTAAGCAGAACAGACAAAAATCCCCGCCCCAGTGCTTTTGGTATTTTTCTATATCTTCTAATTGGTTTTTTACACTAATTTAATTCTAGTTAAAAGGTATTCATCTGGAATTATTTTCACATGAATTGAGAATTTATTTTCCCCATCAAAAGAAAACCACTGACAGGAACCATTGATTAGTTAATCCTTCCTCTCCTCAGTCATGTGTGATGATACCTTTATCAAATAGTGAATTCACATATTCTTACTTGGGCTCCATATTCTGTCCAAGTGACTGATCTGTAACTTATTGCAGCTCCATATTCTTTTGATCGTGGGGTGTTGGCCACATCAGCTACCGCGGCTTCGCATGGGTAACTTGGATGCCATATTGGTTGCTTTCTGCGTGAGATGGACTCACAGTCTTGTTGAATTTCATGTTAAATGAATCATTAGTGAATTTTGAGCAGTCACAGAACAAAGGGAGCTTATGTTTCACAATTTCCAAAGATGATTTCAGATAGTATTGTCATATTTCATGCTAGGTCATGCTTCTGAAGCTGACGTATATTTCTTCCTCTGGGACATTAGCTCGCCAGACGGGGACACAGCACCCTTATCCCCCATTGCCAGGACGTGGCCACCTGCAGAAGCCCGGCCATGAGCTGGCTCTCCCCTCCTGTCAGGCATAGCTGCTCTTTTAAAAAAATGTTTGGGAAAGAATTTGAAAAAAAATTCAGTTTTCCCCCTGGAAACATGGCATTTTTACAAGTCTGCTCTTATGTCACACAGTAAAGTTTTAAAAAAATGTTTTTAATAGACCTTGCATGTTTTCTCGTTAAGATTATTTTTAGGTTTATTATTATTACTATTTCACTGCTCATGCAAATAGAGTCTTTTCTTCCCATTGTATTTTCTTACTGGCTATTTCTGGTTGCATAAATAACCCAGATATTTGTGTATTTTTTAATTGGGACTTTTATATTTGAAGATTATTTGTCTCAAATATGTAGTTGCTGTCATGATTTGGAAGGAAGCAAAGCATATTCCTCCAGTACATCATACACCAAAATAAACTTCAAATTAATGAAAGATTTATATGTGAAGACAAGAATAAAAATATAGAGCTAGAAAAGTATGTAAGGAAATATCTCTCTCATTTGAGTGGGAAATGAGTATGAGCACTTATAAAAATATGAGTAAACACAGACTCTGAAAGACAAAGTGACAGATTTTAGTATATGAAAACTGAAGACTCTGGATATCTTAAAACAGAATATTTAAAACTTAACCAACATGGAAACTGTTTCAGTGGGTATGAATAGAAGTTTTGTCCTTTTTTCTGCAAGAAGAAACACATGAGAACACATCTTAAACAATGAGCATAGAATATGAGGATCTTCATAACAAAGTAATACAAACCACTAGTGAATGTATGAAAAAATTCTCAACTGTGCATATAATCAAACAGCCAAAAACTGAAGCAGCAGCAAACATTTTTTGACTGTTATTAGCAAAGATGTTTTATTTATCTACTTGTTTATCTGCCTAAGGAGATTTTATTTATTTGTGTATTTATTTATGGAGGTTTTATTCATTAATTCATCCATTCACTCATTTAATTGAAGTAACTTTGTATGGATTAGTTCTGGAAGTTTTTGTGTAGGGAGTTTTTATTTGTGTTGTAGACTAAAATATCTTCTGCAAACAAAATTGTATTTTGATCTCCTAGATTTTTAGAAGTATACTTCTGTTTTATGTTATTGACTTGAAACAGAAAATGGAGAAGTCCTGCTAGTTTCTAATTTTAGTGGGTGCATACCTGTGTCATTTCGCTTCTGCATTTTTTAATTCACATACGTAGTCTATTTAAAAATGGATGCTTAGACTCTTTTATGGATTTCTTTTCTGTGACATATTGATGTGGACTAGTTTATACTTACGAATCTTAAATCATCATTTCATTCCAGGCATAAATACAGTATTAGTCATAGTAAATTATTCCTTTACTATCTCCTGGATTTGATCTGTTGGCTTTTCATTTGGAATTTTTGCATCTATGTTCATAAAAGTTGGTCTGTGTGTGTGTGTGTGTGCGCGCGCACAAATGTGTGTGTATCCACATGTATAGTATTCCATATATTATATAGCATTATGCATGTATTTGGATATTATCTTTGTCAGGTTTCTTGTAAAAATTTGTTAGCTTTATAAAAGGAATGGGAAACTTGCCATCTTTTTCTCTCTTCTGGAACAATCTGAAAGAACTCATGCATAATACTGAGTCATAGCTTTTTGTATGACTTTTTAAAATTTATTTCATGGTTAATGGTCTTAAGACCATTAAGACCATTAAGTCAATATTCAGAGACTATTCTTCCCAAGTCAATTTTGGTAACTTTTATCTTCCTAGAAAATTGCCTATTTCATAGTAATAAACACAGCAGTTCCTCCTTAGCACTCTGGCCATGGGATGGCTCTTAATTAAATTTACCTTGATTTTCCTTGGAGCAGCTGAGGGCAACTAGAAATTTGGATAGTGACTGATCACTAAAGAAGCAGCAGGAGAAAACAGAATATTCTAGAAGCCAGTGTTCCCATGGCACATTCTCCAAGTTCAATCCTTCTGACCTCTAACATTGACCATCTCTTCAGACCCCGTGTCACTGCTGAGAAGAGCTAGTGAGCTTGACGTCACGACGGTGGTGCGACCTTGCCATGCACATCATGAATTCCTTGTAGCAAGGACTGCAGCTCCTCCTCCTAGCTTCTCCCCTCCAGGCAGACATTTGTCAGTGTTTGATACCGTGGACAAGGTCCTAAAGTCGCCTGAACCAAGGTAACAAATTCAGTTCAGAAGCTTAAAATAGTCTTTGACCAGCGGGCCGCCCCTTTTTGGTATGGCCACCTTCTCTGTGCCCCACGTGTCTCTCAGTGTCTAGCTCAAGTTCCCACTTCTACAGAAAGCTGCCTTGGGTCACCAGTCCAAAGCCACCTCCACGTGCCTTGGCCCTCTTGGGCACTGACCTCTGGGTCTCCCTCACAGGATGTTTGGATTTCAGTCACTCAACAAACTTACGGAGTAAATGCTGAGGTGGTTGATGAAACGATGAACCAAGACTGAGCACGTCTTGGCCTGGCTTTCTGTCAGCAGTGCTGACCAGGCCAGGGCTGATCTCCATAGCTCTGCTCCTTCTGCTACTACCTTCCGTTCCGAATCCCTCAAAGGCTGAAGGAAGCTGCATTCTGTACTCTTGGACTTGGTGGGCACATCCAGGGTTTAGGGACCCAGCCTTCTCTGGACAGAGCCAGTGGTCAGGCTCTGAGGGTGTGCCACATGTGCAACCTGGATTGGCTATTGACTCAGCCCGAGGACCAGAGAGTCAAACCTGGTTTTCTGCACTGCGGTGTTTTCCTGCAGTTCTGGAGGGACCTCAGCCCAATACCTCCTATGTGGCTTTGGTCAGTCCTTCCTTTCGATGATCTTTAGTGTGTCCACCTGGAAAATGGGGGCATAGGACTCAGGCATCGGGGACTGCTCCACTCTGAGAGTCTGTCACTCACATTTGGGAGGGTTGGGGGCAGGGACAAAGCATTTGGTGTGTTCACTTTCTAGGACTTTAGTAACAAAGTACTGTGACTCTTTGGCTTCAACTACAGGAGGCTGGAAGTCCAAGATGAAGGCGCCTCCGGGGTTAGCGGCATCAGGGCAGACGGCTGTCTTCTCTGGTCCTCACACGCTCTTTCCTCTGCGCACACACGTTTGCATCTGCGTCTTCTCTTCCTATAAGGGCACCAGTCAGATTGAATGTAGGGCCCTAATAACCTCATTTTAGTTTGACTACCTCTTTAAATGCAGTCACATTCTTGGGTACTGGGGGTTAGAGCTTCAACACAGCACTGGGAGGGGGTCAGTGTTAGTGAAAACTGGGTCTTTAATGAGTGTTTTTGTCCATTTCAAGAACCAGTAGCAAGCAGCAGCTTGAACTACTCTGCAGGGCCATTGTGGGTGCCTCTGGAAAGCTTGACTGAATAGGTGGATTGATCTGTAATGTCTGCAACAAGTAGATGGAGTTGCTTTATATGGAATAATGAGGAGAAGATAGCAGGTGGGTTCTCTCCTTGTGCGTGGTGATGGAGGAGGAGGAGGAGGGGAAGGAGGAAGAGAAAGAAGCTTGGTTTGCATATAATGAGAGGGGTTGGGGGAGATTTTATTGCTCCTCATTGCCCTTGGGGTGTCTCAAGATTGCCTCAGAGGCAATCCTGAGGGCACTGACTGAGGGCATTGACAAGGATGGGGCTAAAGGCTAAAGCAGGTCAGAGCTTAGAATTTCTCCCTTGATCTTAGCATTTGTCTTTGGTAGCAGTGATGGAGTTCAGGGTGAGTATGATCCAGGTGCTAATTTAGTGTTTGCTTCAGTGACACACTCTTCAGCAGGGGGTGGGCTGCAGTCTGCAGGGGCTTGGGGCGTGTGTGCACATTAAGGGCATCTGACAGCTGGAGTTGTGTTGTCAGAGCAGTGCTGGCCAGGGTCCTTGGAGCTGGCCAGAGGGCACATCTCTGGCTGGCTGGCCCAACTGGAGCCGCCACTGGCAGTAAAAGAGTTTTTAATGTGGCCAGAGAATATGTGATATGGGGCTGAAAACCGAGTTGAAGGGATTAAAGATTCAAAATAGCCTGGGACAGTTATTAGTTCGTTATTTTTTGGTATGGGTTCATCTACTTAGTAATATAGTTACTGCTTCGGGTTTAGTTGTTTACAGTTCATTTTATGTTTTATTTCTATAAAGAAGCACAGACTAGCTAGAGGGCGAATTGAACTTCCAAGTCTGAAAAGGTCACCGCTCGGGAGGTCCGATTCCATTTCTTGCATCTGGTATATCAGGAATTGGGACCTAGAAAGAACAGTTGACTAACCAGGGTCACCCAGGGGGGCTGCAGATAGGACTCTGGTGTGCCTCTCTGTCTCCACTGGGGTGGGCCAGAACTGGGTGTACAGCAGTGAGATTTGAGCTTGTCCTGGCAGTAAGTGCTGTTAATGGAGTTCAGACTCACTGGCAGCAACCGTAGGTGATGGATGCTCTGGGCACAGAGCGGTGACCGGCTGCCATTGCACTACATGGCAAAGAGCTTTATAGTTTGTAATGTGCTGACATGCACGCATCCTCCTTGCTTATCTCCCCATGACCCTTTGCCAAGAGGGTGAGCCCCATTTTACTGATGTGAAAACTCATCTTCTGGAGGTCAACCTTTGGGGCCACCCAAACCTCCCTGTTTTCTCTAGATCTTTCCATCAACGTCCTCCCTCTCCCCTCCATCCTCCTTCTACCAGGATCTTTGCCTCCACTCTCATTCTGTGCTCCTGCCTCCCTCTGCCAGGTTCAGCTCAGTTCTTGGACCCCGGGTCAGCATGTCGAGTGCTTGTGCCACGAGGGAGGGACATCGTGGGCCCGGAGGCGGGTCTTCCCGCTTTCCAGCCAGACACAGGGGGAGCAAGCCTCGGTCCATCGGACCTGATTTGTATTTTATTTCTTCCCTAGTTTCTCTCAGGAATGAAAACTGAACTAGGCCTTTCCCACCACCCTGCTGGCTCTCACACTACCTGTTTCTCTCTGACATTCCCCAGAATATTTCAGAGAGATGTCACAGTCTCGTGTCTTCAAGACTTTATGTTTAACGCCTCGCAGTCCGGTTCCAAGATGGGCCTCTGAGCCACAGGCTCTGGTCCCTCGCCTGGTTGTGTGATCTGGTTCTCCATGTGGAAATCCCAGGGGGACCTTGACCCCAGACCTTGACCTCAGGCCGCCCTCTGCCTCTGCCGGGGGTCTGCCTTGAGGGGTGATTCTCAGGAGGCCCCTCCTGTCTTACAGGGCCTCTGAGCAGCAGTTCAAACCCAGCTCTTCTCTGAAGTTCACAGTCCTTCCTTGCTCTCCAGCAGCACTTGCAGTTGTCTGTAAGGTCTCGGTGGGGACGCCGGTCTCCCGATGGTGACCTTCCGGTGCTGTCATTTTATAGGAAGGAGACTGAGGCCTGGTGACAGCCGTGACTTTGCACCAGCCCCGTTGCTCCCAGCATCTTCCCCAGGCCTGTTGCTCCGGAGAGTGGTCTAGGGGCTCCAACCTGCCCATGACACGGCAGATGTTTAAGAAGAAGGGGAAGCAGGGTGCTGGGAGAGGCAGCGACCTTGGTGCCTACAATCTGAGTGTGGCCACTTGTCACTGCTGGTTAGGTCAGCCACCCCGGGGTCCTGCCAGGCAGAAATTTCTTGGATGGCAGCAAATAAAGCCATTTAGCCTGAGTCTGAGCCCAAGAAGAGGGCGAGGCAAGGGAGAAAGACTGGGTCCAAGATCTCCTGGCACGTCTGGGGCTTGGTAACATGCTCTTTCCCTCCTCAGGAAGGCCTGATTCAGTTACGCCTCAGCAGCTGGGGAGATTGCCTCAGCTGCCCCCTGCGGCTGTGCGGCCTGGCAGCCCCATGTCAGCCTGCCTGCCGCTGATTGGCCATGCAGGGCCTGGCCAGATGGCTGGCCGTGAGGCCCTGGCTGCGTGGGAAGTGAGAAGTCCACGTCCTGGGCCTGGCTGGGCCCTGCCTCCTGGGTGCCAGCATTTGATTGGGAGATCCCAGGGGCTTGGGTCTGTAATCTGAGGTTTCTGGGCCTGGGCTGAGGGCAAGGAGAGGCCCTCTGATTATCAGCGAGGTCTGTAACCTAGTTCTTCATGGCTGTCAGCCCTCCTGCCGGCAGGACAGGGCAGGGAGGGGGCAGGGTGGCTTATTGGGGTTTGGGAGAGCAACTCGGGGTGCTGTCCCCCTGCTGGACCTCCTTGGACAGGAGCAGGACTTACAGGAGCAGAAGGGCTTCTGGGAGCCTGCAGGGGAAAGCACTTGCAGCTCTGAGTCAGGGGCCTTGTGGCCTGATCTGTGGGGGTGCCCTGCCTCCCTGCTTTATCCCCTCTGGTTGGAGTTTTAGTCTCTCCAGCTTCGTCTCCGCTGACCTCCCCCTTGCTCTCTCCGTCCCCGTCTCAGTGTCCCCTGCTCCTTCTCACAAGAACCATACCGTTGCTGCCTCAGCGCCTTGGCTGTGGGGGTTCCCTGTACTTAGAACACTGTTCCCTGCTCTGTCCACTTGGCTAACTCCTCACTTCCCTCAAGTGTGTGAGCACATCTTACCTCTCCCATGAGGCAAATCTTGCCTGCCCTGTTGAGCTCTGCACATGCCCCCTTCCTGCAGAGCACACCTGGCCCTGGCTCCGCTTCCTTCTCCTCAGACTAATGACTTAGACTATGACAGTCGTGCCGCGCTCTTCGGCTTTGTTTTAATGTCTCTGCCCCTCTTGTTCCATTGTCCCCTAGGACAAGGTCCAGCATGTCCTTTACTCAAAAGCAAATGCCTCTGTCAAGAGAGGGCTGATGGTAACTGCCTACTTCACAGGCTGGGGGGAGTCCTCTGGGCACTGTCTGGAAACAGGTTTCCAATAGATGGGGGTCCCCTGTCCTCAAGGCTAAAGACCTGCCACCCAGGACTGGTGGCCAAGAGGTGCTGGAGGCCGCTCCAGAGGGGGGCCTCTCTGAATAAACCTTGGCAGAGGGGGCATGGGCTTGGGCCCTCGGCTGGTGGAGCCAGTGAGCCAGTGTGGCCTCTGCCAGATTTGGCGTCTGCTGGGAGCTGAGCCACGGCGACTTGTTAATAACTATAGCTCGTGAGTTTTCTTGGCGCATATGGAAAGGGGCGGAGTCACAGCTCCTTGTGGGAGGAGCTCTGCCAAGGAATGGCAGCGGTGCGGGGGCCGGGGGCGACTGGGGCATTGGTTCAAATGCGTGACCGATGTCAGGGCCTGAGAGAAGGTAGAGCGATGTCATCCCTTCCCTCACATGTCGGCTGCCCGGGTCTCAAAGTGCAGCTGTCAGCCCTCCTGCCAGCAGGGCAGGGCAGGGAGGAGGCAGCTGTGGAGCGTGATGGGCCCCAGACAGCACGCCCCCAAGCCGCCTACTGAAGACAGCACCCACCTAGGACTCAGGCTCCCCCTCTGTTAGCCGGGGCCCTGGGTGCCACATCGTGCGCTCACAGTGCCAGGGAGTGTGGATGCAGGCTCATCCGCGCTCGTAGCTCTCAAACTCAATCCCAGCCCTCTTGGAGGAGGCGGCCCTGCACCCTGAGGTTGACCTGATGTTCACAATCGGGATGGTCTTTGCGTGATGAAGAGCCCTTTGCTGCTGACATGTTGATATCAGCAGCCTCCAGTCATGGAAGCGAGGAGATGACAGGCGGGTCCTGAGGGAACGGCGGTCTTGGCCAGGGCAGCTGCCACGGTGGTCTGGGCGGAGCACACAGCTGTCCTGTGAGATCATCCTGGCATCTGCCCGTGCAGTGCGTGCACTTGGGGGGTCATTCACTGTCATGGTCAGCGTAGGGGTGGGGGCAGGCATGAGTCTGGGTAGAGGCAGCCGTCATGTGGGAGCCGTGGTTACCGCTCAGTTATTTCCAGAGCTTGCAAGGAGGAGCGGACCCAAGGAGAAAGGGGCACCCTTCTCTCTCCATGCCAGCCTGGCCCAGGGCAGCGGATTGGGTGCTCTGGGAACTTCTTGCTACTAGATGGGTGGAAAGGGTCCATGGGAATCCAGGATCCAAAGAACCTGGAGGAAAATGGGCGTGTGTTGGGACTTGCAGATGTGAGGGGTAAAAAAGCCAACCTGAGAGGGCGTAAGCCAAGTGGAGATCTGTTGTTGCCTTAAGGTCCTGGGCAGAGGTCTGGCTCCAGGGACATCTCTGGGCGCTGTGCTCAGCCCTTGGCTCTGCAGCCCCGCTGCTGGCTTGGCTCTGCAGGCAGCGCTCTCCTCGGGCTGGAGAAGATGGCTGGTAGCAGCCCTACACAGAGGTCCTCCCAGTTGGCCCTGGGTCAAATGTTGCAGCTTATGTAGAGTCTAACGCACTGGACCCAACTCTGTGGTCATTTACCACGACCAGGCCAATCCCATTTGCCCATGGGCTGGGAGCGTGGTGCCGAGGACACCCCAACTGGTAGGGCCCACGACCATGTGAAGAGGGATGCCCCATGGGTGCCTGACCCACACTCCGTCCCCACCTTGCTGGGGGCACATCTCACCTTCCTTTGCCACTCCCCAGGGCCATGGCTACTCCCTTTGGGTTAGAGTGAGAAGGTAAAAATTGATAAAAATCAATGCACATATTTTTGCGTTTCACATCAAATGCACATGTAACTGAGAAGCTGCTCCAGCTCCTGCTGGTGCCTCCTGCCCCGCCCTCAGGGTTTTGCACAGGGAGGCGTGGAGCAGTTGCCTTGTATGCGGGCGTATCGGGCAGACAGCTGTCACTCTAGGACTCAGCCCTTTTCTGCTGTACCCTGTACCCCGTGCCTTTACCTTCCTTCTCCCCACCCTACGTGCTGAAAGTCTCCCCTTGTCCTGCCCCGCTCCCTTCTCTCACCACACGCTGCTCAGTCCTCTCCCCGCTCTGCGTGGCAGGGTGCTGAAGGGTACGGGAGTGAATTCAATCCTATCCCCATGTTTACTGACACGCTGGTCCGACAGTAGCATCAGGCTCTTCTGGAGTGTTTTCAGGGGCCTCCTGGAGCAAGGGGGGAATCTTACGAGGACAGGATTTTGCATGGGTGGTGTGATCCGTTTCCCTTCACACTTTCTTCTCTGTCTTCATCCATCTAGTCTACAAACACTGCTTGAATGTCTGGCGCTAGCCAGGCATTAGGAATACAGGAATAAAGAAGAGACTTCTTACCCTCAAGGTGCTTCTGTTCTAGTGGGGCAGAGGGCAGGTGAGCAGATCATTCTAGAACAAGGCCATGAGTATGGGGGTTTTAAGAGCACAGAAGTGTAGGTGCTAACCCAGTCTCAGCAGGCTCAGGAGAAGCTTCCCCGCAGAGGGGCGCTGAGGTCTGGGGTGAAATTCCCCTGCTGGAGGTGGGGAGCGGTGGGGCAGCCCAGCCTCAGCCCTGTTTCTTTCTTTTTTATTTTGTCCTTTTGAAATAAGAATTATATTGATTTGCCAATCATTTACAAAACTTGGGGAGTTTTGTCAATTTGGGGAGTACAACTTCATACTTCAACATGTCCATGGGCTTCACCCTCCTTCCGCCAAAACTCCAGCGCCACAGCTCCCCGCCCCGACCCAGGTGAGGACTCTCCCTGCTGGAGCCAGCACAGGGAGGCCTGGGCGGGCAGAGCAGCCAGCAGGGGCCTCACGGGTGATCACCGGCACTGGGGCCCAGCAAAGCGGGGCGGGGACTGCCTGGACACTGCGTCTGTGCTGCTCCCTTGGCCTTGGGACATGGCTGGGCTTCCGTGGGGCCTGAGTGACCCCCGACGGGGCTGGAGGCCGCTCAGGACTCTGCGCCATCAGCCTGGCTTTTGTCACCGGCTCCTTGGCAGGGCCGCTGTCGTGGGGCAGGCTGGGGGCAGTGCTGACCTGCCAGCCCAGCCTCTCTCCACTTCTCTCCTTGGATCTGAGCAAGTGAGAATAAACACAGTGAACTCTGAGTCCAGCCCCGAAGGGCCTGGTCTTGACCTGCCAAGGCCATTTCTGGGCACTCGCTGCTGCCTTCTTTAGCCAGACCGCTGTGTTTGTGCAAAAAGAGGTTGAGCTCATTGAAGATCTGGTGTGGATACCCTGACCTTGGCTCTGGGGAATGTTCTGGAGGCGCCGCGCCAGATGCTGTTTGTGCCGTCGAGGCCCCATGCATGCGCCAGAGCTGTGGCCTTCCACGGCTACAAGGACATTGGGGCACATCCCAACCTGATTGCTCCCCGTGAGGAATTCCCACCGGGGACACCGCTTGGAAGAAGGGCCCAGAATCACTTGGGGGTGCAGTTTAAAATCACTCCTGCCGGCAATTTGGGGCCATCTGCTCAGGGGCGTGTGTGTGTGTGTGTGTGTGTGTGTGAGAGAGAGAGAGAGAGAGAGAGAGAGAGAGTGTGACCTAACCAGGTCATGCTGGAGCAGACAAATGATGGGAAACCATGCCCTCCGCCCCCAGCCCCAGCCCCTGCTGAATGCCCCTCTGGTCTCGGAACTTCCTGTCACAGACCACAGACGGCACTTGTTTTCATTGTTAGACAACTGCACCATCAGAGGAGACTGGCCTTCCTGGGCTGGTACCATTGATTCTGGTTGGAGGGAGAAAGGAAAGATGTGGCGTCAATCTACCTTCTGACATTTATCACATACACATCCTCGTGCCCTCAACATCCCATCTCTCCCGTCTGGGAGGTGGGGTGATCTCCTTCTCCCCAGAGCTGTCGTAGGCTGCAGGGTATACCCAGAGACCGGAGCGCATGCTCTCGCCGGGCTGGGCGCTCTGGGTCTGCTCCTTCCCTCTGTCCTCTTGGGCTTTTTTGGGCCCACAGAAGAAGGGGCGGCGTCCTCAGAGAGCTTACGCTTTGGATTTGAGAAGGTGACTCATGTCTCCTTTCGTCACATGGGAGCATCGATCCCTTTCTACTAAACACACAACACGAGCAGAGCAAGTGTGGATCATGCTCGGGCAGCCATGGTGAAGCGCCTCGAAAACAGCAGAAAACAAAGTTCTCACAGCTCTGGAGGCTGCAAGTCCAAGGTCAAGGTGTCAGAAGGTTGGTTCTTTTTTTGTTCTTTTTTCTTTTTGTGTAGAAGAACTGGGGTGTAGGCCACAGGTGTAGGTGTGGGTGAGTGGATTCCCCAGAGACAGAGTTGGGAGCAGAACAGGTGGATTGACTGAAATATACTGCCGAGGGGAACAGTGGGGAGACAGGAGAGGTCTGCTGTGCCATGTGGGTCAGCTCCCTGGCTGGGGATCGAACTCAGGCCGCAATGGTGATAGCACTGAGACTTATCCCCTAGGCCACCAGGGAGGCCCAGGTTGGTTCCTTCTGAGGCTTCTCTCCCTCGTGTCTGCATGTGGTCTTCCCTTCATACTTTTCTGTGTCCTGATTGTCTCTTCTTGTAAAGATACCAGTGTATTATTATATCAGTAGCACCCATAAGCCTTTGTTTTAACTTCATTGTTTCTTTAAAGACCCCACATTGGTGTAGCCATTATGGAAAAGAGTATGGAATTGCTTCAGACTATTAAGAATAAAAATAAGATATTATGTAGCAATTCTACCTCAGGGGGTAATTATCAGAAGAACAGGAAAATACTAATTGGGAGGGAAATATGCACCCCACACTCAGCTCGGCATTATTCACAATAGCCAAGAGCTGGGAGTAGCCTATGTACCCACTACCAGATGATGGACAAAGAAGATGTGCTTTATATACATAATGGAATATTATACAGCTACTAAAAAGATGACCATTTGCCATTTGCAACCACAGGGATGAACCTGTAGAAGATGATGCTAAGGGGAATAAGTCAGCTGGAGAAAGACAAATATCAGATGAGTTCACTCATATGGGAAGTTAAAGATGCAATGCTAACAGACAAAACAAAACAACGATAAACTCTCAGACTTTAAGAACAAAAGAGTGGCTACTAGAAGGGAAGGGGAAATGGAGTGGTGAATCGGGTAAAGGGGTCAACTGCTTTGTGAAGGGTGGGAGGTAGATTTTTGGTGGGATATGAATGTGGTCTACACAGATGATGATTTATAAGATTCTAACCTGAACCCCCTGCTCTCAATTCCACCACTCTACTCCAATTCAATATTAAAGATATTTCCAAATGCAGTCACATTCTAGGGTACTAGGTAAATTTGGCTGCAGTAGTGGGGTGGAGTATGGAGGCACAACTTAGCCAAAACAGATGCCACAGGAAAATTCAGATGTTGGTTAGTTGCGTTAAAACTGACCATGATCCATCTTTGTCCTGGTCATGTTGCCTGGTGGTCTGTCCCGAGTGGGCAGCTGCTCACCCGACCTGGCCACTGGGAGAGTCCAGCTGTGGGTGGGCAGCTCTGCTGTCTCCACCGAGTGGCCCTGGAGTGAGTTTCCATCACTGACACCTTGAAATGTTTTATGGGGCTAATTCCTCCTTGTCAGCGGCCGCGTTTCTTAATCAGCTGCTCGTTCGCTTCTCTGAAGGCTCCTGACACGTCTGACCAGCTCCAGAGCTCTTGGAGTGGCCCCGCCAGCGAGGCCAGCGCTGCCCAAGCACGCTCACACCCTGGGACCTGGCCAGAACGCCTGCTCCTTCCATTATTCTTAGCCTTGAAATGGTGGGAGCAGGCGTTGCAAAACCAGACTTAGGTTTGTGCAAACATATTTTGGCCTTCCTGACTACCTATTTTTATGTCCTTCATATTTGGAAAAGGAAAATTCCCAGACAGGGGCCTGGGAATCGGGCTGCTCTCAGGTCAGCCCCGTCCGGTTCTCCGCCTTTGCGGGGGAAGCTGCGCGTCTGTTCCTGGCACTGCGGTTACCCCACCTGGGAATCAGAGGCCACCCCCGCCTAGGGCGGCCCTGGGGTGCTAGCTCTGGCTCCCGCAGCTGTCCCCTGTTCCTCTGTGGCCCTTTTCAGATGAGAAGAGGCGCAGAGCTCGGAGGCAGCTGCCCAGGTAGAGGAAACGTCTACACCTGGGCCAGGCCCCTGGTTTTCACCGGAGTTCTGCTCCCTGCGCCCAGCCCCTCCTGCAGGCTAGCAGGCTGCTGGCTGCAACTTCCTCCTGGCGCTGCAGCAGGAGAGCGGGACACGCGGTGCCCTTCTTTGCCACCTCGTGGAGGCTCCACTGGCCTGAGGCCCTGGGTTAGATGTGGCTCTTTCCTCCCAGCCACCTAGTGGGGCCAGGAACAGGAAGGTGCCTCGGGCTGGTAGGTGTCTTTCCTGGATGCTACGCCTGTCCCGCCCTGCCTTCAGGGATGCCTGGATGAGGCCGTGAGGGGGCACAGAGGTCATTTGTCTTTTTCACTGCAAGGAGACAGCTTTGGCAGCAGCGGTGACTGCTTAAAGGACAACTAACCCTCTCCAGGGGGGTTCCCGTAACCTCCATCGCGAGCGCCTGCGTGAGTGACAACGAAACAGCCGCAAACAGTTGTTTGGCTTTTACAGGCCTTTGTTGGACCTTTGCCCCCTCTCCTGAGGAGCCTCTTCTGGGGACAGGCCTGGATGCCGACTCGTGGGTCCCCTCTGGCCTGGGGCACGTGCAGGCGAAGTGTCCACTTGTTCAGGGGATCATAAGCTGTAGTTTTAGGGAAAAGCTCTGAAATATCCACCCCTGCCCCAGTCAAATTCAGTGGCATGAGAGCTGGTCTGGGTCGGGGGAGCGAGACGGGCAGTGCGCCTGTGCCCGGAAGCGACGGGGTCACGGGGGACTTGCTCTTAGGGATCCCTGGATCCGGCCAGGGGCAAGCTCCTCTGAACCCGCAGGCCGGGGCCAGGGGAGATCTCAGGCCGCGCAGCCTGGAGGCTCCTAGTGCAGAAGAAATGTCTTGAGTGTCTCTGGGCCCACGCGTGACCCTGTCCCTGTGGGGAGAATTAGGATCCACGGGTGAACGTCGCTGCGTGGCCTGATTTCAGCCACGGGAAGGACCCCCTCCCCGTGCAGAACCCTGCTGCGGGGGTGGGGGGCTAGCTCCAGGGCCCACCCACCTCACCCCTGTGCGTGCGGCTGAGCGAGCGCCACGCACACCCTGGGCGCCCCACGGCGATCTTATGTTCAACATGGGGTGGGTTCTTCCCATGTGGGTTCTTCCCTCCCTCCCTCCCTCCCGCCTCTCTCCCTCCCTCTTACCTCCCCTCCCTTCCTTGGGTCTCCCTTTCCCTCCTCCTCATCCCCCCTGGTTTCTGACTATCTGGGAGAGCTGCAGAAAGGCCCAGTTGTGGGGAGAACACTGTGCTCAGTGTCCCGCCGCTTCCCCTACCAGCAGCCCCTCGATCTGCCCCCTGCAGCAGCGCCCTGGGTGGTGACCTCCGCTCTTGCTTGGGGACGCAACTGGCACGGCAGACCCACTGGCCCTGTTTGCAGGCTGACTTCAGTGAGAGAAGTTTCAGAGCCGAGGTGAGCAGGGTGGTGAGTGTGGGCACCGGGCAGGGGAGCCCACCTGATGGGGTGAGCTGGCTCCCTCCGGGAAGCAGCTGCCCGCTTGGCTGGATGTGTAGGTCAGGCATCTCTGTGCCTCAGTCGGCCTCTCTGAAGTTTGAGGCCAGAGGTCCCCCCCTTTTCCCACCAACATGCAACTTGGATCCACCTCTCTCTGTTGCGGAGCCCTTTGTCCAGGTGAGTGAGCAACTGCCTGGGGACGCATCATTCTTTTTCAGCCCCTCTCCCCTCTTCAGTCTTGCCCACCACTCCCTGTGCCCTCACATATCCCTCTCTCCCACTGCTACTGCTCTTATCTAGGGGTCCACCAGCCAGGGGCTCCGGGGCTGTGAGCACTCCCAGCGAGGCGCTTCCCTGCTTCGGGTCTCCTGCCCTTTCCAGCTCAGGCAGGGGCAAGGGGGCTGGAGCCAGGAGAAGCGTGGCTTAGATAGCTGTGCAGGACCACGCCGTGGCTGAAGGAAACCACGACTCGTGGTGGTGGGAAATGAGCCTGGATTAATAAGATCTGCCCTTCCCCCCACATGCTGGCTGTGGGCTCCCACACCGCAGGGCAGAAGAACACAGTGGCCTTTCGGAAAGCAGGCAGGCCCTGGCTCCAGGCGGAGTGGGATTTGCTGTTCGTGGCATGAAATTGAGGAGGCTTAGAGTATGTAGGGAGGAACCCAAACCCTGAATGACTGTGCAGCCTCATTTCCCTGAGAGCAATGGTCATGTCAGCTGCTGCACTGGGAAGAGCTGGCTTAGAAGGTTCTGGAAGAACTTAGAAAACCAAGAGAAGGTTGGGGTGATGTAGAAGCCAAGGTTGATCGGGGGGCTGCAGGATCAAGTACTAGATACCCAAGAAGCGTTTTTCCCAGTGAGGGGCAGAGCATGAGTGAAGGCAGGGGCTGGAGGGTTGGGGGGGACGTGGGGGGCACTGACCATGAGGAGAGGGTGTCGTGTGGTCCTGTGCACGTTGCCGTTAGGAGGCCTTGACCAGCTTTGCTCTTTTTCCTTACACAATTTGTATATTATCACAGATAAAACCAAAGCCTATATTTCACAGTATATAGTATATATTGGCCACCATATTTCACAGTATATGTGGTTGACTTCCTGTGTGTTTGATTCGTCTGTCCCTGATGTTTATACATCTTTTAAGGGGCAGTCTGGGCGCTTTCTAGCCTCCATTCTGAGGCTGTGCTAATGGACAGACGGGATGGCCCCGAGACGGCCTTTCGCTGGGGGGTGCTGTCTCTCTGAGATGTTCAGACCTTGCCCCTGGCACCCAGACAGCTGGGATACCCGTGCCACAGGGGACATGGAGCCAGAGCAGAGTAGGCCGTGGGGCAGGAGGAGAGGGGCTGGACTGTGGGCAGCAGCCAGGAAGGGTGCCTCAGACAGGAGGTGGCCCCTGTCACGGACACAGGGAATGCCGTGGGTGGGCATCTGTGAGGGGTGCTCCCGGGGAGGAGGGAGACCTTTGGGGCGAGGCTCCTCAAGAAGAGGAATGCAGCCAGGAGTGAAGGTGCCAGGCACGGCAGGCAGCGTCACATTGGCTGTCCTTGGCGAAGCTCCTTTCCTACGGCAGGAGCTTAGCTGGTGCGCCTTCGACCCCATGGCTGCTGGGGGCGAATCATCACTTCCCAGCTCTGGTGGAGGAGACGGGCAGAGTTGCTCACTGGTCAGGGACGGAGCTGCGGTTTGAAGTCGGTTTGCTGGACCTTGAAGTTGACCACTTCACAAAGCCCCTTGTGGGCACGAAGGCAAGGCTCTCGTGTAGGTCTCATGAGTGAACCCAGCTCTCCCATCTTAGAGACAAGATGTCCGAGGCCCAGCAAGGGGAGGGGGACTTTCCAAAACCATCATGTCAGAGAGTAAAAGAGAACTTACTTCCTTAGACTTGAGGGCTAGTGAAGTGTCGGGATCTTAGCCTGCAGACAGAATGTTCCAGATTGGCACACCTGTTGTGGACTATTTTTGATGGTTATTATCTCAGGCAGCTCTATGTTAACATGAATGGGTTCTACATGAAGTTTTGAAGCTATTTTAGAATGTGTTTTATGCATTATTCATAGCATACTTGAATAGCCAAGAGAAACTTAGAGCAAGAACTTCTGCTGTTTTGGCTGTGACCCTGCATTTTACATCAGGTCACACTGTGTGTGTGCGTGTGTGTGTGTGTGTGTGTTGCCATATAACCAAAACATATGTTTTCTGAAATTATACTTCTCCTTACGATGTGTGATACACTTTGATATTTTCTGTTCTCATCTAGAATAGAGTACTCTTCTATTTTGTTAAAAAACATGCTGGATGTAAACCATCTAAATTGATTTCACAACAAATTAATGGTTCATGATTCGCAGTTGGAGATGCCCTGACCTAAACAATGTCTTAATCAGACATGGTTTAAGAGAAAAGTCATTACAGAGGCGATGTAAAGTTGCCAATTAGCTTTGGTCATAAATGCTAAAATAGTGAGCTTTGAGTTTCACAGCATCAAAAAGGGAAATCACAGACATGCCAGAAATAAAATGGCACAGGCTTGGATCCTCTCCAGGCCACAGTAGATCTGCGATGCTCCTCGTAACATGTGATGTGGAGTTTTAGTCTCCTCCTGGGTTTTTGAATAACTGGATGTAACTCAAGCTGCAGACGAGACTTGCTGCTGCAGCCTCAAGATGGCAAGTCCGGAGCCGGCCTCACCCTCACCAGGCGAGGCGGCTCTAATTGGTCATGCTCACCTTGGGCACGGCCGCATCTCACGATGACAGAATGGCAAGTGCCAAGTCCTCAGACAGCGTGAGGCTGGCCTGTTCGAAGGATGACAGGGCCAATGGCCAGGCGTCCGCGAGAAGAGTGGTGCACGTTGAGGTTGGAGAAGTGGGTGATCCCCAAAATGCCAGGCAGCCAGCCTGGCGTGGATGTCCACTAAGCACATCAGGCGTGACTGGGTACAGGCCAAATGATGCAGGGCCTGTGGGTCATAGCAAGAAGTTTGGAACTGTTGTAATAGGAAATCATTGGAAAACCTTCCAAAGGGAAGCCAATCAGATTTAAGATTTTAAGACCACGCTGTGCAACAACAATGAGATACCATCACGCACCTACTGGGGCAAAATCCAAAATGCCAACACCACCAAGTGCAGATGAGGATGGGGCAGCTGGAATGCTTGTTCGTTGCTGGTGGGAATGCAAAGCAGGGTTGAACAATTTGGTAGTTTCTTATAAAACCAAACATACTCTCATCATATGATCCAGCGATCGCGCTCCTTGGTACTTACCCCAAAGAGTTGCAAACGAAGGTCTCCCTGGTGGCGCAGCGGTTGAGCGCTGCGCTGTGGAGCTGTCGGCAGCGCGATGAGAGTTCGAGGCCCGGCCGGGGAGAATCCCACATGGTGCGGCGGACCTCTCCTGCCTTGCCTGCTGCTCCCCTCAGCAGTGTATTTCTCATCTGCCTGGTGAGCCCTCTCGCCGCCCCACACCTCTGGCCTGTACCCCAGCTTGTATGTATAAATAAATAAATCTTTAAAAAAAAAGAGTTGCAAACGTATGTCCGTATAAAAACCTGCACACAGACGTTTATATAAGTCTGATTCAAAGTAGTCAAACTTGTAAGTAGCCAAAATGTCTTTCAGTAGGTGATAAACTGTGGTATATCTAGAAATGGGATATTGTTCAGTGCTAGAAAGAAACAAGATAGCAAGCTATGGAGATACATGAAGGAAACTTAAATGTATATTATTAAGCAAAAGGGGCCAATTTGTAAAGCTACTACTATGTGACATTTTGGAAAAGGTAAAACCAAGGAGACAGTAAAATGATAAGGGAGTAGGAGAAGAAAGGGATGAATAGGGGGAGCACAGAGGATTTTTAGGTGCTGAGCTATTCTGTATAATCCCATAATGGTGGGTACTTGTTACTATACATTTGTCAGAACCAAGAGGGAACCATAATATAAACTGCGGGCTGTGGGTGATAATGATATGTCAATGTAGGTTCATAAACTGTAGCAAAGATGGATCACAGGTGAATTGGTGGTGGGTTACCCAATGGGAATACAAAATGTAAAAGATATAAATAACAATAAAAATATATATATATATTTAAAAAAAATAAATTGTAACAAAGATATCATAGTGGTTCAGTGGAGAAAGGTGTGTGTGTGTATGTGTGTGAGAAGGTTGTATGTGAAGGGTGTGTGTGAAGGGTAGGAGCAGGAGGTATATGGGAACTCAACATTTTACTCCATTTTGCTACAAACCCAAAACTGCTCTAAAAATTGTCATAATAATAAAAACAGAAAATGTTGACTGTTGTGTGAAGAGTAGATTGTGCGGCATTAAGAGTCAAGGAAGCCAGTTTTTTTTTAAGGGTTTATTTATACATACAAGCTGGGGTACAGACCAGAGGCATGGGGTGGCGAGAGGGTTGACCGGAGACAGAGTAGGGAGAAGAACAGGCAGATCGACGGAAATACACTGCTGAGGGGAGCAGTGGTCGAAGCAGGCAAGGTCTGCTGTGCCATGTGGGAATCTCCCCCGCAGGGCATTGAACTCTGGTCGCTCCTGCCAACAGCTCCACAGCACAGCGCTTAACCGAGGCGCCACCAGGGAGGCCCAAGGAAGCCAAGATTTTTTTTTTTTTTAAAAACCTTATTGTAGACTAGGTAAGAGATGCCAGTAGCTTATACTAAGATTTTGATGATAAATAGGGTAAGACTGAGTAGATATATTTGGAGATAATGTTGCCAGAACTTAGTGATGAGTTAAATATGGAGTAAGAGAGAGAAAAGGTAATCCTGGGTGACTTGAAGATCACTGGCTTCAACTATTGCATGAATGATTCTGTCATTGACTAAGATGAGAACGTAGAGAACAACAGACCTGATTGATGAGTGTGTATGTGAGTGGGTGTGTAGAGATCGGTAGATCTTTTGGGGCCATGCTAGATTTCAATTGCCCATGGATACGTGGAGCTTTGGGATCATGAAAATAAGGATGCTGCTAACATCCTTATGTTGAGACCACCCTGAGGGAGTGTTGAGACCACCCAGAGGGAGAAAGTAGCTGGGAAGAGATGGGTCCTGCAACAGAGATCCAGGATAGGCACAGGAGGAGGCTGTTGCTGAGGAGAGGAGCAGTCAGCAGACCGGAGAAGACAAAACACCAAAAGAATCCAGCTAGGAATGCATTTCACTTTCCGCTACTGAGAACTTGAGTATGATGAGGACAGATAGCGTATGGATGGCCCTAACAAAATACAAGTCATCGGTGGCCTTGATAACACACCTTTCTCAAAAACCAACCACAAACAGCTTTCCTGGGCATTTGAAAGTTTCAGGCTGGGAGTTCAAGATTGAGTGCTGAGTCCTGTGTCCTGCCTGTCCAAGGTCAGACTCGGTTCCCAGAACTCTTCCTCCTTCTACTCTCGGGCTGAGCTTGAGCTTGATCCAGACACGGAGGGTTGCTCCCTTGCCCTAATTTGGCTGAGAAGAGGGCAACGCAGAGAGGGCACAGTGAGCTAGGAGGGTGGATGTGGACCAGTCTGGCCATGGCTGTTGGGGCCGTGACCTGGGATGTGTGAAACGCAGGAGGCTGGGCCTCAGGGTTTGAGTCTTTCAAGTGATGGGCATCACCTGAGGGAAGTGACAGTCAGAGCCTGGCCCCTCCTCCGGGCCAGGCCCTGGGGCAGAAGCACTGACCTTTGCGTGGGATCCTGGGCAGCCTGCCACGGCGCCTTCTCTGGGCCTCGGGGAAGGGCTTTCTGTCGGCTGGGAAAGTGGGCTGTGTCTCTCTTGGACTGGAGTTCTTATTAGTGATAATATGGCCCCAGGGACTGAAGCTACACACAATCCAGCCACAAACTGCACTTGGGCCAAGGGTTCCAGCATCTTCCTCCATGCCTTGATCCAGAATAGGAGCTGTTCGCCAGTCACACAAAGCTTTCACCTTATTTACTTTGCTCTGTCTCCTCGGGCACAGGAGCTTCCCCAGCCCTGGGCTTCAGGTCGTAGATTCAGGACTGCATCTGCATCTTGGCATGGAGGCCATTCTGCCAGTGGCTTTCCCTGGCATATCTAGCTCTGCTGCTCCCCCACACCACCCGTGGGCTCCCACCTGCCCTGAGGTCTTGTGCCCCTTGACATGCGCCTCTCCTGCGGGCCCCATGTGACCACACATGGCTGGCTACTTCAGGGCACCAGCTGAGAGGTGCCAGGTCCTCAAGCTGCTGGCAGGAGGTCATCCCCAGCAGCTACCTGCCCCATCGGGCATGCCTGGCCCTTTACCAGAACTGGGCAGTGGTGGTGGCTTGCTGGCAGGCCTGGCCAAAATTGTCCGGAGGTTGATATGTCTGACAAGGGTGGAAGATTTGATTTGGAAAATATTTCCAGGATTTAAAAACAAATGTATGATATTTAATCTGTTTGTGATCCATTTGTAGCATTCACGTTGCTAAATACTGCTTGGTGGAGAAAACACTTGGCAAGAATCACAAGTTTCATGTAGAGGCTTGGGGGAGAGTCGCTCAGGAGAGTGAGCTGGTGTGGCCAGGATGGGTCAGAGGGATGTGCATGGAAGATCGTAGTGGAGCCTGGAGAGCGGACTCCGGGCAGGTCCATCGACAAACACCACTGTAGATAAAGGACTCAACTTTCTTTGGTGGCCTGGACAGCCTCCTGGGTCACGGTGCTTTGTCGGCGCTCACCTGTAGGTGGCGTCCTCTTGCTGATGTCCCCTGGTAAAGCATCCTCATGGGGCAGGCACTGGCGAAGGAGGGTGGGGGTCTCCTCTGCTTCTCCAGATGCTGCTGGTGCTTGAAGTCCAACTCCAGGCCCCTCCCAGCTGCCTGCTTCCACTCCTCCGTTTTCACTGCAACTTCTCGGAGTACCTCTCACACCAGCAGTGGGAACCTGGAACTGGTCAGTTCAGCCCACGTGGTTCGTTAAGTCTCATGGGAACACTGTCACACCTGGGTCTGAGCTCGAGACGAGCGCTTCGGCTAGGACAGATGTGCTTCTTGTGGCTGTGGAGGACAGAGATAGTCACGTTGAAAAATGGACAGTTGTGAAGTGCTACAGAGAAGCTACAGAGAAAAGGAGGGCATTTGATGGTGTTTGTGCAGTGACAATCGGGAACAGAAGCTGTTATCGAAAAGACGGTGTTGTTCTTTATAACAAGCAAAAAGGGAGGAACGGAAAAACGGAATCATGCACAGCAGAAGAGGCGCTAAGTTCTCTAAAGTCACGTCGACATTTTCAAATGGGCAGATGCCTGCTCCGAGTGGAAGGGCAACTCTTGCTCTGATTCTGTGGCGGCTTCTGGAGCAGATGCCTGGGCCTAGAACTGCTCGTGGGCACTTTAAAGTGAGCCAACGGTAGGCGGGGGGTGCTGTCATGCCAGGGTGCTGGTCCATTGCGGTGCTAGGCTGGAGCAAAGTGGTGAAATGTGTGCATCTTCCAGAACTAGCAAGATAAGGTGGTCGACCCTGAACTTCCCCATCCAGGGTGAAAAAGAGGACCAGACAATGAGGTTCCTGGGACTTTTCTCCAAAGAACAGATGAATGATCTTTGACGGAAGCCCCAGGCACGGGTCTGAGGAGTGGTGGGGAGCCCGGCCCTCAGAGGATGCATGGTGAGGCGCCTGCCACACCGAGGGAGGCTTCCAGCCGGAGAGCTGGTCCTTGCTGGTGCTAAAGGCTGTGGGGCGTGAGTCTTGTGTCCTGTAATTTGTCCAGAACTACCAGACTAGCGGGTCCCAGTGACTCGGGAGTGTGCGGGCCCAGCTTTGGGATCTCAGGGTCATCGGCCTTTGGCACACACTTTTATTCTAGATGTGAACTGAGGCCTGGCGGGAGAAGCAACTTCCCCAAGTTCACACAAGTTAAGGGACAGCGATGGACCCGTCTCTCGCCTCCCGGAACACTTTGCCTAATTACCCAGATCCAGCCCGATCTGGAGTGGGAGCCTCTGGCCAGGGCTCTAACAGCATTCCGGAACCGAGTCGTAAATCCCCAGGCTTGCAGCTCACTCTGCCCTGACATTTGTTGGGTTTTCCTGCCAAATGCTGCAGCTCAGAGATGCCATCTCCGGAGGGAGAAATTCTTGAAAGAGACGCCCCTCTCCCCGCCTCCCAAGCCAGGAGTTAATGAGTACCAAAATGTGCGGAGGGGCGCCTGGCCCGCCTTGCCCCAGCCTCCGAGGCGGGCGGGCGGCCTCAGCGTGGCGCGGGGCCTCCTGGGCTGCGTGTTTGGAGAAGGGAGACTGTAGGTCTGGGCCAGGCACCCTCGGGAACGGATCTGTTAACTTGCTGTCACCTTCTTTTGAGATACCATCATCTTGTAAGGCTGAGCAATAAAACGAGTCATTGTGGCCTTTTGAAGCGAGGCGGGTGTCCCAGAGGTTTGTTTACCCCGACAGACCTCCAGTCGGAGCTGGTGGCGGGCTC
>PVIJ01001702.1:163662-187752 GCA_004024925.1 Scalopus aquaticus
CCCCTTCCATTCGTGTTTCCTCCCCCACCCCAGCTTCCAGGCCCTAACTCTGAGTGCTCTTGGGGCTGGGGATCGGGAGTCTGGGCGGCACCCCAGGAGGGCCGCCCTGCGCCCCCCACCCCCGGGCCCCCATGGCATTTGTATTACTCAGAATTTAAATGAAGGTCTCAAAAGACAAAACTAATTAAGATTTACTAAGGCTGCCATTGTCTGATAATTCAATACCAGCTCATTATTAGAACCACATTTATTGAGGTTTAATCACTATGAAGCAGATTGCTCTGGCATAGCTGTCAAACCGCACGCAATGTGTTCTTAATAATTAATCAGCGTGGTATCTTGTCGTTCTAGCTTTCAGCCTGGGCGCGGGTGTGTGTTTAAAGGGGTGCAGTCCAGTACTTGTGAAAGGGCCTAGCAACGCCTCAGAGCCTTTAAGCCAGGGGAAGGAAAAACAGATTCCTCCGCAATCCCACCCTGAGCGCATGTGACGACCCTTGAGGCCTTCCTGGGACCCAGGCCTGAGCTGCTGACATTTTGTTTTTCCAAGGCAGAACTAACACCCCACACCGTGAGCATTCGTTTTCCCTGCGTGGAATCTCCCGGCCTCAGGGCTGGGGGGCTCGGCGGAGGGCTGGCGGCCGGGGTCTCATGTCCAGACGTCCAGGCCGCCTCTGACCACACATGGACCACACCGAGTGACCTGTCCTCTCTGCACCCACAGCTGCGAGGCTGGGCCCCGGGGTGAAGCTGTGGCTCCTGGCAGGGCCTCCTGAGCGAGAGGCGCATCCTGCTCGGTTCCCCACTGGGACAGGTGACCGCAAAGGGCGAGCGGGGCTTTGTCCCCAGGGCTCCCCTCTCAGGCTGGCTACGCTGCAGAGGGGTGCGGAGGAGCAGAGGACTCAGCCCCTGAAGTCTCTTTCCACTGTGCTCAGCGTCTGCCCTCAGCCCTCAGCCCTCAGCTGGGTGATAATCACTGCCTACCCCGAGCCAGCTGGTGCTGAGGAGCAGGCTCCGGTGAGTCGGGCTGAGTGGGGCTGGGTCGCAGCCTCGCTCCCTCCCATGCCAGACGACCCTACCCCCCCGCCCCCAGCCCCGGGCCTGTGGATGCCGCTCCTGCTGGCCTCACGGAGTCTGGCGGAGACGAGGATCCCCGTGAACAGTCAGCTCCCCGCCGGGAACGGCCCGTCCTGGGTGAGTGTTGGCCGTTCATCAGTGGATGAACCCCCGCAGCCCGCCTGCCTTCCCTTGGCCTTAGCGCTCTGCTGGATGTGAGGCGCCTTGCTGTGGTCAGAGGCGGCCTGAGGGACCTCCTCCCTGCCGTGTTGTCTTCACTGTTCTTGTTAAGGCGGCGGTTCTCATCCAGGGACGTTTGGAGGTGTCGGGATACTTTTGGTTGTCGTGACTGTGTGTAGGAGGGTTGTGGGCATCTGGTGGGTAGAGGCAGAGAGGCTGCAAACAGCCTGGGGTGCACAGGGCCATCTCCCCAGCAAAGAGGTGGAGATGTAGGAAGTGGCCGCGCTGCTCTCTGCCAGCCGCTGAAGGCACGTTATGTCAGGGGCCTCCCTTGAGTTCTCACCTTGGGCCTTGTCAACATTTGGGCTGGACTCACTGGCTACAGGCCTGGAGGCTCTTGAGCTGCACGAGCCCTGCACTGCCCGCCTCTCCCAGCCTCACCTTCCCCGTCGGGCCTCCTAGCTTCGGCCTCTGACCGCTCGCCCTGCAGCGGGCCACACCGGGTTGGGGGGGCCGTTGCCACTCCCCGTGCTGGCAGCTCCAGGGCCTTTCCAGGCTTGCTGACACTCATGTTCTCATGAGAGACACGGATCTTTCTCAAAGTTCCAAACCCCAAACCCAAATGCCCAGGCAAGTCTCTCAACCCTCTTCCCCGCAGTTGGAAACGCGAGCCTTGGGTCAGGAATGCGCCTGCCTGCCTGTCTTCCACCGGACGTCACTGGAGGGGGAAGGACAGGCTCCCGGGCTGCCTGGCACTGCAGAGGGATGCCCGCTTTGCAGTGGGAAGTCAGCGGCAGGCGTGTCTCCTTTCATTGCCTTTTGCTTTATTGCTCTTTGCAAGATCCTCTACCATCCAAATTCTTTGACTTGCTGAGGCTTAGATGGTTTGCCTTTGTTAGCAATACATTATTTTTAATTAAGGTACATGCATTGCTTTTTAGACATAGTCCTACTGCACACTTAATAGACTGCGTAGTGTAAATGTTACTTTTTATGTACCGAGAAGGCACAGGTTGTACCTGACACTGTGTTGCGAGGTGGTCTGCAGCGTCTACCCGGTGGGACCGGGAGGGTGTGGACTGACCCACAGTTTTCAGCCTGTGGACGCAGGACCACGCAGGCAGCTTTAACTGGACACACGGGAGGGGCTGATGCTCAGTGGAATCAGTCAGAATAAGAAAAACACCAGATCATTTCACTCATGTGGAATACAGAGAAACAAAACTAGGGAACCAACAAAACTAAACCAAAACAAGCCCTAGAACTCCGACAACAGAACTGAGGTGACTGGAGGGGGATGGGAACAAAGGGGGGGCCCCATGGTCTGTGGTGAAGGAGTCTGGGTGCCTCGGTGTGGGTGTACTGTGGTGACATTCATCGGAGGGGCTGCGAACATATTCCCCTAAATCATACACGCTGTCATTAACCAATGTTAACGCAAAATATTTTTTTGAAGTAAAAAGTAAATAAAAGAAAAACAAGGAGTCCCCGCTGATGGGCTTTTCCTTAGTGGGGCGTCCGTGCTCGGACAGCGCCCCGCTGGACACCCGTGGTCTGGGGCCCCTCCCCGTGCAGTTCCGTGAGCTCGGGGCCCGGCGCCACCAGCCCTTCCTCGCGCCCCTCACGTCTCCGCCCCTGCCGACCCCACCCCTGTGGTCTTGCCCTGCCGCGGACGCCCCTGCGGCTGGCGCGTGCGCACGCGTCTCTCTAACTTCACGCGTGACCTCCTTTTAAAGTATGTATTAAAACTCCCCTCCCCACCCCGCCTCTGGCAGAAATAATTGTTCTCGTTTTCCCAACCGCCATGGCCCCGGGTACAGATCCAGCCGGTGTCGCTCAGGGGCCCGGAGCTGAGCGAGCCATGTCTCCTACAGAAGCGCGCTGTGTGCGATGCTCTCCTTATTTAATTGTGTATTTTCCGGCTAAAGTGGAGGTTTCTACTTTTTCCCCCAGAAGCCCCAGGGGCCCCAGAGCGCACGGTGGCAGCTCCAGACCCTTTGTTAAAAAGCACACACGTGTGCAATTTTGCATAATTTTGGGGCGTGAGCGACTCTGGGGCCCACAGAATCAGCTATGAGATGCTGCTTTTCACCCTAAGTCGTGGGGACCTGTCATGTGCTCATGTCCACACTGCCTAGAAAAGTACTTTCTCCAAGGAGCAGGGGCTCCCCGGTAGGTGTAGAAGGAGTGATTTTCCCCACTTGGGCTGAGTTCTGCTGGGCTGGGAGCTTGGGGCGCCAGGGCTGGTGATGTGGAGGCTAATAAATGACCCTGAGAAAAGCTGGGAGGGCAAGAAGGGTGCAGGCGAGGCTCGGGCCACAGGGGACTCTCTGGGGAGCAAGTACACGTGAAAGCCACTTGTAAAAGCCATAGGCACTGGGGGCCCAGGCACTCTGTTAGGGCCAGAAGGTCCAACGGGAAAGCTGTCGGAACCTGACCGGAACCATACGTACCTGCTTAAGGTTTCCCCCCTAAAGGATCCTAATTAGGTCAATTCCGTGTTGTTCATCTGGTGCTGGACGTGTAGTCAAGTGGCCCCTCACTGTATACGAATGGCTGCCATTCTGAGAAGGATGGGGGCGGGGGGCTAGAATGACCCCTGAGATAGAAGACCCCACGTACTATGGATGACGTCACAAGCCCTGGGCTCTGGGCACAATCCCTCCGTGCCGGCTTCTTGCTAACGTGACCGTGACTGTGACCTGTGGCTGAAGCCAAAGATTGTTACAGGTGGTGCCCCCTGGAGGGGGTTGTTGGTGAGGATAGATAGCCTCAGGGAAAAATGCTAAAATGTATTGCATTTTGGGGTGGAGACTCTGATAAGAAATATAAAGGACTGCAGAAGCAGCCCCCAGGATTTAGAGTTCTGGATTTAGCATTTGAGGATTTAGCATCTGAGGAGTGAGCATTTGAGTTTTTAGCATCTGGGATTTAGCATTTTTGGATCTTCAGTGATTTTGGGGTCAGTGATTTTGGCCCCCACTGCGCTGATCTTTGAGAGGAAAAGTTTAAAGGATTTGCCAGTAGCCGAGCAACTGAAACTGTTTTTGGTTTTGCTGCTGTTACAGCCAAGGAGAGGAGGTGAAGACCTGAAGCTGGGGGCCTTGTTAAAATGCATGGATGTGGTTGTTTGTCAGGCCATTTAGCCACTGCAGCTGCTGTTTCAAGTGTTGCTTGTCTGGTGTTGTGTTGGGACATTTTGGCAACTCCGGGAGCATCTCCTGTTGTGTCTTCTGTTGTCTTTGTGAGTTGCAGCCTGGCCTACAATCTGGCTGTCGTGTGTCTGCATTGGCAGGAAGACGCCATCTTGGGCACGTGGCCTATTGTTGGGCAAGGAGCTCAGTGTCCTCAGTGGTGGGAAGAGGCCATCTTAGCTGTTTTTGGTTTGGGACTTAAAAACACTGGACACTGCTTTGGGTGAGGTAAACGGCCATTTTTGGCCTCAGTGACTCTTTGTTTTTCCTGGTTTGTTAGATAAATTCCATTGTTGTTATTCCCTGAGCCTGAATAGTCTTGTAATTTTTCGTGTGGGTAAAGAAGTCAGACAGTGACTGGTAAAATATTTGGGCAGTGTCCTTGCCCAGTTTTAGTGCCCCTTCCTGCCCTGTATCACTAATACCTCCCACACCAAACTCTTAACCCCAGCGGGGACTTGGCTGAGCCCATAGCAAACAGGGCAGGTGTCTCATCTCTTCATTCATATGCCATCACTTCTGGGCACTGTTTTCCCAGTTGCTCGCTCTCCTCAGCTCCTCACACACCTCCTGGAACCAGGGTCTTCGAGCAGCAGGCGGCCTGGAAGGCTAGTTTGGTTTCAGGGTCTAGGTAAGCCAGGCTGTGCTGCAAAGGGAACAAGTATGTGCCCCCCAAACACACAGAAGCATCAGAATTCACAGCATGCACTTTACAAGGGCAATAAAGTTTTATATGCAGCTCAGTGAAATACCTAATACAGCCAATTATCCACCAAAATAAACTGATGGGAGAGAGAACGGCTATATTTGGCTCAGACTTAATTATTTTGCATTTGAACTTCTCAATTCCATGTAATAAAATTCCATTCTGCCCTTATTTCCTGGTTAGGTTACTTAATCTCGACTCCGGTAACTGAGCCCTGGAGTAGAGTAGACTGTCCAATGTCAGTGGTAAGAAAATGTGAAAGGTTTGACATCAATTACAACATTACACACAACATAAAATTTAACAACTTGAATCAGGCTTTCATTGCTCTTTAAAGAGACCATACAACTTTGTAAGATCTAAAAATTAATCAGTTTCTGAGAGTCCTACCTTTCTGGAAAGTCCTCGATCATATCTTAGCATGGATGTAAGAATGAGTCTCTGTCTCTTTCCCAGCCCTTTCTTTTATTTGCAAGCCTGTCTTCCCTTTCATTTAAAAATGCAATTTGAGTTTTTCAAGGGAAGTAGTTTTCTTTTAAGGAAAGAAAAAGTGAAGAATGTAAAAATTAAATTGTCCTTCTAGGGGGTAAAATTCTAGGGACGCCACTGTCAAGGCTGAAGGACTCAGGCTTGGCGTGGACGCTGCCGCCCCGGGCAGCTGCACGTGGCCTCAGCAGGAAGTGTGGGGAGCCCTCCCTGTGACCCGTGTTAGAATCTGCACAGCCACCCGCCCCCCACCCTCCGTGCCACTTGCCACAGGCCATTCAGCAGTTTCAGGCCAAGAACAGAGGTGGGCGACCTCTGTCCTTTAATAAGTGCGGTCTCTGCGGCTCGCCCTGGGGGCACAGCCAGGGTGCAGGGCTAGCCGGGCGCAGCTGTGGATCCCGGCCTAGCCGGTCCTGCCCCTGGGGAGTGCTGCAGCCTTTTCAGGCAGGCAGCAGCAGGGGAGACTTGTCTGCTTGCTTTCTGCTTCTCTCAATGGGGATGACTCAACAAGACAGATCACAGGCTGGTTAGGCATGGGGCTGATGCTACGTAACCCCAGCCTTTGTCACCCCGGCCTAACTCAGAGCCTGGTTCATGGGAAAAGGGAGGCGTGAGCAGACTGCTGAATGAAGGACTGCGCTGCTAGCTGGGAGAGCGCCTCGCCGTCCTCACACCCCTGGCGCTGTCGTGGAAGGTGCAGATCGGGGAACTTCTGTTCACCAAGGGCCGAGCCCCCTGGTGCTCCTTGGGGAAGGGAGATTCCCCAGGGTGTGGCGGGGTAGGGGGTGGCTTGGGTGGTCACAGCAGGGTCCAGCCTTACCCTCCCTGCACTCTCTGCACACTTGGGAGGCAGCCATTTTCTTGGTGGGATGTGCTCCCTGCTGAGCACCCCCTGGAAATGTCATCTTCTCTGCCTATCAGGACCCCCAAAGTGAACCAGCTTGTGGGCCCATGGCAGAGAGGGCTGGAAACCCCAGTGATAGATGAGCCTGTCCAAAGACTGTGTTAGGAAGGCCTGAGACCAGGCTAGTTTACTGGGTAATGGTCACAGAAAAGGTTGTTGTTGGCATTTCTCCTGTTCGCCTCAGGCCTCAACTTTTGCAAGAAAAAGGCAAACAGCAGCACAGGAGTCTCAGGCCAAAGGTTTGGTCCAGAGAACGATTTCCAGGGTGAGCCTCGGGAACAGTCAGCTCCTTTACTTCTAATCCTGCCTGTGGGATTCTGGGCAAATGAGTGCCCCTACCCAACTCGAGTTGGGCGGCATCACATCTGGCGCCAGGGCTCACGCATTTTAGAAAGATTTCCAGCATGCCACAGAAATTGTTAATAGATTTTATTTTTAGAGCAGTTTTAGGCTCACAGCAAAATTGAGTGGAAAGTACAGAGAAATCCCATATGCTTCCTGCCCCCTGTACCTTCCCCTATCATCAACTTCTCCCCCCAACCCCTGCCCCCAGGGACACATTTGTTAGAATGGAGGAATATACCCTGGGGCATCATCGTCACCCCAAGTCCAGTGTTTATATTGGGGTTCACTCTTGTGTTGCTCAGTCTGTGGATTTTGACAAATGTGTAGTGACAGGTAGCTGCCATTTGAATTCGTTTTCCCTTCACTTTTTACAGAAGGTAATTTGGGCGGCACCCCTCTCTCCAATCTCTTTATAAAAGTAAAGAAATATGGCCACTTGAAATATTTTGATTCAAAAATTTAATAGGTGAACTTTTTTATTCCTCTTGGAAATATATTAAATGAGTGATGGACTAATGAAAATAGACAGTAGTGGCGTTATTCATTAGAAACACTTACCCACAGCTGGGGAAAGCAGAGGCAGCACAACCATTTTTATTGCTATACTTATCACAAATCCCCGACATAATTTTATGAGAGAGCTCATTAAACTTGTAGCTACCGCATTATCTTTTTCCTTGGACCATTTCTAAAACAACATTAGTTTTTCACACTTCTTTACATCTCAAACATTAAAAAAGGCTTAATCGATGCTTTTACATAAAAAGCAAAGGGCTAGGTTTCCCATCATAAAACGTTATGTTGTTTACACAAAAACTGCAGCTAACCTCGTAAAACTCTAGTGATTTCCCAGTGGGGTCCTGCGGGGCCACTTGGCTGTGCGAGACGTCACACTGGTTTCTAGTGCTGAAGCAGAGCCGACTTCCTGTGGAAAGCCACACTCAGCCCGGCCGTTACTAATCAGACTTTTCAACTGGGGCACACCAAAGAGGCATCTTCTCTCCATTCTAGGCCTCAAATTTGCACCTTTGAGTAGCTAAGTAAACAAATGTGAGGTGGAAAAAGTCCACACATATATCAGCAGTTTCCTTAAGTTGCCTTGTCCTTACCTTTACACTCCCTAGACCAGAGTTCCCACCACCTGGAACTTTCTGGAACCTCTGCTAAAGCTGGGACCAGCTTCTAGGATTACTCTCCTGGATAGATGGAAGAGATAAAAGGCCAGACCTGCTGACCAGTATCTTTCTTATTTTCTTATGTTTCTTGTGTTGACCAGTATCTTTCACGTGTTCTTTCAAAATCTTCCATTAGGTGTCAGTGGCTCTTAAAGTATTAATGGCAAGATTTTTATCTTTGCTTCCTAAAGTTGAATAAATAAAGTCAAACAAAATGCTTTGAAAAGCTGAGTCATGGACTGTTTTCAAATATCTGCTTTTTGAAGAAAATCAGATAACTAGTGAGAAATTTCCTGCTTGTTTCCTTAATTCGGATAAAGATGTGAACTACCTTTACAGTCCTTGGATATTGGATGTTTGCTTTCATTCATGTTTAATAACCACATTTAGTCCACAACTTCAGAGACTGCATTGCCTCATGTAGAATAATTTTCCAAATAAGAGATATTTTAAGAAATGCCCTATTTGCTTGTTTTCACCCCTAAGACTGTCTTCTTTGTGGAGTCTTACTTGGGGTTCTTACTAGAGTATCCCTTATTTTGGAAAGTTCTAGAGAAAAACATGAGGGTGTTTGGGGGGAAACTGAGGTAAGAAGGATTTACCTTGCATCACATTATTTTAATGTTGAAGACATTGGGAATTCAACTTTGCTTCTTTCAAGACAGAGTGAGTACCTGAGCTTCTGACTCCAGAATTCCTGCCCTTATCTATTCTGCTCAATTGCCCTGAAGGAAGGGAGGACTCAGCCTAGTCCTCCTCCAGATAAATTTAAAATCTAGTTGCAGATATAAAACAGAGACACAGCCTCTGGTGAACCTTCTCACCGCCCCACACCTCTGGCCTGTACCCCAGCTTGTATACATAAATAAATCTTTAAAACAAACAAACAAACCAACCCAGACATATCCATGATGACTAATAAGAAGGTAATAGTTGATCGAAAGACAGGGTGAACAAATGCCAATACAAGCAAAGTGGCTGAGGTTGCCAGGGATCGCTTGTGGGATGACCTTGGGACTTGGTGTTGACCTTGACGCAACAGTAACATCTAGCTGAAGATGAATAGAGAGGGCTAGTGGGGACCAGCCAAATCACATAGGAGAGAAGTAGCGCTTAAGTATGAGGAAAGGCCAGTTCACATTATGGAGGGCCTAAAGAGGCAATCTAGGAATTTTAAAGAGATTAGAGTAGAAACTTACTAAACTCTAGGCTCTTTATTCTCAGTTAAAAAAAAAAAGAGTCATGACATTACTGTGCTGGGTGATAAAGACTCCAAGATTCCCTCTGTGTCATTGTGTCCTAGGCACTTACCTGTGGGCCTGGTGTTCAATAAATTGATGAAAGAAAGGCTAAGTGACTGTCCCCAAAGGCTTGCAGGGTAGTAGACCTAGGTGCCCAGGTATTTTATAAGGTGCCACTAAGAGTGGAGTCTGTCACTCAGACACCTGGGGCAGATTATTTGCCCTTTGTCCTTGAGAAGTGAATCCTGACCCAACCCACACATATTTTGTTAAAGCTCTGTCTTGGTTAGAAAAGGAAGTCATTTAATTTATATAACAGTGAATATGAGCATATTTACTTTTTAAGTTTCAAAGCACTTTAATTGTTTCAGAGAATGGGATGAGTTTCTTTTTCCTCTGATGTAGCTGCTCTGGGGTCCTTGAAGGTGACCCTGGTCCTGTTCTAACCAGATGTTCACTTCATGATTCCTCCAAGACCTGGAAAGACAAGAGATTCATATCAGAAGTCCTCTGGTTGGGCATTTCAACACAATCATCCTATAGAAGCTATTCCTCATGACTCTGTCAAGGGGGTTCCAGAAGCTGAAGGGACTTAGACATGAGAAGATACTTCCCAAAATGGTGAAAAGCAAGGTTGGATTATGATGGTGCTTTTTTGCTTGCTTTTGGTAATGAAGAATTTGGTGGAGTGAGTTATTTGGCAGGGTGTGCTTGGACTGAGAACTTGGCTTTGCCAAGCTTCCTAAAAATAGTCTTTCTCCGGGCGAAGGCCACGTCCAAATGAGCCGTACTCGTTGGAAGCATGGCATGTTTTGTGAGTGTAATTGCCTATGAACCTGAAGATTTCAACTGCACTAAGACAAAGAATGTGGAATTCTGCTTCTTACAAAGTTATGTGCTCGTTCTTGTTTTGTGTATGCAACAATAAGTTCTTTCATGACGTGACAAGTGGGAGGTGAAATTCGAGACCTGGCAAAAATACAATGGAATTATATAATACCCCAGAAGCCAATTGTTTTCCCCTTGGCTAATTAAGTCTTCGGAGCAGGGCAGTGCTTGGGCTGAGCTCAGCTGGTGGCTTTTGCGCTCCAGCTAGTGTCCAGGCATTTTAGGCATCTGTGGCGTCGTGTCAGGAGTGGGGGAAGACCCCAGCGATGACTGGCCCAGCCCCTGGAAGGGTTGCTGCTTGGGCGCCTGCAGCTTTTTGACTCCATCGCTTGTCTTTCCTGGGATCCTACCCCTCACCCTGGCTCCAGCCCCTAAGCACGTCCGTGGCTTGTTTTTGCTTTTCTCTAGCGGCTTCCGCACAGGGTAGGTGACAGGGCAGGGCTCACCCAGATCTCTAGGGGAAGATTTCGCCAGTGATAGGCCTGAATGTGAAATTTGAGGTACACTGGGACATATGCTCTGATTTAGCAGTGAGCGGCTGTTCTTGCCTTGCAGATGAGGAAGCTGAACCTCAGAGGAAATAATATCACACCAGCTAGAAAATAGTCGAGGTGAGAATCAAATCGGTCTTTCTCCAAATCTCAACCCTGCCCCCCATAAAACATACCACTTTCATTGGTATAGAAAGGGACTCTAAATGGGCATGTTCTGGTGTGCAATTTCCTTAAAGGATAGTAAGAATTATTATTTTTTAAACATTTTCTAAAATATTTATTTACTGTATGCATAGAACAACTGGGGTGTAGGCCAGAGGTGCAGGTGATGAGGGCATTCACCAGAGAGAGTGGGGAGCAGAACAGAGGGATCTACTGAAATACGCTGCTAAGGGGAGCAGCGGGCAAGACAGGAGAGGTCTGCTGCGCCATGTAGGTCAGCTCCCTGACTGGGGATTGAACTCGTGCTGCAGTGGCTGCTGGTAGCTTCATAGTGCTGAGACTTACTTAACCCATTGGCCCCCACCAGGGAGGCCACCAGGGAGGACAAAAAGCCTTTGTCACACTCTCATCCATTTGACAGAAAAAGGGACAAGTTTGGCACAACTAAGTTAAGAGTGGAGGTGTGCAAAGTGGGGAAATTCTACACTGTTGGTCAGACTGTCACTTGGGACGAGGGATAACGGAATTTCCGAAGAGAAGGAAAGTAGCTCTATCTATTTGTCGACAAATGTGGAAGGGAGCAGGCTAGAGTGAAAGACCACAGTGCACTTTCCAGCGGAGTGCAGGAGTCCACAGGGCATGGCTGAGGGGAGTAGGTTAGGGTCAGCTCACCCCTTCTTGTAACCTGAGTGTCCGGTGACTTGGCTGACATCAGCTCGTTGACCCCACCGGCCGGTGGTCAGCAATTCTACGTCATCTTTGCAAGTTTCCGCCTTTGGCTTTGTTCTGGTTTCTTCGAAGAAGACCCATTGTCCTCAGAATGCAGGGGAAAGGCAAGCAGTTAATTAAACATATAGAGCAAGGTTAAAGATAGAGGGGAAGAGAATCTCTGTGCAGGGAGGGATGTGTATTTATTGCTGTAACACAAGCACCTCGAGGTGAACCTTTTTTGGATGTGAACAAGGAAATAGGGATAAGGAAATTCACAACAGCATTATCGAGAATGGAGCAAAAAACTCTTGGGATTAACTCAGTGATCTGTTTGTGGTATACAGCAGATAAAATCAACAATGGATGGAGGCGTCTTAAAAACATGAGTTAAGTCCAGTTTTTGAAATGATGGACTCAATATGATACTGTTGATAAACGTTTAAAAATTCATAAGCATGCTTGATATTACAAGGTGTGCATGTAATGTAGCATAAAAACTTGCATGAGAGGCCATACTTCCATTTCTAGTATCACGTACCTCTGCAGACAAGGAAAGCCAGTGGAGCAGGAGTAGAGAGGTGATTCTGCATATCTGTTGGGCTTTCTGTCTTTTGAAAACAGTTGCACTTTTTGCTTTAACAAGTTTACCAATATGGGAAGATGGATGAAATTGAAGCAATGGGTATATAGACTGCTGCTGTTTGATGTTCAACACTTTGCTCTTGTTTATAATAACTAATAATTTCAAAATTAATAGTAAAAATAGAATATGAGAGGAACAGATTGGAAAGTAATTTAATTGCTGTCATTAAATAGAAATCATTGCATGCTTTGGATTCTGATTTTTTATTTCAGCAGGAAAAATTTAGGAGGGAGATAGAGAGGCACTTATGGACCATGAGTGGTCTTTAGACATGAAAACAACTACTGTTCAGTGTTCAGAGTACTCTTTAAATGAACATGAAAAAGAGACTGAATTTCCATCTGTCGAGTGGTGTAGGCTAACGCTTCCTATCTTGTGATTCTTCTGATCAGAACCGTGGAGCAGTCCTGGGGAATCTGGCAGGTTGGACATTTCCTGGGAATCTGAGCTGGAGCTGATGTACAAGTGTCACCAGCAGACCTGCCACCCCTAGGGTCAGCTGAAGGTCAAAGGGGTTGGTCCTTTTACCGGTGGGGAGGCTGGGAGCACTGTGCCTGGCAGGGCGACCCCCAGACTGTAAGTAGCCGAGCCAGGACAGGGAACCTGGTCTCTGCTGGCACTTGGGCCTTTACTAGCCATTCGCCGTGCCTCAGAAACACCTTGACTTCAGATTGTTGATTCACTCTTTCTTCTTCCACTGCAAATGAGGGTGGGATATAGATGAGTGATTCCTACGCTCAGAGGGAAATGTTCTCACAGAATCCATCGATTCATTCGTGACCAAGTACACTGTTTACTTGAGGTAAATCCTGGCAAGTGTTTTGTGCAAAGGAAAACTTGTAGTAGTTCCTTTTCAAAAAACCAGGTTGTTTGATTGAGAGTTGTTTTCTTTCCTCTTTGAAGCTGGTATGAAAATATTGCCTAGGTGGGTGGATGTAGAAGGCATAGAAGTTACTCGCTTGACTCAAGAGGTAGCCGATGACAGAGGTAGAGGGCTGAATTAATGTCAGCAGATCCACAAAAGCACTTTGCCGACTGTTGTAGAATGTGCTGCACTTTCAGTTCCTCAGATGATGAGTTTCAAGAGACCGCACCTCTGCTGAAGCCCCAGGGCTGCTACCCTGTTGTGTCACTACCTCGCCCTGCATTCAGTCTTGAGTTATTTTGTACAAATGTGTTTTCTTTGGTTGTGCAAATTTGTTTTCTATGGCTGTGCAAATTTGTTTTCTTTGGTTGTCCAAATTTGTTTTTCTTTGGTTATTTGTATTCCACAAATGAGTGAAACCATCCAGGAATTGTCTTTCACTTTCTGGCTTAAGTCCCTTGGTGCCTTCACTTAAAGATCTATCTATATTGTCCCCGGAGGTACTGTTTCATCATTTATAACAACTGAGTAATATTCCATTGAGCACACGTACTGCTGTTTTTGTATCCAGTCCTCCCTCAGCGGGCATCTAGGTGGGTTCCCTGTCTTGGCTGTTGTAAACATTGCTGCTGTGAACGTGGGGTGGGGGCAGAAAATTTTCTTTATTAGTGTTTTCACATTTTTTGGATAAACACCTAGCAGTGGTATTGCTGGATCATGGGGGATTTCCCCTTTCAGTTTTTTAAGGAATCTCCATAACATTTCCAGAGAGGCTGCATTTCCAGAGAACACTTTATGTTCTCACCAACAGAGCTGTGCATTTCTAGTGAACTCCCAGGAGATGCTGGCGCTGCCCATGAGACCATCTGAGGCTCACACACTCTGTGGTAGGGGTAGGCCCGGAGGCAGGCTTCTCCTGACGGGCGCTTGGGGTTCTGTCCAGGGTTCCAGGCCCTGAGCAATCTGACAGGTATTTTCTCTCCGATGAGAACTTCCCAACATCTCATCAGCTGTGTGGTTGATTCTTATATCCATTTAAGAAATGAAGACAATGAGATTCTGACTTAGCTCTGGCCCGTTCATGAGGGACAGATCCATCCTGGCTGTAGCTACCATAACGCAGGCTTGTTGGAAGCTGCGGAAAAGCTTCCCGGAGGCCATGGAAAAGCTTCCTGGTGCTGGCTTCTGCCGTCGCAGCCCTCACCCTCTCTTACCTTCGAACACGTGGAGTGTCTGCCGGCACCGCACTAAGCTGACTGCAGCTCCTTTTGGGGGTGAAGTTACATCACACTCTTCAGATCCCCATCAGCCTTGGCCCTGGGGTTGACTGGTGCTTGGTGAATAAATGACTGGGCACCCCAGGGGACCTGCTCGCTGTGGTGGGGGACAGTGTTTGACGCTGTCTCATCGCTCTTTTGGGGACTCGAGGAGTCCAGAGTGCCTGCTCACATCTGTGTTGTCTCTTCCCAGGAGGGGTCACTCTGTGCGATTTGCACACAATTTCTAGCGTTTCACGGGGAACCCTGAAGCCAGATAACAATCTCTAGCAACAAGTTTAAAAGTGATAAACCCTGTTGCTGGGCATCCGGAGCTCTGAAGAGGGGGGAGATATGTGTTCTTCCATGATGTACTAGCAGGGGCTGTTTTAGTAGCAAGTGACAGAAAGCCATTTGGGTTTGTTTTAATAAAAGGATTTTCATTTGTGTCTGAGGGGAAGGTTATTGAGATAGCTGACAGAATTTAAGGAAGAATTGGCAAGGAGCAAAGCTTGATTTTTGGATCCAGGGGCTTGAATGATACAGAGCTGATTTCATCTCATTTATTTACATTACAGGGACATGGCTGACGGCAGCTTCAAGTTCGTGTTTCTTAGATCTGTAACCAGAGAGCAAAGTCTCTTTTCTACCAATTTTAATGATGATACAAATAATGATTACAAATCCCAGGGGAAGTCTCTCATTGGGTGAGTGCCTGTTCATGGACCGTTACTGGGGCCAAGAAGGCAAGGGGGGCTGTTTGGGTCCTAGGTCACCCCTTCAAGTCACTGTGCCGAGGGAGAAGGGATCCCCCATTCTCACCACCTGGGTGGAGGGGTGTGGGAAGGGGCAGGGAGTTCCCCTCTAGACAAGGGGGTGACTTGGGCTCTCTGGGGAACTGAGGGTCAGCTCTCCTTCGCGCTTTCTAACATTCCTTTTTGCAGAGTCTCTGTTTGAGCGAGGTTGGGTTGTTTCTTGTCCTTTCACACAATATTCATTCCCACCTGTGGAGCTTCTGGGGTTTTCTCCCCACCCTGCCTGTCCATTCTGGCCTTTGCTTCTGCACTGGTTTCTTAGGAGCTAGCCTGCAGTCAGGAGGCATTGGGGTGATGCCGACCATTTGGGAGACACAACTCTGAGCCCCATCTGGTGTGCCTCCCCAGGCCGTGAACCTCCTGGGACTCAGGAACCCCAGGGCATGAAACTTGCTCTAAGGTCCCGCCTGCCCCAAGCTCAGAATTCTGGAGAAGAGCCTTCAAAAAGTAGGATTTTTCTACAAAGGGACGAGCAGGCACTGTGGAGGCTGTCAGCACTGGGACAGGAAAAGGCCCGGGGGTGCTCTGCATTTAGGTGGCGACGGGGATGTCACCGGGGCTTCCTTGGGGCTGGAGCTGTCAGCGCTGGCACAGCTGTGTGGGCTGCATGGGGAACCCAGGGGGCCGGGGAGCGGGGGGAAAACCTTACTTCAGGTCCATTGTGGCCCCGGCCCCAACTGTGGTGACAGGGGCTGCCTGGAGGGGATCAAAGCCTTGAGGCGCCCGGGCTGGGGTGGTAGCTGCCCCGTGTTCTGGCCCCCCAGCCCTTCCATCAACTCCCCCTGACAGGGTGGCATCTCCAGCGGCGGGCGGTGCAGAAGTGAACATATGCGGCCGTATTTCAACCCGGACACCGAGACCAGAATGGGGTGCGTGCGTGTCTGGGGTTGAAGTTTCTCCTGAAGTTGATTTGTGGCTGCCTGAATTTACGGCTGCAGAGGACAGCAGGGTCCACCGACTAGGCCCATATGTGCTCAGTCCCCCAACGGGGTCTCAGGAGAAGCCCCAGTGTGGGGGATGGAAGGGCGAGGGCCTGAGGTTGGATGATGTTCCCGCAGTAGGTGGTGATAGAGGTCCTGTCCGATAAGGGAGTTTGGGAGGCATTTTTTAGGACATCTTCTCATCTCTCTCTCCCCTTCCCTCCCCCTCTCCAAGTTGCCTGCATGTATGTGAGCTGAAGGGACTTGGAGAAAAAATTCAAAACCACAGCCATAGTCCACTCTAGGAGACGGACACCTCAGAGTCACCTCCTTGTCCCAGGGTCCTCAGGAAGCCGTATCCTAATGACACAGCTCCCTGATTTAAAGGGAACAGACTCAGGGCCTCCCTGATGGGCCTCCCTGGTTAATTCTCAGCACTGTGAAGCTATCCAGAGCCACTGCAGCACGAGTTTGATCCCCAGCCAGGGAGCTTCCCACATGGCACAGCAGACCTCTCCTGTCTCCCCGCTGCTCCCCTCAGCAGTGTACTTCAGTAGATTCGCCTGTTCTGCTCCCCACTCTGTCTCTGGTGAATCCTCTCACCCCGCACACTTCTGGCATGCACCCCAGTTCTTGTATGCATAAATAAATAAATCTTTAAAAAAAATAAAGAGAGCAGGATTCAGTTTCCCTCATGAGTGGGGAATTGGATATCTCTGCTTCTGGCCAAGCTTAGGGAGCTGCACAGAGCACATGTGGCCTCTCTGTGCCCAGGACATGCCATCCTGCACTTCTCCTGCCCCCTAACATTCTGCCTGCTCCCTAACAGGACTGACCTCAGGCTGCCAGTCCCCAGTACAGTGAAGACACACCGCCCTGGTTTGCAGTCTCCCGGGCTGTGGCGCTTGGTTATGTCCGCATGCACCGAGGAGGATGAGGACTCTTGTTAAGCAGCAGCTTTGTCGTGTCCTGGTATTTGACTTTAGGCAAGTCTCTTACCTGAATGTACATTGATGCTGCTGGAAAAGTGAGTCCCAGGTCCTTCCTCTCCCCTTCTTCACAGGGTTGTTAGGAAGAGCACAGGAGAGGGTGCTATGGGACGTTACTCCATAGACGCGACACAAATAAAATCACAGAAAAGCAACATGGGCTTAGATTAGCTGGCCCAACCGTCCCATTTTATATAATAAGGGAAGTAGGGAAAAGTTAAGAGGTTTGTTCAGGACATTAGAACATCAGGCTGATCAGAGTAATGGTAAATACAAAAGACGGTGGAACTAATCAATATTATTTGGAAGTTCTAGGAAATATTCAGAAAAGGAAATCATCTCTGTGTCTGTTCTTAACACAAAACAAACCACCCCCCTGGGCTGCTTTTGCCATAGTTGAGAATTTTTCTGGCCCCTTTATTCCAAAGCAATGTCAGCTTCCCATCTTAGTGTTGAATTGCTACCTGCCATAAAGTCCCCCACAAGGAAACCAGGGTCCACTTTGTATGGATTCCTATGTCTCTTCTCTGCCCTTCCTGCCTCTCTGTAACCTGGGAATAGGAGCCAGGAAGGGAAGAGCAAGGGACCCCTAAGAAATGCTCATGGTCGGGGAGGCTACCTCTGGATAATGAAGTGTGGATTGTGGGCAAATTTCTTAAGATGATAATTGTGGCAGGAAAAATAGTGTTCAGTTAAAAAAAAACTGGCAGCATGTCTCTAAGGTAGAGAATTGTCTTTTGTTCAGAAAAATACCTTGATGCCTTTTTTTAGTTTGAAAGGGGAGCTTGCCCCAGGACATGGCTTAGATGAGCTAGACTAGAGGTAGTTTTCAACCCTGGTTGCATATAGGAATCCTCCAAGGAGTTTTTGGGGAAAATGCATGCACATGTGCTAGCTCCAGAGCTTCTGCTGTAACTGGGTTAGAGTCTGGGCATTGGGATTATTTATAAACTGCCCAGGAGATTCTGCTGTTGAACCAGGGTGGAGATAGCCAGGGTCAGACCCAAACAAGAGAGGCAGGAAGAATAGTGGCAGAAGAGAGAGAGAGAGAGGGAGAGAGAGAGTGTGTGTGTGTGTGTGTGTGGAGGGGGGACAAGTAACTTGATGGGAGATAGGACAGGGAAAAGGGTGTTGATTTGAATAGCAATGGACTGGGGCCTGCAGTGGACAGATGACCGGGAAATGAGAAATGAGTGAGCAAGGGCTTGTTAATAAAGGGGTCATTGGCATAAAATCTTAGGTTGTTTTCTGGGCTGCAGTATTCTGCCACCTGCATCTTCCAAACCTCAGTGAAAGTCTCTACATGCAGAGTCTCCTGTCCACAGCACTGCAGGGGAAATGCCAGAACCTACGCTGGCCTCAGTGATAGACAAAGAAAGTCCAACACCTGCAGAAAAGGAAAATTGGAGCCGCGGTTGAGAATTTAGCAAAGTAGGAAACTGGCACTCCAGGGAAGCTGGATAAGTAACTCACACCCCCCAAGAACCCTCAGGGATATTGAGATGGATGCTTGATTTCCTACCGTGTGGGATAGGGATTCAAGGTAATTTTATTTAAATCTCAGTGGATAGTTTGCCTCAGCTGCTGAAGAACACAAAGACTTACAAACAGCTGACACTTGAGCCAAAGAATAATAAATAATTCACCACCTTCTACTCTTCCCACCTTCCACACTCCATGTGGGGAATATTTTATAGCTATTGCAGTTCATTCCCATGCGTCTCTCAGAGCCTTCCAACACGCCTGAGAGATGGAGAAGGAAGGAATTTGTCACTTTTGATCGCTGAGAAAAGCGGACCTCAGCGGCTGTAGCTTGTGTGCAGCAAATGCAGCAGCAGCCATGGGCTGAAGCATCACTAACTAGGAACATTTTCTCCTGCTCTGACTTGGGGTTCTGGCCCAAACTCAAGGCTGAATTTGGTTTTCCAACTTCTTTGGCATTGGAGGAAGACCTGTTTCTGTCTCAACATTTTGTTTTTTAAACAACGTGAACTCTAGATCCAGCGTTACTTTCATCTCTTTCCTCTTTCTTTCTCCTTCCCTTTTCTGTACCTCTCCCACTACCGCCTCTCCTCAGCCACATCCAGCCACTATTTCTTTAAAGGTCACACTGCCAAGCTCTCATTGGATAGACTCTCCGCTGGTTCAGTGTGTGTGTGTGTGTGTGTGTGTGTGTGTGTGTGTGTGTGTGTGTGTGAGATGCCCACATTAAAGTGTGCACGATCGAGCCTTTGTTATTTGGCTCTTCTCTGCTTCATTATCTGGTTGAAGATGAGTCAAAAGCCGTAGCTGGAGTGCATGGCTGAAGCACCTGGCTTCTCTCTGCCAGTGTAGGGACTTCCTGGCTGTGCACACAGGTCTCCATGGAATGTGGAAGGAAGACTCAGGAGATCAAGAGGACGAATAATAGGAACTGGTTTCAGCCGACCTTTGCCCTACATTGAGAATGGAGAACTAGTGACCCATTTCTCCCCCATGGAAGTAAATAGCCAAGTATATTTTATGCCCAGGTGTTTGCCATATAGTTTGATACAAAACCATGTCCTGGAAAACTATAAGCCCATCTAATTTATAGAAATAAACTGAGTGAGAATCATTATTTTTTATTGGTACCACTTAATGTGAAGAAAACGCACATTTTCCAAAAATATGGAAAAAACGTTCCATTTGCCTTATTGGGTCCAAATGTTGGGTTTAAATTATTTTACTATGCAAACTTTCTTTCATATCTTGGCAGTAGTGATTTCCATTTTTATTCCTTTGGTATCCATAATCTTATGAGAATCAAAAACATATGCTTTGAGATCACTGGACAGCTTCTCCTCCAACATTTCAAAAATGCACGGGAAGGTTATTGCTCTGGTAGCAAAAATAACAGGAACACTATGGGAGAAAATTATGAGGACATCTAGGCTGAATGGGGAGGAGGTTCAAAAGGTGCATTCTGGCTTTCATGCTTTTGATTTGCAAGTCATTAAGCTGGAAGAGCCCCTGCCTCCTGCTGACTGCCGCTAGGAATGCAAGTTTTTCTTCTCTAATAGAGGATGCTTATTCTGTGATTCCAGGTTTGCAATACTGGAGCAGAGTGCGGGGCCTGAGATGGGGGATTGTTGCTTGGAGGAGCGGGCTAGGTGTGGATGGACTTCCGGCCTAGCTTTGTCTGTGGCTGGGAGGAGGAAGCGTCCCAGGGAACTTCAAGGTGACAGAGAGAAATCAGTGAAGGGTGTGTGTTTGGTGTTTGTTCCTGGAAAAAGCTGAGGACAGTAGCTATGAAGGCCTGAGGACAGGGCATGAAGAGGGCAGGGCAGGCGGGAGGCTCAGTGCCCAGTCAGACCTTGCGTGGTATTCATGGGTGACTGGGTGGTAACGAAGGCTCAGGCAGCCACACCGCTGACGTTTCCTGAAATCACCAGGCCATCCCCATTCTTCTCCTTGGTGGTTGCCATGTTTCTCTGCCCTGGGAACCTGCTCAGGGTCCACAGCTGTGTGCCCCAAGTTGCCTTGGCCCTTAACTCTGTGGCTCCTGAGCAAGTGCGTTAATCTGCAGGTGGTTCTTACTTGTATTTCCGCTGCACAGGTATTACCTTCGCTCCTCAAAGGGCTGCCCCCTTGGGATGCCTCTGCTCCCTGGCCTGTGGGGAAACTCACTGTTCTTTCAAGATGGAGGCAGGCATCCTGTTTCCTGTGAAACTACTTGATCTCCCCTCTTCCTGACTTTGAGGACCCTAGGGCCTGTGGGCATATAACCATTATTACCCCTGTTTCTCTGTGTCTACCCTTTTTTTTCTCTGCATATCTGGGAGTTCCCCACCATTGCAAACTCCTTGAAAGCAGACTCAGCCTTACTCACCCCGACTTCTCCTACGTTTCAGTACCCAGCACATAGCAACTGCTCAGTTGATGTTTTTGAATGAAGGAACGCCATTCATCCTTCTAAGCCCTGGCTGGTGGCAATGCTTGAATAATGAACATGTTTCTCTCCACACCTATGTAACTGAAGTAGCAGAACGATTAAAAAAAATGCTTCCAGATCATATCAGTTAATTTTTGCATTCTGAGAAAGACAAGGCGGGCTTGCCATCATACGTTCAGCTATCAAGGGGAGTAACAAAGACCCCTCCACTAAGACACGCTAACTCCTGCCCACACTTGACTCCTGACATTGACAGTGGAGTTGATCGGACACATCAAGTGATTCTGTGTGACCATCATCTCATTGCTCTCTGCAAATCAACACTGACTAAAAGTGCCAAGGGGACCATGCTCTGCATTGGGGGTACAGAGTCTTACTTGTGGCAAGGAAGGCTTTTGGTGATTCGGGAAGCATCTTTATGTCCGTCTTTGCAGAGTGGATGGTTGTAAGAGTCCCACTGGGAAATCATTTTGTTTCATCAGGACCTTGTGTTCTGCCAGGAGGCCTCATAGGGACAGCAGTTCCCAAAAACCCAGGCTCCTGGGTTCCAGGTTTGCGAGTCAGACTTATTCACTCATTCAAGGCTTCTTCTGCAGGTTCAAATCCTGCTCAAAACTCTCTAGTTAGGAGACAACAATAAGGCTTAAAGATCAAGTGGGCTTTGTGCTAGGACTGCGATCAGCCAGGCTGGAGGAGGGGAAATGTGGAGAGCTGGGAGTGCAGGGAATTCAGCAGGGTCCTAACCCTGCCCACCCATCCCCTCATCGATAGCCTCAGGCAAGCTGGGTAACTTCCCAGTCTCACTTCTTATCCACAACATGGGGCTTTGCCTCCCAGAGTTGTTGCAAGGGTCAAGTGAAATGAAGGTTAAACCTAGAATCCCTGGCACCCCAGAGCAGGGCTCAGATCCCTGGTGTGGGATCAGAGGCTATAAACTCACGAAGAGAGGTAAAAGAGTAAGGATGCAACAACTTTGAGATGCAACAACATTTAGCGAGGGAACTTCATGTCCAAAATTAGGACTGCAGGAGGACTGAGTGCCACGTTCCAGAGCTGCCTCCCTGCAGATCTGTGTGTATGCAGCTCCCAGGCTGTGGGCTAATGGTATGGCCATTTTGGACACAACCACTATTTTCTGTCTGCAACTCAACATTCATTCGATGATGTGCAAAATTAGAGCTTGCTCGTATGTTGTTGACCATAGGCGGAGTGCCACTGGGAAGACACTCCCTCTGCATCTCTTTTATTTATTTATGCATACAAGCTAGGGTGTAGGCCAGAGGTGGGAGGTGGTGAGAGGATTCGCCAGAGACAGAGTGGGGAGAAGAACAGGCAGATCTACTGAAGTGCACTGCTGAGGGGAGCAGCGGGCGAGGCAGGAGAGGTCTGCTGCGCCATGTGGGAAGCTCCCTGGCCGGGGATAAAACTCGTGCTACAGTGGCTGCAGACAGCTTCATAGTGCTGAGACTTAACCCACTGCACTACCAGGGAGGCCCTCAGATGTATATATTTTAAATGACCTGTACGTTGAGTACATTGTGAACAACTTAAGGGACAGTAAAGGGTAATTTTGACTCTGCATGATTGTCACCACGAGGCTCAAGTTAGATCCTATTAACCCAATAAGCAAACAACTGCCATCCAGTGTCACTGGCTCTTACTCCTATTTAATAACTTGGACCCCTTTCACTTCTGGGACACCCCAGGGATGTCTCACATGAACTCTCTGGCTATAAAGGAAGACCCTCTGCAGGGAGAGGGCCTGTGGGGGCAGGGAGAGAGCACGAGGGTGCAGTCATGAAGAGCTGTGGGCTTCGACGCCAAGGCTGTCAGCTCTGGCTTGACCAAGCCACAAATTCTCCCAGAGTCCCCTCCTGCTGCACACCTTCTCCCCCACCCCCCTCTGCCGTCACCACCTCCCCCTGCACATCTCTCATGCATCCCTGCTGGAGTTCACATTTCCCAGAGCCCAAGTCTGTGAAAATGGCAGCTTTGGCTCCAGCCTGTGGCCTCACCCTTCCCTGGACCCACATGGAACCCAGGACCCAGACCTGAGCATCAGTATCCAAGATGCCATTTGCTCCCCACTGATCTGATCACAGGAGCAGGTCTCTTCTGACAGCTGGGGAAAAGAGGGAAGGAAAACCAGGAGTAATGCAGCTGCTGGCCCACCCCGGTCACCAGTGAAGGGATCTCTGAGGTCGGGAGCTCCTGCCGGCCTCCGCCTGGTCAGCCACGCCCTCTTTGAGCCAGCCTCCCGCCCCAGGCCTCACTTCGGAGCTGGTAAGGAGAGACCTTTGAGATAGGTAACCCCTGGGTGTCTTGCCTGAGAATCGATAAGTCATTATGCGCAACATTGAAGGTTTTGGGAAGATGACAATATATTAAAATCATATTAAAATTGTGAAATTCTAAATAAAATTGGAAATAAATTCTACTTACAATTCTAAGTGAAAACACCACAGCTCATGGTTTAGCTGCAGTCACGTTTCTTCCTTTTGAAATAGTAAAGAAAGGGGGGTGCCCACCAAGAGAGATGACAACTATCAAACTGAACATTTAATTTTCACACGATTCAGGCTGAAAGAGTCTGCAATTTGTAGGTTTGTGAAGGTTACAATTGATCAGACCACATGGTTTCTTGAGTTGCAAAACCATGACCGGGGGCTTACGAAGGAGGTCTTCAGCAGCAAATATTTGTTGGGGGAAAAGCCTTGTTTGAAACATAAGACAGAAAGTGAAACTGATATTCTTTATGCGTTTCTTTGAGTTACAGCCTGGTCTGGCATTCATTTAAACCGAATATTGCTGCTGCTCTACCTCCGCGGTGGCAGCACAAATCAGAGAGGACCCAGGAATAATCTGGAAACTGTGAGCATCCAGAGCTCTTGATGTGGATTCGGGCAGAGCATCCCCAAATTACGTGTTGTGTGTTCAAAGAAACCGCAGTTTCTCTTCTGCTTCCCCTGCCTCCCTGCACCCCCTTTCCACGGAGGCTGCATGCTGTGAGCAGGGAAGAGTATGGGTAGGTGGGGGGCCAGGTCTGAGTCTGAAGTTCTGGTCTCAGCTCCTGCTCAGGCTAACTGGGAGACCGTGGGTCCCTTGGCTACTCTCCGAGTATCAGCTTCACCATTGTTTTTTTTTTTTTTT
>PVIJ01001703.1:0-187611 GCA_004024925.1 Scalopus aquaticus
AAAATATCAAATGGTTTCACTTATAACAGGACTATAGGGAGGCCGGGTGGGAGAGAGACACTCAGCGGTGGGGGAGGGGGGAGGGGAGGATAAGTGCACAAAATGGAAGAGAGGAGAATACAGGGGACCATGGAGATGGATCACGGGTGAATTGGTGGTGGGCTGCCCAAGGGGAATACAAAATGTAAAAGACACAAATAACAATAAAAAAAATGGAAAAAAAAAATACACCACTGAGGGGAGCAGTGAGTGAAACAGGAGAGGTCTGCTGAGCCATGTGGGAAGCTCCCTGGCCAGGGATCGAACTCCTGCTGCAGTGGCTCTGGATAGCTTCATAATGCTGAGACTTAACCCTTTGCGCCACCAGGGAGGCCCCTAAATTTCATGTTATTAACCACCTTCCAAGAATATGAATTTGAAAGGGAATCATTTTGGAAGCAAATTATAATGGGCAAAATAGATTAACTTTTGTAGATGAGATTACTTGAGGTAGAAAAGACAACTATCAGAACACAAATAAGCTTGGGAAGAACTGCAATTCAATTCACATTTTTCTCTTTATCTCCTTATCTCTGCTCTGAGGCATCTATTACTGAAAATCGAAGAAAAGTCAAACTCCACTTTTTCCTTATTGTTATACAGGTTTTTCTATTTCTCATCTGGAATAGTTCAGAATGAGTCACAATTCGCGTTCCATAACTACTCTCATTGCTTTAGAAATATTATCACATTTTATTTCTGAATCATAAGTGACTGCACACTACAATAGATTAATGCTGCCCAAGTAGAATTAGATTCAGCTGCACATGCTTTTAAAAACTGAGGTTCTACTTTTTGCTGCATGTGATCAGTTGACCCCCCAGTCAGGAGAACCTTGCTGGCTGTAGGTGCCTGAAGGTGAAGTAAAAGATTACTTGGCTGATAATTATCAACCTGAGGCTCAGACCGCAGTACACTATAAATAAATAATAGCTCCTCATTTATCAATCAGGGAGCAAGCGCTTCACGGAGGAAAGGGCCACCATGACAAAAGCATGGAAACCAATGCTTATTATGAGGTGAGGCTCTCAGTCATCCAAATTTTGCTAGCAGTTTTTAGTGTCTTTTTAAAAAAAAAATCTCATTTTAGCATTTTTTAGACACCCTAGAACAGGAAACAGAACTGTGGTAGCAGAAAGCTTTAAAACTTTTAAGTTGTCTATTCACAATTTTGGGAGGTAATCAATTGGACAAATTCCAAAAAAACTGTTCATGTTCTGTGTACCAGTAGAACTTGCATTAGACTGTGAAGAGTAAATGAGCCATGTCTTGCTCTTGAGGGCGCAGAATAGATCATATATTACAAATACAAACATGATTTTCCTATTAAACAAAGTTTAAGAAGGGTCCCTACATTTTTGGATTAGCTGAGGTAGAGGCATAAATGGAACACAAAGTGAATATGAGAAAAAGAAATCTATGTTACATGGCTTCAGATTATATAAGTAAATTCTAGCAGAGATGTGACAAAATTTGTTTCTCTCCAAATACATATATAAATGACCAAAGATAGGGAAAAAATCAATTATCTCGAAACCCAGGTATGGTCTGTATTCCCTTGTGCCTATCATTCTGTGTGATGTTCACTTATGTTCTCTTCTGCTCAAGAGATTTCCTTGCAAAGCTAAGGGTTGTCACCGCTCTATCATTTGTCTCTATAAGCTCTGCTGGAAGAAAGTGATTTTGATGGTTTGTATTCCAGCATGATTCAGACATAATTGGAATGTCAACCAAGAAGGAAAAAAACAAGTATCAAGCATGCTGACATCAAGTGTGCATTTTCATTTTTAATTTCATCTTACTGTGTTTCTTTTCTAGACTTTTCTATCAAAAAAAAAAAAAGGCATGTCAAAACTTGATAATGCTTTGTAACTTTCTCAGAAAAGAAATAAGTTGGAAACACCTGGTACAAAGAATACTCATTTTGAACGAACTGGTAGACCTCTCTGTTAGTATTTTTACCACATGAATCTCTTAAGGGCATTCAGTTTACTAAATTTCCTTTGCAAATTAATTTCTGACTAGTGAAAAGTATATGACTGATTAAAAAATAGAAATGAAAAGAAGAGGGTGAGAAAAGCAAACATTTAAAAGTGAAATAGTGCTAGCTGATTGTGCTGGTCACTAGGCCATTTATGACGTCATTGACAATCCTTAGGACCCTTGAGTTCAGCGTTAGAAGATCCTACCTCAAATGCAAAGGACAGTCATTTAAAAGTCACAATTTTCCACTTGCCTTTGCCATTGATTTTCCCTTTTTTAAAGTTCCTGAACTCCTTCTCAAATGAAATCTTACTTATCAGTTGAATTGCAATATATAAAACGGACAAGGTCAAGTATACTGTTGAAGCTAGGATGAAAGGCCTAAACCAGAGTTCTCAATTTTTATCTTGTATTGGTATTAGAATCACTCAGACTTATCAAAACACATATTGCTAGGCCACACCTAACTCAGTAAACTTGGTGGAGGCCAGGTGAGCTGCATTTCAAAAAAGTATACGGGAGATGCTGATGCTGTTGTCCAGGGGCCATGCACTGAGAACCACTGACCTAGGGATTGTCTTTCTCTACCTGGCTCTTGCCTCTAAGGCAGCTCTGAGACAGCCCTGAAGCTTTTCCTCAAAGTTCTAGGGGCTGCTTTATAAAACACAGATGAAGATCATTCATTCATCTGCAGGTCAAGTTCACAATCCTTTCCCTGAACTGCAGACACTTTGCATTCTGGACCCAGCCTCTCTTTAGAGCCATCTCAGTGAACCTTCCATTCACCCAATAAGCCAGCACAGACAGTCCTCTCCAAGCATATCATGCTACCATAGGCATCTCAGCCTTAGCATGAAATGTGCACATACATTTCTTTACTTATTCTTTTAGGATTTTTCTAGAATGTTTCTTAAATTCTATGAAATAAACTTTTTCTCATGAAAAGAAGCAGTGAGGGCTTTAAAATCCACAGATTCATTTAAAACTTATCTGAGTGAGACACAGAGGTAATAGAAAGTCCTGGTATTTAATCCCTGATTGTCAGAGAAAATGAAATCTGAATCAACATGGCTGACATTAGAACCTGCAGCTGCTAGAAATAGAGAGGTAGCATCTTACCCAGTACTGTCATTAATAGTGTTTCAATGTGCTTAATGAATTTCCCTCAGATTTCCCAAATTCTCATATTTTTATTATGAATCACAGAATTTATTAAAACTATAAACATCAATGATCAACCGGAGAAACACTAAATATGCATTAAAGTAGCATTCCAATGTGAACTCAAGTCTGTACTACTGTTGTCTAGAAAAGTCTCCATTCAGTTGCAATAAAGCCTTTTCTGTATTGTTCTAACTGTTGGACAACTCTTTAGAGCCTATGTGTACACATTTATCATGTGAATGCAAAGCAAACATCTATCTATAAGTAGTGACCCCAAAAGATCTTGAGTAAACAGTAAAGTATGGGTTCCTCTAAATCCATGGAAACCACAGTTCAATGTCTTAAAGATAGACCTAAAATTTGGAATTCTTTGGCCCTGTGATATCCTTGATTCTCATCATTGGATAGTATATTTGAGATTTTATTATCACTAGTGCAAGGAGAACAAATAGTTTTCATCTTGAGTGTCATGAATGTCAACTCGAACCAACTGGGACTGGCTTCTTGGAATGATGTATTAAGAATGATTCTAAGGTTGCATCCAGTCCCTAAAGAAAGATTACTGTGATATATTTACAGTGATACAAAGAAAGAAATTTATAGTCAACACTATACTCTGAAGTCCAGAATGAAGCCCTTCCGGATAGCCCCCTACATTGTCTACCAGGCAATCATCATGTAGCACATTGAATTATGAAGCCAAGGAAAAAATAAGAAACTTATCTGCCTGATACTTATAAAATAGCCCATTTTTTATCAACACTGTGGAGGACATCAGTTTTTAAATTATCCAATGACAAAAGCCTTTCCATACAGGTACAATGCATAGGATATGAAGGACAGACAACATTTTTGTGGGGTAATGTTTGGAGTTGGACTGAAAAATGTATTAACTGAGAAATTGCCTCTGAATAACTTATAAGAAAAACATAATTTCAAAAAATAGTTAAGAATTTATTCTTCAGAGAATAAGTGCAAAAATAGAGAAAATTATATTTATCCCAACATTTCATAGATTAGGATATGGGGTTAGAAGCAGAATTTAACAAATTATTTCCAGGAGAATTTAGATGGACCCCCCTTTGAATTCCCCACAACTCTGACCCTCTTCCCAACAGCATAACTGAAGAATGGAAACAAATACTTTCTCAAGTTTCACATGCCAGAGCCTGATCGAAACACTTTATTTCACAAACTACAGAGTAGCTATGATTATTATCTCTATTTCTGTAAGTGAGGAAACTGAGGACAGAAAGGTTAGGAAATGTGTTCAACATCTCTCAGTTGGAGAGTGGTCTGCTCAGGCGCTGAAACTATGTTCCTAGCAGCTACTCCACACTGCCTCTCCAAGGAAGATCGACCTTAACTGCAAAGGATTGTCTGCCCCAAAGCTGAGTTATTCCGAAGGACAGAGAGTCTGCACCCAACTTCTACCTTCTCCGTCTTCTCCCACATGCAGGTTAACCCCTCCTATGAAAAATTTGGACCAATATTTGAGAATGTCACTTGCTACTGTTTTTGCCTATTCAAGGAGTCCATACATCTCAGTCCAACTGATTCTGTCTTTTATTTATTTTTTTAAAGATTTATTTATTTGTGCATACAAGAGCTGGGGTGTAGGCCAGAGGTGTGGGGGTGGTGAGGAGATTCACCAGAGACAAAGTAGGGAGCAGAAAAGGCAGATCTACTGAAATATACTGCTGAGGGGAGCAGCGGGCAAGACAGAGGAGGTCTGCTACACTATGTGGGAATCTCCCTGGCCGGGGATCAAACTCGTGCTGCAGTTGCTGTGGATAGCTTCATAATGCTGAGACTTAACCCCTTGTGCCACCAGGGAGGCCCTGAGTCTGTCTTTTAAAGGAAGCCTAAAACAATAAAAGTTTGACCATTCCTCTGGCCAGTCTATGTGCACTTTTCACTGGTGGGAATTCACTTGGCTTGAGTTCAAAGGATGTGTTTTCCTTACCACTTTGGCATCAGATAAGTAAGCCAACCACGTGCAGTCCCTGTATCCTTTGACAGTTTTTCAATATCCTGCTAGTGCCTCCCTAAGTTGAGAGTTTGCGAGCTCAGGTAGTCTCAAGAGTAGTGCTGTCCAGTAGAATTTTCTCTAATGATCTATATCTGCTGCCCAATCAGGTAGCTAATGAGCACTGGAATTGTGGCTAGTGTGATGAAGGAGTTGAATTTTTTCATTTTTTTCTTCCACTGTAATTTCAACTTGAAATTTTACATGTGGCTTATGGCTACCATATTGGATAACATAGCTCTAGCATTTCTGTAACTGGGCTCCACCAAACTGGAAAATCTTGAATGTCTGACAAATTTCCAATGTTATTTGACATTGATCCCCTTTCTTTAATGTTTTCATCCAACTAATATTATGTTTTCAGTCATTTAACAAATATTTGTTGACACCCACTCTATTCCATGCACTGGCAAAAAAAACCCTGTGAACTGAAACAACTCCTCCCATTGTAGAACATATCATTTCAACAAAGCTAGACAAATAATAAGTAATAAACATAACAGGTAATACACTGTACAATATTTTCAAAGGAGAAAAAAAGAGAAGGGTGAGGGGAACCAAAAAAAGGGAGATATATCTGGTATCTCCATGAGTACTGAGAGAATAGAATGCATAAGTAATAGAACCTACAGTCCATGCATCAAAGAAGTCAAAGTCTAATTAGAATTTGCTTAATCTTTATGAAATGCCACACATAAAATAAACAGCATACTTCTGGCCTTATAGTGGGTACTCTTAGTTTCTCTATAGAAACTCTATAGAAACTCTATAGTTTCTCTCTTACCATTCTGACCTCCTATCTTCTGTTTCTTTGCATATGTGTGTCTGTGCCTCCTATTTTATCATATCTGGCTCAGGATCCTAGAATGTATTTAAAAAAAAGGTTTTTAAGAAGTAAATAAAAGTGAACATAAGAAATGATGATTCCATGGATTGTGGTAAGTGAAGTTTGGCAGAAAACTGACTGTATTATCAAGGTATATCCTTCCTGCTGGATTATAGGCAGTGTCTCCGAGATCCTCTTAATCACCTCATATTGCTAAAAGAAAAGGAAGCCTCGGGAAAAGACCAGGTGGGCAACATTTCTAGGCAAAGATTCTAGAGTAAAATTAGATGTTCTGCTTACCACAGGCCTTAGCTGATAGAGGACATATGCGTCTAGAGTTGCCGGTTACTAGAAAGTAGGACAAAGTGATCTCCCAGACATCCACTGGATATTTTTCTGTCTCCCAGTCACATCAGTCCCAACTTTCTATCCAACTAGTGCTTCCTGAAAACTTCAACCTCAGTCAGTTACAGTTAAGTTTGTGTTTAACATGAAGCATCATTTATCCCAAGAGTTGCTCTTAGGGCTTCTAATTGTTGAACAAAATAATTGATTGCCTTTAAGTTAATTAAAAGGGACTTTGGGAATCTGATAAGATAGAGGAGTACTCCGGGAAAATAGTGGGTCACTGAAATCACATGTCTCACTCTTTCCACATATAAGATATAAAATATCTTTTGTCAGGGAAAAATCAAAAGAAATTTCCACTTATTCAGCCATTTAAACAACTAATCGCTAATATTACATGACTACTACACTGAAGTTATTCTCTATATTTAGGTTAGTATAATTTGTTAGAGAGTCTTCCTTCCTGATTCTCTTGTCCTCTAAGACCAGTTCTGACGCTTATCAGCTTTGTGATTACACTGGTCAACAGTGAGATCATTACTGACTTAAAAAGGCCCTAATCTGTAGTATCTTGGTGTGCTGAACATGAATATAATGCTGAAAATGTTTCATTAGCTCTCATTTTGAAGATATTTCATATAATTCATTTTATATGTTTCACCATGTAAATTTATGCAGTAGGACTGCAACAACATCCTAAATCAGCCTAGAATGATGTACTATTGCATCGCATTGCATAATACCATCATGCACACATCATCCAGAGTTGATTGCATCATTTTCTGATGCAATGCAATACTACTGCCAGGCGGCTGCTGAAGTAAGCTGACGTCAGCAGTGCACTATAGAAACCCCTACAGAAAGCTTGAGCATTGAAAATATTTCAGACTTTGTGCGAAACAGTTTAAGCTACTGTTCCATAGAACTGTTATTTTATCCATTTTAGGCACAATACAGAACAGTAATGCCTCGAAAGTGCGTTAATAGCGTGGACAATTTCTGCTCTGTTTGTGGGGAAGTGACATTTGCCAACCAGAAGAAAAGTATCACTTCTCAAGTGAAGAAGGCTTATCATCTTTACTTCGGATGCAAGGTTGGTGACCAAGACAAGCTTTGGGCCCCACATATATGCTGTGCTAACTGTTCAACACAGCTTTCACAGTGGTTAAATGGCAAAAGACCATCAATGCCATTTGCAGTCCCCATGGTGTGGAGAGAGCCAAGCAACCACATAAAAGACTGTTACTTCTGCTTGGTTCCCCCTCTTTTTGTGGAATAATGAAGCAAAAGAAGTCGAGAATAGTCTACCCAAACACTCCATCTGCATTGAGACCAGCTCCACATGGTGAGGGACTTCCTATTCCAGAACCTCCAGCAGAATAGTCTCTTGATTCATCTGTTGAGGACAAGGGTGAGCCGACCTGTTCTTCTCCTGTTCCATCAGTATGCAGTGATCGAGATTTTCACTGTGGTGCATCATCAACCCCACACAGACTAACACAGGAAGAACTAAATGACCTGGTTCATTATTTGGACTTATCCAAGAACAAGGCAGAATTGCTAGGATCAAGACTCCATCAATGGAATCTTCTAGAAGATGATGTCACAATTACTTTCTATCAAAAGCACCACCAGCAGTTGGAGCTTTTCTTCAGGAAGGAAAGTACTCTGGTATTCTGTTCTGATATTGAGGGCCTCATGAATGCCTTAGAAATCACTCATGACCCACAAGAATGGAGATTAGTTTTAGACCCTTCGAAACTGAGTCTTAAGGCTGTGCTTTAACAATGGAAACCGTCTTCCATCTATTCTATTCCTGAACAGCTGTACAAGAGACAAGCAAAGAAATCTAAGAAGTAGTCTATGACTTGATTTTTTACAGGTATTAACCATAGGCCTATTACTGTTGGCATGCATTTCATGATGTAAACATCCATTTATGCATATTACAAAAAAAATTGGAGCCAAAATTAGAATTTGCCTGTCATATTCGTGTTGAGCACATACAAATTGATAGGAAATGACTAATTTTATTTCAGTAACATGACTTTTGTAAAAATTTGTTGACCAGTGTTATTAGCACATCACTTTACTTCTGCAACCTTCAGACTCCTCATCTGTAAAGTGGTTGTTCTAAAGAAGTATTCCTTTACCCTGAGGTTTAAATTGTTCACCAAAACTTTCACATTAGCACTTAAAACATACAGACTCCAGGAATATCCAAATCTAAGCTTCTGAAGGTGGTCATGGTTAAAATTTCTGATCTTATTGCTTAATGCCTTCAAGATGGCAAAAAACTAAGAGTAATGGTTTTAGGGCAGCTTATCATCACTTTGTTTGCTTCTATATGAGCTTGATGAACATAATCCAAGAGCTAATGGGTTCTGTCTATTAGTTCCCTCACTAAGTGGTTTTGAAATGTAGCCTATGTGCCTATTTATTCTATTCACATATCTGCTCCATTCAAAATTTATACAAGTATTGCAATAATTCTCTTTTCCATACAGATAATCTACCCCAGCTAATTTGCAACCAGGTATATCATCTTGAACTTGGTATCGCCAGGATTCCCCAAAAGTGTAAGATCTATTGGGTCCTTCAGAGTAACAAAAACTGTCTATTGTTGAATACCTACTACATGCAGTGTATTTCCATAAGTGACCTTTTCTCCCCTGAAACATCAACTTTGAAAGACATTCATCCCATTTAACAAAAAAGATGAGGCTTAGAAATATTAAATAACCTGTCTCAGTACCCCCAACTACAAAAATAAAGGCTCTGAATCCAACCAAAGGCATTATATCAAAGTGCCTTCATTAAATCATTCCATCTTCTGTATAAACTGTGAAACTAACCTCATCCCTTCCATGTATACTGTGAAGTTAGTTAAAAAAGTATAGATGGACATTGATTTTTTTTTTATGTAGTGTTACTTCCAGTTGTCAAAATCACCAGGAGCTAGATGAAATTATCTTGATATCACTGAAATTCTTAAAGTCTTCAAACATTTATTGAGAATTTTTTATGGGCAAAATATTGCCCTAAACATTATTGGGGGGTGAGGCCGGAAAATGAATAGGAATATGACCCTCACAAGTATTACAAAGTGATTCAAAGAGAGGAAATAGTCTCCAGAAGTAGAAACAAAATTGTGTTTGAGTTGGATGGCCAATTCATTTATAAATACCTTTTTAATTTAAAGAAAGATAAGCAGGGCCTCCCTGATGGCTCAAGGGGTTAAGTCTCTCCAAGATGAAGCTATCCACAGCCACTGCAGCACTTTGAGTTAGAGCCCCAGCCAGGGAGCTTCCCACATGGTGCAGAAGACCTCTCCTGACACATCTGCTGCTCCCCTCAGCAGTGTATTTCAGTCAATCCTCCTGTTCTGGTCCCCACTCTGTCTCTGGTGAATCCGCTCACCCTGCCCAAATACACACCTCTGGCTTACACCCCAGCTCGTGCATGCATAAATAAATAAATCTTTTTTAAAACTAGAAAAGAAAGATAAGCAGATGCCAAGAACATTATAAATTTGAAAGAAAAAGAATTTAAAAATCAAGTTGTTAGGAAACAGAAAAACCCTATTCCTTTTCTCCCATTTTCCTTATAGTCTTGAAGTTCATCCTGTCCTAAGGAGCAAAAAGGGACATGGGGAAAAACACACCCAGTTAGATGCCATGAAGCAGGCACCTGCTCATTCACCAATTCAATCCCTATTTTAGCGCCTAAACTGAACTGTGCACTCTTCTAGAGCCTAAAGTAGACTGAATAAAGGTGTAGTAGCCACTGTTTCAAGGAGCTCATACCCAACTATAGAGAGAGAGATGTAAACCAATTATTTTCATTCATATAATTGTAGTAATACACACTGGCTGCTGCGGAAACACCAAGAAAGATATAACAGACTTTCACACAAGAGGTGGAGTTTGAGCTGGGTTTTGAATGGTAAGATTTGAATGACAAGGTCAGGTGTAGAGACCCTGTCAATGAACAAGTACAGTACAACGTGAGTTCAAGTGCATAGAGACATGCAAGAGTCTGGTGTGTTTGGATGTTATAGCATTTCAGGGGATATGTATGAAAAAGTGGCAGGAGATGAACTGAGCTGGAGAGAGAGACTGTAGCAAGCCTTCAATGCCACATGCAAGTTGAGATGTTACCTTGGTGATTGGAAGAATGATATTATGACATTTTAAGAAGGATGTGATTGATAGTCCTCTCTGCTTTGCAGAAGAACCATTTAATCAACTCGTGGGGGATGAATTAGAGTAGGCTAGAGAAGAAACCAACTAGAGGTCTGTCAGTACCATCTGAGTAAGACATGATGAGTGCTCAAATCAAGGCAGATGGAGAGTGAGATAAAATTGAATAATATTTTATGAAGTCAAATTTCTATTTTAACTAGTTTCTGGAAGATCTTGCCAAAGCCAACAGTGCTATTGTTGCTTTTCTTCTCCAAGAGAGATGAGGTCACCAAAAAAATACTCCTGTTGTTGGTAGTGACTTAACCTGGGCATTAAAGGTTGACCCGAGCATGTACATATTTTACTGAAGATGTCCTATACATAGAACATTTGTTAGAGACTAATTGTAATGATGGTGGAAAAAGACTTTAGCCACATGTCCATGGCTAAAAGAAATACTTGTTGTTATATTGTAGGTGTTAAAAAATGAAAATAGACTGCTGGATCAAAGAGAAAATAACTGCAGTATCTATTTTCTGAATTAGTCATAAAAATTTGAAAATATTTGTAAGTAATCATACTATTGCTTTTAAGGAAAATGGTAGTTCTTATAATCAAATGTTAAAAGAATTCAAAGTAAGACACCTGAGGCTGTTTATCACCGAAATACAGTAATGATCACTACTTTGCAATGTCTCATCTAAACAGCATCACTTGATGGAGATTCTTGTCTCCAAAATGGTCACCATTAATATATTCATAATTTTGTCCCATCAATCAGTGAAGTCTATTCCTCTCTCCTCTTAAATCTTAGTGATTTGTTTCATTAATTGAATATAAGAAAATGACATTGTAGGACTTCTAAGGCTAAGTCACAAAAAACCTTACAGTTTCTGATTGGGCCATTTTGAACACTCTTGGAATCCTCACTTTGACAGACGCCAGCTGCATATAAATCTATACCTGAAATATCAGGGACAGCAATGCCAGCCCAATCAGTCACCCCAAGGCAGGTACCAGAGATGAAAATAAGGATGGCATGTTGGACATCCAGCCTCAGCAAATGTCACATGAAGAGTTAAGTCCTAGATGCTCAGTCCCAGTTGGGCCATTATTTCCATTCTCAACTATTCTCTCCAGCTGAGGCCCTGGACATCATACAACAGAGATTAGTCACCCCCACTGTGTTTTGCCTAAATTCCTAACTTGAAAAATCATCAACACAATAAATAGGTGTTGTTTTATATCACCAAGGTTTTGTTGTTGTTGTTGTTGTTGTTGTTTTTGGGGGGAGACCTATTAATAGATTACCATAATATATGGTAGACAACCCTATGAGTTTCTTGAAACTGGGACTGAATATTATTCATCTCTCTTCCCCTAACATCATGCCTGGCACATAGCAAGCATCCATATTTTTTATTGCATGGCTAAATAAAGATGCAGATATCTGCATGGAGTGTTTGCAATTATGTTGATAATTAAGCCTCAACATCTGCTAAACATTCCTGTTTCCCAAAGAAACTGGTGATTTCTTACCTCTGAAGTGGGCTAGTGATTTCTCCACCCTGAATTGGGAATGACCTTCTATCACCAGGTCTGCAGAGCACAGCTGAGCCCAGGGGAGAGGGCTGCACTGCACATGGCCACTGGCCAGGCTGCTGGTCAGAGCGAGGAGGACAGCAGGACTATTTCAGTGACAGCAAATGCTTACATAGCACTTGCTCTGTGTCAGGCAGTTTTCTAAACCTTTTACAAAGATTAATTCATTTACTGTTCCTACATCTATGAAATAAATAACTATTATAATTCTCATTTTACAAATATGAAAAATATGACATGGAGAGACTAAATAACCTGCATACGATCACACAGCTGGCAAGGGACAGCTTCACGCTGGCATCTTGACCCCCAGATGCTGATAGTTTAATTCACAGTGTTATCCTGCCTGGCAAGAACCATGCTGTACTTGTGACCTCAGGGTCATGTCATTTGTAGAAAGTGACAACTTTTATTCAAGAGTAAGAGGGAGAAGGGGAAGAAGAAAAGAAAAATACTATTCTCTGTGATCTTAGGCAAGACATGTAACCTTTCCTGTAGCCTTTAATGTTACGTTTAGTAAACTGTTTTAGGTTTAAGCAAATGATAAAATTTCACTTTTCTCTAGAGCTCTAAAGATTTCATGGGAAATGATGTCCTTTAAGTATAAAATGATGGCATTATTGACAAATTTAAGTTTATATAAGGATATTTTTCTCATATTGTATCAGAATAAATTGATAGTGTTTGGAGAGGGGTGGAGGGAGGAACAGGGCAGGAGAAGGAGTCCTCTCCTCAGAAACCAGCAAATTAAGTCTTTCTCTTTGAGATCCATTAAATCCTAAATGCATATTCTAACTTACAAAGTTAGGAACAATCTCTCATATTGCAGGTAACTGAATTCACTCCAAGAAAAGTGTATACATGTAAGTTGTATTGCTAGCATTTCAATAGAATATTAACAGCAAACGGAGAGGTTTTATTGGTTACTCTGAGCACTGAATGAACACTGACCTTTTTCGAATAACTCTGATTCATCTAAAAAGCTCCAGATCATAAGAACAGCATTTAAGTGGAGACACAAATGCCACAGTATAAAGATTTTCCTCACTTTAATGACTACACTTTCTAAATAAAAAAAAATCTTCTAATTTCAGTAGTACCCAAAATATTATTGGTGTATGAGGAGCCACAAAAGAACAGTTCCCATAAATAGGAACTACTTTGTCAGTGATCCAATTCTAGAACTAAAATTCTACATAATACTATGACCATGCCTTGATGTCAAGAAATGTTCTACTACTATTTAGTGCCATAAAGAGAAATCTAAAATGAATTTATTTCTATCCCTGCCAATAACTAAAATATCACAGTTGAATTTTTTTTAATCATTTGTGTTGTAAGGGGGAAAAATGGGAAGAATTGAGCAATCATTTCCAGAATGTAAAATTCAAAAAAATCCTAAGGAATATGGCCACAAAGTAAGATAAGGTCCTGGGAGAAGACAGAGTAAGCCTTTGTGCCAAACAGAGGATATTCCACACCAATTCTACTTCTAGTATCCCATGATTCCTGTTGATAAAAGATTTAGCCAAAGCCAGTTTCAGTCAGTTACAAAACTGGATTAAAAACTAAGATTCTTAGGGTCTTTCAGCTTTCTTAATCGCTGAAGTCCACAATCAGCTAAATGGCACATCATTTCTCAGTTTTTACCAAGTAACAGACTGGACACAAGTGACAGATTCTTCAAATAGTTAATGATCTCAGGGAATTGGGATTTCAGTACAGATGGCTGGCAATGGGAAAAAAAATTTTTCAGTTGTTATCAAAATTAAACACCTGCAGACAAATGATTGGATCTACCAAGTGGCTAATCAGGAAAATCTCTTCTGTTGTTAATCATGTACAACATTTATGTTAAATGATATTACAGAACACTCTAGACCCACCCACATGATTATCTGTCAAACAGACACGTGCTCATGTCTTAACTCTTTGAGGAAACTAATGGATATAGACAATAATGTTGTATCACAATTATCAAGCTTGTCAAGAGAATAGATCTTAATTATTTCCACCACAAAAGGAAATGATAATTATGTGACAGGAGTGCTAATTATTGCTACAAAGATAATCATAAAAACATATATGCATTAAATCAATATGTTGTACACTTTGTTATTTGTCCAATATATTTCAAAAAAATCTTTAAATACAATTCCATAGTCATTCAAATTAAAGTTTCTAGGAAATTTATAACAAATTTACTGATCAATTGGTAAATCCTGGAAAATTCTGTCAAAATTGTCATTGTTAACATTAGTTGATTTCTGTATCAGGTAAACTATTAAAATTATCAAGGTTTTTTCCTGTTAAAAAAAAAGAACGAAAACTAATGGGCAACACATATGTAATAATGTCACTCTCCAACTTAAAGACTTCAATGACTTCTCATTGCCTGGGAGATAAATTCCAAAATCTCTAACCTGATCTCCAAACTCCCCATGATCCTCCCCTCTGTAACCCTATCTTGTTCCACTCTTCCTTCTGTTCTCTAAACTCCAGCCATCCCGACCTTCTTTTATTTCCTCCAGACTTGGTATGCTCATGCTGTTTTGTCTGCCAAGAATGTGCTTACCCAGCCCCACCAGCTCCCAACCCCACTAATGTTCACTCATTCTTCAAGTGTCAGATAAACAGATAAGACTCAGAAGAGTCTTTCCTAAACCCCCTTATTATATGATACTCATCTGTCACAAGTTTCTGTACTACTTAACGGTCAAGTCAATGTTGAAATGCCAGTTCATGTCTTCCTACCACACTGGTGTGTAAGCTCACTGAAAGATGGGAGGGCATATCTCAGCTAGCTCTGTATCCCTGGGATGTACCACAGTGTCTCGCACTAAACAGGCAACACTACGCAAGGAATGGAATGACTGGTTTCAGGCTGGTCCACAATAGGGCCATCGCTTCCTCCAGATTAACTTAGTCATCTTGAGCAAGAATCTAATATCATTTTTCAACGTGATCTGGACCATCATGCTCTTTTTTTCTTAGTGTGTATCTCTGTGATATAAACTCTCCAGCAAGAAGGGTGGGAGAGAGGGTTACCCAATCCTTGATCTGGCTGGGCAACCTTCCAGCATCCTGGGAAAAATTCTGTCATGGCAAATGTAGCCTCCTGAAAATAGAGCCACCGTTATACCCACACTGGTGGATTCAAGTGAATCTTCACACAGCCCAGAACACAATAGGCCACTAACAAGAAGACATGTAGTGTCTCCCATCTTGCTTTCTGGCAAGCAACAAAATGTGTGATGTTTTCACATTAAAAGAAATTTCATTTCTTTCCTGCCCAAGTCCCCATGGCGACGAGAGGCAGTGGCGTAGTGCCCCTGGTGAAATAAGAGGCACATGGGGTCATGGAAACAGCACTGGACAAGGAAGCAGAAGTGGGGGTTCTGGCTCCGGCCCTGCAGCCTCTTTGCTGAATAACCCTAAGCGTATGACTTTTGGTGGCCAAGGTAGACTTCCCTTTGCAATTGTACAAATCTCTTCCCTAAGGGGATGCTATATGCACCAAATGAAAGAATCATTGTTTTACTACTGTAAATTTTGAATTTATAATAATAAAAATAGTAAATGTTACTATTGTACAATTTTGAAACTATAAAAGACAATTTTTAATGATTTTGTTACTGGTCCTGGAGAGTAGTTTTATCTTCTAATTTTGAACAGTATCATTTCATAAAGTGAATTTTCATTCTCTGTCATGTGATAGCTAGTAGAGATCGCCCAGTTCCAAGTCAGCTAGTGAGGCTGTTCCACTTTCAAGATATAATTGAGCCCTGATTGGAGATGGTATATCTTCCTTGCTTTTATTCAGTCTTCTATAGTATGGAAACTAATAAAAGAGTCAATATGATACCTTCTTCTAGGTCAGACATCAGTTGATTATTACACAGCAAAAACTTGACATAGACATAATGACCAGACAAGCCAACACCTGGAATAAAGGCCAGACAAGCTACCACCTGGAATGATTTTAGAAGAAATATATATCCTATCTCCTCTTAGTGAGGCTCAAAAATCATTACAGAGGTAAACTTTTCCTAACTAGACTGAAAATTTGAGTTTGAAATGTAAATATCCTGCAGGTAAATAATAAAGTAAATTCTTGCCAAGAGGAAAAAGCTGAATCAAAGGTGTTAAGGAAGAGGGCATTAGATACAGGTCACGTGAAAGAAAGGGAAACAGAGACAAAAAGGAACTAAATCTTCTTGCCTTACACTTAGATGCTGAGACATTAAAATGGATTTTGAAATGCATAGTTTTTTTTTTTTAATTATCACAGTCAAAATGACTGTTCTGAGAACTATGCAGGATCAATAACTCCCATCTACAGTAAACCCTCAAATGCCTTGTTTAACAATTTTTATTAAGGTGACATTGATTTATAACACTGTATGTGATTCAGAGGCATAGAATCACACCTCCTCAGTTGTCGCCACACCCTAATGCTTCCATGTGTTCTGTAATATTTCTCAGAAATCTGTGCTCAGAACAGGAGCTGGATTGACCTGTTTCTGACCTTGTTTTTCACTGCAGACTTATAAATGAGTCTTTGAGGGACCAGCTGTTAGTGACCATCCAGAAGACCTTCACATACACTCGAACCCAAGCTCAGCATCTGTTCATCATCCTCATGGAGTGCATGAAGAAGAAGGAACTGGTATGTAACTATCTTTCCCATCAATAGCAGAGTCCTCACCACATTCCCTCTGTTTGCAAAACCCTTTTCTTGAATCCTGCACCAAATGTTTTTCTTCCCGGCCAACCATCCTCAAGCTCCACTGGCTCCTGTCGTTTCCTCTCCCCAGGAGCTGAGACACTGCTTTTTCTGCCCAGATTTAATGAAGTGTTTGCAGTAGGATTTTAGCATCATTTCCTTTTGAAAATCACCCCAGGCTTCTGATGGCCTCAATCAAATGAGAGAAAATAGGTTTCCTTTGGAAGATGTTTCAGTTGATCCTCTCTTAGCATCTTTGCATGTGAGTACTCAATCACTTGTGCTTATTGTTAGATAGCTTGGTGACATGGGCTGCAAGCTAATAGGTTAATCTGTACAGGAGGGAAATGGAGAAAGGTACCCAAGGGATGCTGGAAACTTCTGCAGTATTCTCCAGTACCCAGTGAAGTATTCTCCAGTACCCAGTGAAACCTTCCTTACATTTGGGAAAAGCATCTTATTAACATAGTAAAATGAAAGACCCTCTGTGAGGGTGAACAGAATCACATAAGCTAACATCTAATGTGCATTTGCTGTATGTCAGGCTGGCTGTTAAATCTTTACCTCTATTAACTTGTGTGAGCTTTGCAACTATTCTGAGGAAAGAGATGACAGTCACTGTACTCGCCTTAACAGATGAAGAAACTCAAACTCACATGGATTAGTAAATCAAAGACTAGGACTTAAAACCACTGGTGTTCAATCTCTGTGGCATTTAATATTTTTTTCAGAAATTGTCTCGCTGAAGTGAAGGGAGTGCCTCACCCCCATCCCCTGGCAGTTTCTTGACACCAGCAAGCAAACACTATTCTCAAGGTCAATTGGGCCCCTGTTGCTGATAGAGTAGGTAGAGTGAGTTTAAACCTAAGCAATGGCCACAATCAGGTTTGGGATGGTATCAAAAGGCAGGCCTAGCACCATCTTGTTCACAATGGTGTTCCTATGCCTCGCACAGTGGCTGGTACACAAAGGGGCTTGCTGAAACTGCAGGGTGGGCAGGGGAGGCAGTTTCTGAGTTTGACAACTCAAACATTTAGAAAAAAGAACGTGACTGAAGCAAGAAAGACCCATATCCAGAAAGAGGTATGTGAGAAACCTTTTAGCAACTTCTAAGTTTGGGGTGAAAGAGTGGAGGAAAGGAGAATGGGACATACCTCGAACCCTTAGGTACCCACAGATCCAAGTACACGAACTCACTCCCCATGCAGAGAAGCCTAAGGGGAGTCACAGTGAGGACTGCTGGCTCCAGGAGAGCCTCTGTCAACCACTCCAGTGCCACTGACCTCCTCCCACCTGGGATGTGGTTAGATCTTGACTCTTCAGCTCACAAGCCAGGAAGGCACATGACCTCTGACCTTCCACATGCCACACTAGGATTTTTCACCAAAATGAGTATTAATGATATTCCAGTGCTAAGGCCAATGATGACTATGAAAGTTTGCCAGAACTATACATATCTGCAGTCCTGCAAATTTCCTGGAAAGGCAGTTAGGCTTAAAATCCTAGCAAACAGTTGGAAGTTATAAAACCAAATGAGGCTGAATGTATTGATCTGGGTCATTCAAAGACTGTTTCCAGGGATTCTGCCTAATTGTGGTGTTTCTTAATTGTGACTCCTGCTGAAAAGATCAACTGCATTTTATTATTTTTAAAAGATTTATTCATTTATGCATATAAGAAAGGGGGTGTAGGCCAGAGGAGCGGGGGTGGTAAGAGAATTCACCAGAGACAGAATGGGGAGCAAAACAAGCAGATCAATGGAAATACACTGCTGAGGGGATCAGTGGGCGAGGCAAGAGAAGTCTGTTGCGCCATGTGGAAGCTCCCTGGCCGGGGATTGCATTCGTGTTGCAGTGGCTGCTGACAGCTCCCCAGTGCCGAGACTTAACCCCCTGCACCACCAGGGAGGCCCCAGCTACATTTTAACATGAGAAATATCTTACTCATGAAAGGAAATGTGACATATACCTAGCTGTAGGCTAGAGGAATGTGATTGTGAACAATAAGTTGCCCTCATCTCTACATCTGCAGGAATAAGCTAGAATTTCCTAAATCATAAATGTAATTGAAGTAATTTCTATTTTTGGCAGTACCAGACACTTTATAAGGTAGGCATTAGTTTTCTCCTTTCAAAGGCAGCACAGGATGCTGGGATGTGCACAGCAGGGAATGGATGTTGGGCTCCAGAGCCCAAATCACTTCTCCTCAGCTTGCTGATAGACTTAGCACACAAAACAGCTCCACACTGCACGGGGTTGGGAGGGAGGGTGTTCATCTGCTTTTATATCCTTCAGATTACATTTGATTGCCTTTACAAATGAGATGGGGTATAATATTCAGAGTTCGATTTAATCATTCCCAAGTTCTGCTGAGGGATTTGATTCTAGAGTTTATCTGACACCTTTCTCATCCCAATATCTTATGTAATAAGAAACTGCACGTTCAGCTTGGGAGACCAGGGCATATCGGCCATTGGCCTAAAATATACTTTGAAGGGCCTTTTGAATAAGTACTTTCTACTCATCTGCTATTATTCTAGAAGAAATTCACTTGTCCCCTACTTATTTCCCTACCTCGAGTCAAAGCAACATCTCAAAACCTGTCACCTTCTGACAAAAAATATTCCCCTAGAAACTAAGTTGTCAGTTCATTCCATCATTGTTATTGAGGGGAAAAAATGAACTAAAGAGATAAAAACGGTCCATACCAGCACATTCATTTGGTGTGAGTGGCCCTAAGCCAGTCAGCTGGAGGAGGGCACCACTCACACCTCCCTCACCACTTTCCATTTCCACACCACTGGCTCCTCCAGCTTGCTCTGCTCTCCCAGTCACGGGCCTCCTAGTGGCCATGGGGTTCACCTTATTGCCACTTCCCAGCCACACTTGGGAATCAGGTCTCCGTTCAAAATGGCGCTGCTGTAAAATACCAGACTTTAGAGTTCTCTGCCCTCCAAACACAGCTACCTTCCAGCCTTGCCTCACCACTATTTCATTCATTTCCAACCTGAATGCCAAACTTCTGAAAACTCACTAGCCTGAGATCAAACTCCTGGGGTAATCTACATGGAAGCATATTTTAAAGTGTCATTTTCTTTGACCTGTGCCGAACTGAAAGTCCAAGCCTTCTCTGTCACCCTGTCCTCATCTGGTTGCCCCCACCTCTCTATACCTGAGCCTGTCTGCCTAAAATGTCTCTATACCACTCATAATGATGAATGATTTCATGCTAATTCAATTAGGTTTTTTATTCATCTTAGTCAACCATCTCTCCTTTTCCTTCCAATCTGTGTTCTAAACCTTTTACACGTTACTCTCCTGACTACTTCCTTTAGCATTGCACTTGACAGTCTATGGTCTAGTAACCTGAGCTTCCTTCTTACTATCCAATAGCTGGTTCTTATGTGTAGTAATACTTCTAAAATCTAGATGCAAACATTGCAACTAAACTACCAAGTACATTCATCAAGCCAAAAGACACAAGAATGAAAATTAAATGATTTTTCTTTAAACCTCATCAACCAAGAAGCTTCCAGGGGCCATACACACATCAAGTAGCAGGTATAGAGAAGAGACAGTCTGGGGAGAGTTTGAGGGAATCTGGGTTCTCCCTTTATTTGGAAGATGGACACACAATCTGAGAAGCTAAACTTAAAGAACAGGCCACTTATGTCCTAGCAGCTGAAACTATAGCCTCATTATCCTTACTGGGTAGGGCATCTAAAGGCAAGGGAAAGCCAAGGATATAAGAAATGTACTCATGGAGCCTCAGTTTTCTTATTTATAAAGATAATAGCACTAATTCAGATGTTTATTGTGAGTACTAGACACGTGTGGAAATAATTTGGAGATTCTAAGAAAATATTTAATTGTAAGGGAGATCATGAAAAAAAAAACATACTCATGGAATAAATGGAGGCAAAGATAACAGGTGATCAGGTTGGATGGAGTCTTTTCCACTAACTTCTCTGTAGCCTTTCATTCTGTAACCTCTTCTTTCCTCTTCGATGTTTCTTTCCTAAAGGTTCTTTGATGGTACACTCAGTAGATTCTCTATTGTCTTGCTGTTTCTCTTAAAGTTCATATTTTCATTATTATTTCTCTCCTTCTATGAACTCTATAAACATTTACCGAAGGTCACTTTTTGTCTCTTACCCCTTTCATTCACTATTCTGACTTCAGTGGTCATTTTGGAACAACTCCCAAATGCACCATCTTCCTCCAGGCCTCATACCCATACCCTCACTACCAACCTAGTCTTACCTAGCCCAGTAGGCCCCCAACAATCCATCTTACATACTACACAAGTTGGCAAACTTTTCTGTGAAGATGAAGATAGTATTTTAGGTTTCATATGCTGCCTATAGTCTCTGTCACATTTGCTCTTTGCTCATTGTTTTAAACAGTCCTTTAAGACATAAAAGCCATTCTCAACTTACTGGCCACAGAAAAATAGACCATGAACAGATAACCCACAAGCTGTGGTCCCTGCTATATAGTAATTCAAGATACTATTTGCTTAAGCACAGACCCAATTTCATCACACACTGGAATGTAACATATAATGTTTTGCCTACTGTGCCAGTTTTATTTTCCTGCACCCTTAATGTAAACCAAGCTGATCTCCTTGCAATCATTTTGAATTTCCTACTTCCTGTGTTTGTTCAAGCTTAGAGCACTATCTTTAACCATAACCAATTGCCAAGCACACGTACAAAACGTAGATATGCACACGCACATGCATGGTGCCCACCCACCCATGCGGGGACACAGAACACACTCCATTCCCTACTTTGTAACTCTTGTGGTACTAATCATTTACACCCTAAGTAATCACATGCACTGCTAACTTCCCAAGAAGGATCTTAGTAGCAGAATTTGTCTTGATTCATTATTCTGTTTTTGCTATGCTCACTCACCCTTAACTGTGCTTAGTAGCATGGTATATACCTAGCAGACACTTGATAAATCTTTATTTAATGGATAGTTGAGTGAATGAACAAATTCCAATGAATACACATTAGTAGGGAGAGATATATATTCAGTATCCATAAGCTGCCTTAAAATATCCACTAACACAGTGCACAGCTCCTTAGGGAGTCATAGATTTAGTTGATGGACTTAGATTTTATTCAGATCCATCTGCTTACGTTGCTAGACTTCTGGGATGTGTTTTAATATGGTAGTTATGAGGAACAAACTCCAGAAGCAGATGAACCTGGATTCCAAGTCTGGCCTCATCAATCAAGTGACCTAACCTCCATCATGCCCCAGGACCCTCAATTTTAAGAGAATGAGAATATTACATATGAATTCTAGCATCTGCCTTACAATGGGACTTCCTCCTTGCTGCTCTATATTACACATTGATTCTCCTTTTTAAACCATAATGAGATGAAAACTGGAGGGTCTCTGGCCCAGGGGTTTTATGTGCCTTATATCCATGCCCTACCAAACGCCCTACCAAGGCCCAGATGTTACTCCCATGGCTCCCTGTCCTCTTCTTAACAGATCTAGGTACCTGAAATGGTAACTCTGCCCTAGACACTGGGAAGGGAAACGGTGTTATCTCTGACTCATGGATCTCTGAAGGCTTAACTCTCCTTCCTCTAATTTAGGGAGAGTTGGTTCTTTTACAAGCAATATTTAATGTGTATGCTAATGTCCCACCAAAACTCTCATCAGATTTGGGAAGCTAAGGGGAACTCTCCATCTATCCTTTCCCAGCTTCATAAAATTAAGCAAATATGACTTCTAAATAAAGAGGTTTCTGCTTCTTTTGCAGATAGGCATCCTCTATCTAGGAAAGAACCATAAAATCAGGATGTTCCTTGTTTACAGAAATAGTTGCCTGGCAGACTCTTAACACCATAGTCAGGGCAGTTAGTGTTACTTGGCAGGTTGGAGACTCAGCACCAATTAGAACATATTCCTAAGGATCCCAGTTACCCCACCACTCAGTTCCTGGAAGGATTCATATGTAAGAATGCTGGCACAGTGTCTGGCCCAAGGAAGCACTCAATAACTTTGTAGTCATTACAGTCATTCTATGAGTAACTGCAGATGTCTACTCTCGTATTTTTTTCCAGTCAGAGCTAAAATTGTCAGTGAGGCACAGTTTGACTTCAGTGACCTGACATCTCTGGGTCTATCTTCCTTCCTTACTCATCTTAGTGGACAGAGAGTAGAGACAAAAGAGATATATGCAGCCTGGTAGATGCCTCCCCATCAATGGCCAGACAAACACTGTAGACCACCTATGGTCATGAGAGAAAGAAACCTCTTAGAGCTGAAAAGGGGAATTTTAGGCCAAACTAAAATTATAAAGTCAAGTGTCAAATTCAGACTATGGTTCCAGGCAACATAATGTTCGAGAACAAATAAAGATGTTCTTTGAGATAGATGCTGAATTGTGTCCTTTCAGGTTTATTTGACTATCCCTTTAACATAATTCCAAATGTTTTGAAGGACAGAGTAGACAGAGGATCCAGAAGTATTGCTCCATTAAAAATGTTTTCCATCTCATGTTTACAACACAGCAATTACCCATTAATTTTTGGAAATTCTGAACCTGTTAGATGTTAGAATACCATAATTCTAGGTATAAGGCTGAGGCAAGCTTAGGAGTCAGTTTCCCTGGCTTCTCATGTGAGCTATGCCATCTAATACACAACACTGAGCAAGCTATTTAATCTCTAGATGACTTGTTTTCTCCTCCATAAAACTGAATTAATGATAGTATTTATATATGGGGTTAATTATAAGGATTGAGTTAACAGGAGCAGAGAACAAAGCACTCAATAAATTTTTATGATAACAAGGATGATGATAATGATGGTGTGTATACAGCGCTTTATACTTGACAAACATCATCTTCGTGTCATATTTGCTACTACAATCAATCCTAATAAATAAAGATTGTCGTTAATGTAGTGTTAATATATGCATCCTAGAGAGGGAAACTGAGAATCAAAGACTTAAGTCATAGACCAAAGGTCATGTAGTCAGTTCATAGCAACTCTAAGAACTGAATCAAGAACATCTTTCTACAAGTGCTGTGCTCTTTATATTTTAACTGATTCCATATTCTAAATACCACTTATGATCAAGTTAAAAATGACTTTAAAGATAGAGCCTATTTTCTCTCATTCCCACAATAACCTGAACAACTATTTATTAGACACTCAGATTCCTGGAGAGAAAATAAGCTGTTGGTTGGTGTCCCTGGACTACCCTCTGCCATATGTGGCAGCCATTAGATTCCCACAAGAAAATGTAAACATGATATCTAGGTCACTTGATATGTTTGATATGTCACAATCAGGGCAAACCCAAAGTATCCTTTTCCAGTATAATATTTTAATCAGACTAACTAGAAGTCCCAAATTGGAAACTGGCTCACCCTCTGTTCTTCTCACAAAACATTCACTGAAATAAAAAAGAAATTTGATGGACATATCATTTACACAATTCCTTGCCAAGACAATGAATAACAACAACTCCTTTCATCTTATGATGTATCACGTATGATGACATCTTACAATGGACCATGTTCTATTTTGCTCCTTGTGTCATTCAAACGGCACAAAAACAGGACAACTATCTATTTTTCAGCTAACCATTAATTTTTAAAAATTGGTGGAAAATGCAAAAGTCTACAGAAAATGATCATTTGATTTTCAAGCCCACTATCAAGGCCTCAGATTCTCCCAGCGCATAGAATTTTAATGTCTCGCCTTTTTCAGCCATTTTCATAAAAAAAAAAAATCAGTAAATTAAAGGCAATGAAAAACATAAATTACTCGCTTTTAATGAGAAAAATAGGAGTGACATAAATACAATTAAAATAGTACACAAAAATAAACATGTCCTTGCATTGTTTTGTTCACTTGAGGAGCTGACTTTCTAAATAATTTACATGACAATTGCTTTGAGTTCTGACTCCAGGAAGGTATTCCACTGATTGGAGTGATTCATAAGCTGTTCATCTGGCCTCCACTCTGAAATTCTACTTGAGCTCCCACATCCAGGATCCCACCAACCCACCCTAAGTCGCTGTTTGTTCTCAGTCATCATACTCTTCATTCCAACTAACACACGGCCAGCCACTGAACAACTCCTTCTCAAGAGCAGCTCTTAAAACATTATCTCCCACCCAATCAGAAATCCACAAGGCTTTCACCAGCCTTTCCCAAAGTGAGGAATGCTGATGCCTAGGAGAGCATTTGAGGTTGAAGCAAATCAACGTTTTAGTTTAAGAGGTTATTTGCGTATATATCAGAAATACTTGTAATAAATCATAAAAGCATGGACATTGAACCTAAATAAAAGTTTATATAGAGGTATCAAATTTTAAATTCCTTGCCAAGATAATGAATAATAACAATGAATAAAACAATGCAAGGACATGTTTATTTTTGTGTACTATTTTAATTGTATTTATTTCATTCCTATTTTTCTCAGTAAAAGAGTAATTTGTATGGTTTTCATTGCCTTTAATTTACTGAATTTTTTAATGAAAATGGCTGAAGAGAAAAATTTAATTTTAGCATTGATATATAGATATGGCAAAAAGATGAGGATTGTACAGGTAGGTTGGAACACACTGGCCTTCAGAATATTTTAGTTCCCAGCCTACTATTCAAGACCCTCCGTGATCCATCTTTCCATCCACAACTATTACTACTACTACTCTCATTTCTAATACTCTAGTCTAAATCTAATTTTCCTTGAGAAAAAAGACCAAGCCTTATATTACCTTTCTGTATTTTTAGGTAAGTTCTCGAATGATCTCTCAAATGTCAAATGCACTAGGTTCTTTTTTTTTTTTTTTAAAGAATATATTTTTTTAAAGATTTATTTTTTATTTATACATACAAGCTGGGGTACAGGCCAGAGGCATGGGGCGGCGAGAGGGTTCACCAGAGCCAGAGCGGGGAGCAGAACAGGCAGATCAGAAATACACTGCTGAGGGGAGCAGCGGGCGAGGCAGGAGAGGTCTGCCACACCATGTGGGATTCTCCCCGGCCGGGCGTCGAACTCGCGTCGCCGCTGCCGACAGCTCCACAGCTCCACAGCGCAGCACTCAAACGCTGCGCCACCGGGGAGGCCCCAAATGCACTAGGTTCTACAGGCACTGGGATACATTCTCTACCCCTATTCTACAGCCTATTCTTAAACAGCAGTTTTTCCATTCCAAATAGAAATACACGAGCCAGTGTTTTCCTCAATTCAGTAGAGGAAGATTCTTAGCCCAGTGTTTAAGATCAACTACAAGTCTTTAGGGAGCTTGGCAAATCTGAAAATATGTAGAAGATTTTGTGTGCATAAGCATAGTATGGGAAGAAGGCATTCAACTCTCAGATTCCCCAAGGTATGAATTACTCCAAAGAGTTGAGAACCACTATATTAGAGAGCCCGCCATGGCATCAACTAAGTTAGCATCACCAGAGCTATAAACAGTGCCTTACATTCCTCTAGTCCCCTGAAGATACAACATCTGAATAAACATTTAACCTCTGAGCAGTTTTTAAGTATATGAGCCACCATGTTTCTCATTAACATTTTTAATACAGATAATCTCTTCCAGAATAAAGTCAATCATGCAATTCAGAAAGTCATCAGCTTATAATAAGCTAGGAGCCAAGGACCTACTTACAATCCAGAATCCACTTTCTCATACAGCAATGTAACTAGTTAGCAATTGTCTAGTTTGGTATAATGATACTGAGAACAAGAAATCAAGAAATGTAAGAAAGAAATCCCTTTCATCCCCAGACTAACCCTAGACAAAATATTTTACAACCTGCTCCCTCCTCCTCTGCACTGTTCTTTCCAGAGGCAGCCAAAAACCATCTTTGGAAACACTACCAGGCCTTCCCCATCTTCTTCCTCCAGGGCCACTCATGTCCTACTTCCTACAATTCCACCTCCTCATGTAGAGCCTACTTGGGAATCGGGAGGCCGGCAACATTATTGCTTTAACACTCATGTGTATGGGGTTGATAGCTTTTTGACCTGTTACCCACTTGAACTTCCAATAAAGGACACATATTGAACCAATAGACTTGTTGATTAGCAAATGTTAAGAAGTTTGACACGTGAAGGGGGAGCACAGCTGGGAAGAGTGAGGAAGGGATGGGCTGCCACTGGCTTGATGCATCTTGTTTGAAAATCTCCTTCCAATGTCAATACTTCCTATAGGATCTTCATGATGGGTATAGCAAGGGGAAAGAATGCTGAACATAAAAGGCACTCACCCACCCTCTCTCTATTTTAAATTCTTCTCAAATCTCCAACCCTTTCCCAGTAGTACTTCATTAGATTTAAGGTAGCAGGACTCAAGTCTGAAAATCACTTCTCCAAAACAGTCATGTTATCCAGATTCTGATTCCACAAATTTACTCAAACCTCTAAGTCTCATTGAGTGAACCACAGCACAGGGAGGTTACAAGGATAATAAATGGAAAGGAAGTAGAGAGATTTATATGCATAGATTATTTGTAAACCAGGTTTCTGAAAACCAGACACTTTCTGCTTTCTTTCTCATATTAATCAATGTACATGAAATATTTCCTATCAGTTGAACTCATTCATCCATTTCCTTCTATATTAGTATTTACGTTTCTTGTTAGATGTGACACTCAGTAAATGAATACTGCTCCCCCCGGCCCCGGCCCAATCCCATGCACCATTATCTGAAAATAGAGTGTTCCTAGGGAACCTTTCATAAGCTGAAGCGGCATAAAGCAAATTAACAATTACCATTAAATTATATGGAAAATGTTTTGCGCATTCTCAGACCCAAACAGCCTACCAAATCATACCAAATAACACATAAAACCCAAAATAACATCAACATATAGTAAAAGTAGGAATAATATGGTAAATACACAGCCTGTACATCGAAATAATATATGTACGGTGTAATTTCACTTACCAGAATCGGGAGACAGTGAGCAGACTGAAGCGAGGTGGTAATGATGGTGTGTTAGGCCGAGTCATCGGAGGTTAGGTTGGCGGGAGGTTACAGGAGACTGGAGCGGGGGGCTAGGAGGCTAGGAGAGAGAGGAAGAGGGTCATCTATTAACATCATCATCTAAACCCATGGGCGGGCAGCTCACTGGCATCTATAACTTCTCTGCCTGCCTCTATGTCAAAGGTCAAGGCTTGTCCTCTGCTGTGACTGATGCAGAAGGCTGCTGATATAACCATATATATCACTGCTGACTCCTTCCTCATACTTCTATCATATACTACTCTAGACACTCAAAGCATCCTGTAAAGCTGCCCTAAACCTACATGTCCTTTCAAAAGTAAAGCCGTACTTTTCTGCAATCTTGTAGCGCCGTCAACCACAGCAAAAAGCTCTACTTTCTGGTCACTTGCTACAGTACTGGTTTTGACTCTTCTACTTTCATGTTAAGCATAATGCCCTGAGGAGTTCTTGGCCTTTTCTGATACCTTAGGCCACATCGCACTAACAGATACACAGAGTAAAGCGCAGATGCTCACAAAGTTCAAGGCGGCAGCCACTTGAGCCTGCACAGAGTTCCCCTGGAAGAAGGTGGCCTCGCTGCTCTCTCGGCTCGGGCACAGCCAGCACCAAACTTTTCACTTTTGTGGTGAAAGCGAAGAGCCTCTTCAGATTTCTTTCGGTGAGCAAAAGCAAGGACTGACATCAGTCTTCTCAGGGGACGCCAACTTCCGAAATGTGAGGACACCTGTACTTCATCATAGTTCAGGGTTTCAGCCAAGGCCCCATTGGCTAAAGCTGATCACATGTTCCCAACTGATTATGCGCCTCCCCCAGCCCCAAACCTTGAAAAAATTTCCTGTTCAAGAGAGACAAACATACACTGTATAAAGATTATTGCCGCTGTCAGCTCATCTTTTGTCTTTGGGTTTTATCTACTTGATCAGTCATCTTCCCCCCTGAAGAGCAAGTAAATGTGACCTGCTGATCTCTTCTTTTGTATTAAAGTGGCATTTCCCTTCTTTCCCTTCTCATCTGGCCCTTTCACTTTGTATTTTCTTAATCTACTGCCCCGATGCCCTGCTTGTTATCAGCACATGTCTGTCAGCTGTGGTGGCCAGAGCTCGGGCCTCGCTTGGCTTTGATGTGCCATCTCTTTTTCAAGAAGGAGGAGGTTAAGCCTTCACTCACCCCATCCCTGTGGGCCTTAACACTGACCTGTGGTATCCACATAATGTAATTTTAACTTGTTTTCTCTTCATAGGATCATAAACAACAATCCATAGAAACATAGATGTTTGGGGTGGTAAGAAAGCAAACAGCGGCAGTTCACAATCTTGGCTGCACATTAGAATCACCGGGGGAGCTCTCAAAACTACTGCCGCCTGGCTCCCAGCCCCCACACTCCGATGTAATTGGCCTGGGCTGTGGCCTGAGTGTAAAAATTGTTAAAGCTCCCCAGGTAGGGCTCTCTATAGTAAGGAAATTCTTGCTTCGGCACCATTACCACTTATACATTTTATTCCCTACTGTGCCATTGAGTCTAGAGAAATTCTGCCCTAATTTGCCACAAGGAGATTGTCTTAATTTTTCTGCAAAAATAAAATTAAAAGTTCACTTACATGAAACTCAGCATTCTCTAAGGACACCACCAAATGAAGCATCATTATACATTGAGAGTAGAAAACTAAAACAAAGAAAGAGCGAAATAAGTGAAATTGGCCCAACTGATTTCACTTAACTGTGATTATCTCCTTCTCCAGTGCCTGGCCCTGACATATAACAAGGGGTGAGGAGAACTGCTGGGCTTTCCTCCAGCACCTCAGGCTCTCAGTACAAGCCACCTGGGAACCACTCAATGATCAAAGACAGACATGAGGGAGAAGGCGATACTGAATAGTGAAGGGAAGAAAAGGAAGCAGAAGAGGGAAAAAAAAGAGTAAATTAATATCTAACATGCCAGTTGCTTTTTTTAATTTTATCTTCCCTACAACATTAAGAGACAGACAGTATTGATCCTATTTGAACAAAAAAACATTGGAGAAGGCAAATCATTTGCTGGAGGTCACTCGGCTATAAAGTGTCCTGACAGAGCCTTCTCCTCCCACCCCCATCCTACTCTCTCCATCTTTCAAAGATTAGTGCCCAAATTCTGAAAGGCCGAGAACATAGACTCTCCAGGGATAAGGGGAATAACATTCCCTTGCAATTTCTGCCAACTTGGCTCCTAGAGGGAGCTGCAAGGGCAACTACCCTCCCCCTCCCAGCCCCTCTCACCCCGCTTCCACCCCAGAGGACAAGAGGAGTGCAGCTCTTATCGGAGCAGGGGCTGGCCAACTTGGGGCCCAAACAGTGGAGTAGGAGTTTTCGTGGCAGCACATCATACTCCATGAGGCCCTGGGTCAGGAGAAAACCAGAAATTCCACTAGCAGATACAGTAGGTGCTACATGAAAGCAAAGTGTGAGTCTCTTCACTGGACTTCCCTGGGATTAATCTGGAACTAATGGAGGCAAAGCCTTGGGTCTCACCCACAATAGCAAAGCATTCACTGAAAACTCACCATCTTCTATTCTAACAGTTCTAACAATCAAATGCTGATGATTCAGATATAAGCCAACTATTGCTTTAAATATGGCATCATTTTTTCCAAAATGCTTTCCAAAATCTCTTACAACGTAGTGTTCTACTATGGAGATGTGGGGAACAGAACTCTCATAAGAGATTTTCCTTAGGAAAGACTATCAATACTTCACGCTGCCTCTCTCTCTCTCTCTCTCTCTCTCTCTCTCTCGCTCTGCCACTGGGCTCATCTCAGCCACTCTGGTTTTCTTTCAGTACCTCAAACACACCCAAGTCTTCTTTGGTCTCAGACATTTGCTTACATCTTTCTGCCTGAAATACTGTCCCTCCAGTCTTCAAGAAGCCAATTCCTTCTCATTCTTCATTCTCAGGTTGAACACCACCTCCTCCAGGAAGCCCTTCCTGACTACCCTAAATAAAATCATTCCCCTTTCGTTACCCTAGTATCTTCCTAATGGCATTTACCACATTGCACCTGTCTTGCTTCCTTTATATCTAACTGCACTTTTAGCCTCTGTGAAGACAGCGCTGTCTTGCTCAGCGTTTCCAGCATGTCTTTGTATTTCTAGACTCAAAGCAGATGCTCAATTTAAAATATCTGCTTAATTAATTAATAAATGGGACCCAGGTCTGCCATGTCCAATACTGCCCATTTTTTATAATTGCTATTTAGGACAAACTATTTCAGACCCTATGCTAGACACTTTGCATATATACTTCATGTTTTTTCATAGGTTCTTAGAAATTTTTACTTTCAGATAAATGACGCATAAGAAAACCACTTCTACCATAGGCTAATTGAAATAAGTATTTAGTTGCTATTGCATGTTTCTCATGATGAAAACATCACCAAATTCTAAATACAAAAACACTTGATATTAACAATAATTTGTATTTATTCTTTTTCCAACTTGCTTATACCAGTTCAGGGAAGCTCAGGACAGAAGGCAGGATGCAGTCCTAGAGAGGACACCCTTCCATTGCAGGGCACACAGAGACACACACACACACACACACACACACACACACTCTCTTTCCCCCTCTCTCTCAGACTGAGACAAGTAAGAAAAGCCAGTGGGCCTAACGTGCACATCTGTGGCTTGTAGGAGGAAACCAGAGAAAATGCAAATGTTCCCACACAGATGTGTAAGAACACGCAAATTCCAGCGACAGTTACCCTGATCAGGAATCAATTTTCTTTTTTTCTCCCAATAGTCTCATGGAATGACGTTGAATGAAACGACATTTGAGGACCTGCTGTATTTCATTTAGGACTTCAAACAACCCTATGTGATGTTTTTTCTCCAATTTTGCCTGTTAAGAAACTGTTTGAGAAATGGGGTTTCTTCCCTAAGTCAACATCATAACTGAAAGAGCCAGGAAATGTCTAACTCCAAAGCTTTTGCTTTTTTCATTGTGTAATACTATCTCTAAGGTAAAAATGTATTAGTAGGGAAGATGGATAATCTTTCCAAAAAATTGGACAATGCTTCTTCTCATTTTTCTTCTTTTTTATTTGTTCATTCCTTTCCCCATAGCCTCATTATACATTGTCCAAATCATGTTCTTTCACTGGCAAGAAACACAAGGAAATAATTCCTGTCAGAGATAGCACTTTCTGGAAATACTGAAGTCAGAAATTTACTTTGAAAGACAAGCACCTTTCCCATGGCTCCCACAGGAATGTCCTGCCATAACGCCTCTCTTTCCAGTGCCTCAGGGAAGCAGAGTTCAGAGCACCATAGTTGGCCATTCCATCAGAGAGATGCCCCTGATATGGCTGGGGGATCCGGGCAGAGGGCCTAGCGCAAAGATAGCATACCCACCAGCATCCCCAAAAAATCTCAGGGCTCACAAAACCTAATTGCCAGTTCCATTATGGACAAGAAATGTAGGAGGGAAGATAAAGGAGAGAATCCCAGTCCTAATGCAGATAGACTTTGAGGTTGCCAGGGCTTGTCTCGGCCTGTCTGTGGCTTTAAATGCCCATGTATCCAGCTCTGCCTGAGACAAAATGTTTTCCGACAACCTGATTTCTAACCAGAACTCAACCATCTGCCATGTATGAGCCATAACCTCCCTGTCTTCCTTGTTTCATTGGTCCTCGGAAGCTCTTCATCCCTGCGGCAGCTGTTATCTCCTTGTGTGGGTCGGTTTTGTCACTCTGCCAACTTAACAATACTTGCTGGCTTTCTCAGCCCTGATAGGACAAGCCAGAAGTCTCACAGGGGAGAATTTTCTAAACCTCCTTATAACTCTCTGACAAACCCCAGACACTCTGTGGGCATGGGTGCGGAGGGGCGGGAACTAAGCAGATGCCAGGAACATCACTTCATACGCAAACAAACATGGGCACATGCAACCCGAACTCACTGTGGACAAATCCAAATGGAATATGCATCTCTTTTTACAGCCAAATAATCACACATCCTAACAATTTATAGGCATTGAGCAGAGTCCAGGATGGGCTCAGGAACTGCGGGTGGCGCCCGTGAGGTGGGCTTCCGCTGGGACTTTCATTCACATCACTTCCCTTCTAAGACACAGAGGGCTAGGGGAAAAGTCTGTCTGTTCCCTGCATTATTCGTCTGTTCCCCAAACTTTTAAATCTTCATTCCATAAACACTTACTGAGTGCCTGCCATATGCCAGTATTGTTCTAGATGTGGGGAACACAGCAGTGCCTGACCTCACATAGCCTACATTCAATAAGGAAGCAACAGTAAAAAGTAACTTTCCCGATACATGGAAAAGTACCTGATAGTGATAGGGCCAATGAAAAAATTAAAAAGCAAGATTAGTAGACAGAGACCAAGAAGATAAGTAGGATGGAGTAGGATAAATTCCTAAAGGAAATGATTTTTATGCACTGATGTCTCAACCCCCAGCATATAGAACAATGCCTGGTGAGTATATAAACAGAGGAATTGGAGAAACCCTTCCTGAGGATGAACCACTTAACATGAGAATTTTAGATAGTGAGCCAGCTGTCAACCAAAAGTCCAGAGGCAGAACATTCCAGAAACAGGGATGAATTGGTTCAAAGGCCCTGTGGCAGGAGAGTACCTGTATACCTGAGAGAGAGCAAGAAGGCTGCTTGCCTAGAGCAAAATAATGAGGGGGAAGGAGCACTGACAGGAGATGATGTTGGAGAAGATGCCTGAGGCCTAAAGGTAGAGATTTAACAGAACATACAATGTTTGGGTTTTATTCTGAATAGAATGGGAAGTTGTTAGATGGTTTTGAGCAAAGTAGTTTTCCCCTCTTTCATTTAAATCTGAAAACCAATTTAAGAAGTAGATATTATTGTCATCATTCCTCCTAAAACTTAGAGGATTAAGTAATTTGCCCAAGGGACACAGAGTTATGGAACAACATTATGATTTGAATTCAGACTTGTTTGAATCAAAATCTTGTGTTCTACTTTTTCTCTCTTCTACCATGAGGACAGTATTTTTATTCTCCAGCCTGACAATCTCACCTTCAAATGACAATCCACATGGTCTCTAGGTCCCATTCTGCACTGCTTTTCTTTGAGTCTGTGATTTATTTACACAGTAAGAGTTTCTTTCAAATTTCAAAGTTCTTTCACATCTCCCAGAACAATCATCTTGAACTTGAGTATTAATGTAGCCTCGAGTCCACTCATTTTTTCCATTGTGAAAATAATAGATGTTGGTTAAAAATACATTCACTAAGGAATATTTAGAGATATCGTAAATAAAAGAAGAAAACAATTACCATGCCCCTATAAGTACCAATGTGTTTTCTTGAATTTTTTGTAAAGTCTTTTTATCCTATATGTAAGTTTTTAGATTTACTTTGCTGTGGTCTAAATGTATGTGTAGTAGTGTTGTATAAATTTATTCAGTGAGATTTTTCATTTAGCATTAAAATGCTTGTATTTTTATATAGGTGATAAACATGCGTTTTTAAAGGTGAAATCAATCATTCATTATTTCATAGTGGGATTCCCCCACTGAAATCATTCGATTGCATCTGAGACCTGGAAAAAGATGTAGATAGTGTACCTAACCCTCCTAGTCATGCTTTTAGAAGACATAATGTATCTGATTACAAGGATATCAGAGACAGTGCTACTAACAGATTCTTCCCCCATTTCCACCATGGTTCTCAAAACTGTGTTCCATAAAGGATCTGCCTTAGCAAGTGTAAACTTATGGGTCATCCTATTGTCAACATTATGACCCATTGGGAACACTTGAAAAACTGAATAGCAGCCAACCCCAAATCTGCATAACAAAGTCCTCCCTAGTCATGAAGATTTCACATGAGTGCTCTTTATGACCATCTTCTAATGTCTGCATAATATGCCAACCTTTGAACAAGACTAATGGTTAAATATTATAATGCAGAGAGGACCCTTGCCACTTGGTCCTTTTCACTCATGAGGTTTATAGAATACAATTAGTTCTAGTTCCCTTCATGTCCAAACATCTTCATGTCCAAACACCTTCTTCCCTTCATGTCCAAACATCTTCTAAGTTAATTTGTATCAAGGAGTCTTAGGTCTCATGGAGTTTGACGTCAAATCCTACTAGAAAAACTTTATCCTGAGTGTATGTGAAGGAATCTCCGCATAAGGAGTAACCTGCATGACGAAAAGAATCATGAAGACCAGCCTGTACTTAACGTCTGTGATGAATGCAGACTTGGACTGATACACTCCTGCTGGTCCTACCTTGTTTGACTTTGCACCCTCCATGAAGGCAGCTACAATGCTGGTTCTGGGAAAAGTCCCACTGTAAGGCTCCTGTTTCCTGAGTATAATACAACCAGTCAACATACTGTTGACTAACAAAACAGTCACCTGTTGTGGAGCAATCTTGGGTCACTGTATAGCGTATTCTTCACATGCAACAAAGCGAAGTTAGGGAAAATGTTAGAACCCAATTAGTTATCGGGAAGAATCCCCTTTCCATTCTTTCTCCCATGCATCTCCATTTCTACTTTTGTCTTTCTTTTCCTTTTGAATTGTTTTGCAAGAGGTATTACCAACAAATCTGTATCTAATCAGAAATTGTTCATTTTGTAAAACACCATTGAAATCAAACGATTTTTTTTTTCTTTTCTGGACTCTAATCCCCTAAAAAAATCTATGTCTTCTTGATTATTTTTTCTTCTCACTAGTATTTTTTATGCTTTTTCTATGCATTTGGGACTAAGAAATATAGCCTTTGGATTTTGGTAGAGCCAAAATACTGGAGAATGTAAAGGGAAGAATGTCTTTCAGGAGCGGCACAGTGACTAGCTCACAGCCTCATTTAAGGCCCCATGACTAGCATTTATACTGCATAAGAAGAAATTTGAGAAAGAGAGCAACTATTTGGGGAGTGAAAGATTTACGGTAGCAGTTGTTGGAACAACTGGCCCTCAGCCTGTCCAAACATTCTCCCAGATTTATAACATAAAGTTACCATATCAGAATGAGCCTCCAAGGAGCTAAAACAACCACTTGACAAGCTGTTCTGCTCCCTGTTAAGGCTGAGCTGGGTCTCTCTCCTTCTGGATCCAAAGCATTCAAAGTGAGGCCAAGTTATTAAGCCCTCAGGAGAAATTACCTGCTAATTATCATTTCATCATTCTGGCATTATAATAAAGCAAACACAGTGAAGTCATTTGCATGGAGCAAAACAAAACAGTTATACTTCTACTTGCAACCATAGACTCTTAACACCTGGATAAACTTTCATTTGTGTGAAATGTTAGCCTGACCCACTCATCTAGGTTATTGAGCCCTCTGTAGACAATTAAAGGACAGGCAGCAAAGGATTGCCCAAAAAAAGAAACTGAAGATCACGGAGATTACAGCCATTTCTTCAGTTTACAGATGATGAAAGTAGGACTTTAAATAATAACAATACTAACAACAATAACCACCACAGCATTTACTGCACAGTAACCTTTTCCAGGTGCTTTCATTATCTGAGCCCATCTGTGTAGCTAATTCAGTTTCTCCAAGAATATGCCAAGATCTTTTCTGTTTTACATGAATTAATTCAGTTTTCTCATAGCAATGTATGAAGAGATACTGTCATTATGCCTCTCTGTAAACAGACGACGTGTCCAAGTCCACAGAGCCATTTAAGTGACCTAATGTATTACATGGTCATATATTATTGTATTATCCATAGCATGTTATTTACATGATAACATAGCATGTTATACTGTAACAAAATTATGTTACATAATGTTATATACTAAAACTTAGAAAAACTGATTTTTCTAAAAGCTTGTATAGCTCAATTACTTCACTCTAGAGTCTTGTAGTAAGTTTATTATGTGTTGATAAGGAAACAGGAAAATAATAAATATACCCTATCTCACATAAGAAAGCTCCTGATTTTGCTAGATCTTGAATTAAACCACCAATCTTGCATCTGGAGAAGGTGTTCAGAAAGTATCTACTAAATCAAAATCTAAGTTTCACTCTTAGAGTTGAAACAGTGGATTATGTGGGTCCAGCAACCACGTTTTTACAACTAAAATCTAGACTGCATGGTCCTAAATGTGGATTAACCACTGGATAAAATATAGTGGTGACTGGAAGATTCCATTTGTATAGTCAACAAGTGTATTTAATGGGTACATGTAGTATGCGTGTTTGGTATGTGTTAGTATAAAACTTAGAACAACACTCACTTCTTTTGTTTGATAACGAGTCAAATTTTTAAAACCTGGCCATTTTGGAAAAAGTAAGTAGAGCCCAATAAAAATCTGAGCAAGCATGAAAATAAGAGCATTTGATATTCTTTCACAAGTCAGCATAAACCGCCAATGATGAGAAGGAGGTCTCCTCCCTGGATTTCCTGTGAGTTCCAGAAATGCCTCTTTTTTTCATCCATATCAAAAAGCTTAGGATCAGTTACCATAAAAAGGCGTGCTTAGGACGCTTGTTTCCAAAGCTGCTAAAATATGCTTTTCCTTAAGAATCTTTCCCAGTTTTGGCAGTGTTGGTCCAATGATTCTATGATTGCTGAGCGAGCTCAATGAAGCAGGGTTTGAAAAGCAATTGAAACCTCCATCTGATTGGGCTGTAACAGCAGCTAGCTAGTCTACTTGAAATTACAAGCCGACTCCTTGAAATGAAACTTGTCATGCCCAGCAAAGCTGTTGACTGCCTGTCACATCTGGGAATTCTTGGAGGAACTGAACTAAATCTGACAGATGAACTAAAAAAAAAACAAAAAACCAAGCAATCTAGAAAGTCCTGGCAAACCCTCTTGCCCTGAGCACAGGGACACTGATGGCAGTGGGCTGTCTTCCTTAGTAGTTCCTGGTGGCAGGGCAGTCATTCTCTAAGTGACTATTTTTTTAAATGATGAGAGATTTTTAAAAATGAGATTTTTTAAAATTGATAAGACATTGACTTGAGAAGTTAAAGATTTTATCATTCACATTATATGTCTTCCTTTGGAAAAATGATTTCTTCCTCCCATTGCCTAATTTATTTCAGGGACTGTCTCACTTCTATCCAGTTTCAGGCCCATGCGTTGTAGGATCCATGTATGGGCTGAACTTGACCTTACCTATTCTTTCAAATTGACAATACAATTTTTGAAAAGCTGCTAATGGTCTCACTCCCTCAAACAGACTACCTACCTAGTAAAAAGGGTAAATAAAAATGAAACCTTAGTTCTTTTCAAGGAATTAGAATTGCCCATTGTCCCTAGTATAAACCTGTCAATTTTCTCCTCATTCTAAATTTCAGGGAAATACTGAGTAGAGAATAACTGCATAGTTTTCCCCTACAACTAAATTTAGTTTCATTTTGCTGCTTGTTCTCTTGTTTCTTATTTAAACCTTTGGGGCCAGAAAGAAATATCTCTTTGTGTACATTTTGTTTTCAACATCTAAAACTATATTTGCTCTTTTAACTACTAAAATTGGTCTTATCATGAAGTTTCTAAGGTTATAAACTTTGAACAGAGCTTCACCTAGACATTTATTTCTATGGATAAGAACTACAGCTATTTAAAATCACAGACTGGTTAAATTAGTAAAGAGTTGGTTGAATTAATCTACCCAATTATCTAAACCATTAGGTAAAAGGCAAGTGACTCTACAGGCAGACACAGTACATAAAATAGAGGATGGATAGATGGATGGACACAAATTTTATATGTATTTAACTAGGAACCTTTAAGTAGGTCCTTGTACAGTGCCTGACATTTAAAGATTCCTCGTTAATATTTTTGCAAGGAAAGGAATGAGGAGGGGGAAAGGAAATTGAAAATATAACCAAAAGAAAGGCAGAACGTGTGCAAGAAAGGGAAACGCTTCATGTTTTTTGAATGTTCCCATGCATCTATCTATACATAATTTTCAAAGCAAGGACAGTTTTTGCTGCAAGGGACTGATGAAGAAAAGGTTAAAAGAAAAAGAAGTACCTCTCACTGATGTCCACAAGTGAATAGCAAAGTGATAGACTCAAAGACAGGTGCTGGACAGAAAGTAATTATATTCTACTTTGCACCAGTGTTACCAAAATTAATGCATTTACTTCACAACAGCTAGCTAAAAATAAACACCTCTTATGACATTCTACCATGCCTATGTTAGGAACTTTTACTTTCTTTGGTAGCTTGTTTTATTCCATGCTAGTTCCACCTCAAGGCACCTAGGGAATTCTCCATTTCAAAAGCTACATTTGCTGGTGATCAATAATAAAATCTGTTTGGATAAAGTGAGCGATTAGTAGGTGCTTATGCCAAAGCAACAGCGACAAAGCCCACAACTATGTAGTAATCCTGCCTCTTTCTTTGGGACCAGTTTATTTTTACCCTCTCTGTTAATTGGTGGTTTTCAGGATATGAAAGGAGATGAAGTCTAAGATTGAGAGAGCAAAAGGAGGGATGGCTACCAGTAATGATTTTTTTTCTTCTAGCGGGCTTTTCCTTTGCACCCATTAAAAAGAGGAACACACTGTATAAAATCAAGGGAAATGAAAGTGCAGTTACGGCACCGCAGACAGCATGGCAAGAGAGCAGTGGTGCCCAACATCCAAGGCATCACAGTACCTCTCACCTAGTGTGGCTTCCATTCATTGTCCTCTCTTCATAGAGCCTGGGAAGCGCTGACGAGCCAGCCATGAGTAAGCCAGAATGAGTAAGGGGGCATTTAGCAGTGCAGCGTTTAGAGCACAGCATGGGGGGGCAAGAACAAGGTGGAGCACAGCAGACTATGGTGGAGGACTACGGGTGCTTTTTGGTGGGTGTACTACAGTGACTACCCCTAAAGGAAGCGGTCCTATACCTCCAAAACACTGCCAATGATGCTTCAATAACAAAGTAAAAAAAGCACAGCATGGCAATTCCAGCTGTGTGACTTTGAACAAGTTCCCTCTGTAAGCTTCAGGTATCTTTACCAAAAAATAGGAATGGTAATACTGAAAGCCATCAGGAAGGTTAAATGAGAATTGTACAGTGTGTAGAGGCATGCTTGCTCACCACAGCCACTATTATTTTATTTTTATTATTACTATTATTATTGTTGTTGTTGTTGTTATTGTTATTATTAAGAGTGCCCTTCTGCTCTCACTTTCAGCAGACGTGCTCGCTTCACCTCGTAACAGCTCTTCCTAAGGTGCTGCCCTGGGCCTATAACCTACTTTTGAGTCAAAAAGATGGAGTTATAAACTCATCGCCGTCCTCAAATCATCCAGGCTTCCCTGTGCCTTTTCAGATCAGTCCCATGCTCTCAGCACTGACACTAAAAAATGAGACATTACCCTGAATTCTTGTGTCCTAATACCTGAAAGTCAGCCCCCCTTGTGATTCTTCTTGCAGTATCCGCTCCATCGCACAGCCCCCTCCTAATCCAGGCCCTTGTTACTTCATCTCAAACCTCCTGCAAATGCCCTAGGATTAACCTGCCTTTCACAGCCTTTGACGTTAGCAGGACAGCCCAGAAAGGCTACAAGCACCCTTCAGACCTGCATAGCTGAGATCCAGCCCTGACCGGCCCTCGCCAGCTAAGCACTCTTGGGAATTAATTTAATCTGAGTCTCATAGGGTTGATGTGAGGGTCAAATAGGTAATGATTATCTAACATCTGCTAAAAGGCCTAATGTATAGTGAACTATGTCCAAATTCCTTAATGCTGAAAACCCCCAGATTGGCCCCAACTTTCTTCATCAACCACCTTCCCTTTACTTCAGTGTTCCAGTCCAGTTGAGTATTTGTAATAATGCCGTTAATGTTAACATTTTCCCCTATTTGCTCTTACCATTTTCTACCTGCTGCTCCTTCCCACTCTCCAAGTTCCTTATTGAAGTTCTAAATTCCCCACAAAGTTGAGCTCAAATGCTGGCCTTCACAGGGCCATTCCTCCACTGTCCTACCAACCAGAAGTGGCCTTTGTCTCTGTAGCACCTATCTGCTTTCCCTCATTAGAATTTTTTTATAGTTTCATCACAGCTTCCTAAGTTTGACTGTGTTTAAATCTCTCTCCCCAAATTATTTACATCTGACATATGTACCTATGACATGGAAAAGGAAAGAGACAAGGAGTAAAGAAATACCCCACTTGGGGAAAAGTTCTCTCTCAACAGTCATTCTCAAAAAACGTTTAAAAAACTCAAAGTATTAGACTGCAATTTTGATGCAAAGAGGTTTTTTTTTTTAGAGTATGCTATCAACTTTACTTTTTATTTATATACTTTCATATTATTTATATACTTTCATAGCAAGGAGACATACCAAAACATTTACAATGGTAGTTTTGGCATAGCAAAATTCAAGATTTTTTTTCCGGTACCTAAGCAGTCACTGACTTGATTTTTTTTTTTATTTTATTTGAACTTTACCCTTTGACTCCCTTTGCAAAGAGTTCTGACCCTAGAACAGTTAACAACTACGGTTTGTGCAGTGAGCAATGGGAAGAATAAACACAACTACTCCAGGAGAGATACAGAGTGGTGTGTCCCTCATGGACCACGGGAAGGCAGAGACTGCTGGTGTTGAGAGAAACAATCGTGCTGATAAACTGAATGGTTCTTTTTCTGAATCAACTCCATCTGAGTTGGAAAGAATGGAAAACTTCCCAAAATAAGATTCATTGTGGGTTAGGATGACAGTCAATGGCTCCCTTTGTCCATTTAACAAATGTCATGTTCTTCACTGTCAGGTAAGAAAATGCAGTTCTGTGCGAGGACTTCCATTCTCCAACCCACTTTATGCTTAATTTGCCAAGTTGGGTAAAGGGGAAAACCTACCAGCACTGCTTTTTGTTTCCCTTTGTGTTTCTATTCTTGTCACATGCCAAAGGAGGCTCTTGCTTCTTATTCTTCTCAAGTGGCTCTAGAAAAAGAGCTGTGGAGAAAACACAAAAATTAAAAAAAAAGGAGAGAAAATAAAGGTAGCATCTCCAGACTTGGCATTGAGTAAACAAACATGGGATTTTCTCTGCCCCCAAGACTGAGGGCCAGGCCCCCGGGGACTAGGATGGAGATCAGGCCGCAGGCAGGCAGATGGAGAGCCAGAGGAGCGTCTGGGGAGGAAGTGACTTCCAGTAAAAGGTCTTTGTGATTTTTCATTTGTTTTTCATTGTTTAAGACAAAAATCATCCTGCCGAAATACAATCTTACATCTCCATATGCAAGTGTTTTCAGGTATAGTTACTCAGACACAAAATTCAGAATCATCTTGAATCAGACACATTCCCTGATGTCACAGCCTTGGCCCAGCGTGTCCTTCCAACATGGGTTTGTGCACATGTCCCCACAGAGCAGCCCAGGTGTTCTTTCTTTACCCCTGATCAGGCTAGGAATTTATTTTAGTAGTGGCTTTTATGACCACCTGCAATACTCTTGACCAAATGTGTCTCCTTTGCTTATGATTAGCCTAAAAGCCATGCCTGAAGAGCTTTTCACCCTGTAGGGTAGGAGTAGCCATGGAATGTAGCATTGAGCCTGTTCTGTCCTTACTGGTGAGATTGCTGATGGATATTAACTGGAAACCAGACTGGTCTCTGGATAGGAAATAATGCAGAGACACACAGGCACCTGAGCCCAGACACCGAGCATCTAAGACCCCAGCCCTGCCCCCCTCCCCCGAGCCCAGGTAAGACTGTTCAGTCTCAGCTATGTTAAAAAGAAAAAGAAGACAATTGTTAAAGACAGTAAGGAAGTCTCTATTCAAGTGACTGCTGCAGTGTTGTTTCTAATAAGGATGAGAGACCGATTCTGAATAGAATAAGGAAAAGTGGGGATTTATGATCATGGGGGAAGGGGTGGGGGTGTCAGTAAATGGGAAATCTCTAAGAGGGTGGAATGATTGCTAAACTGACCTAATAGGGTTGAGACTGAAGGCGGGCCAGGGTGATCAGATACCCAGTGGGGGATGAGGAATTTGGCCAGGTAACTAAGATTGGTCAAGTGTGATAAGATATCAGGTGTGGGGGTTTCTAGATAAACTGACTTAGCAGAATTCTTGCTAAAACTTCCAATGCAGAAATGAACACAGAAGCCTAAAGGTTGGGACCCAGTGGAGAAAGAATCCCAGAGCATGCTGAAATGGGCTTTTTCCTCCAAAATATTTCCCCTGACCCTCCATAGCAGGATATTTCACAGACTCGACCTGAGTGTTACTGAAGCGGTTCTTTCACTGCTCCACCTGCAAGGTGCAGAGCATCAGCCTGAAGAAAGCAGATCCCCTACCTCGGTGAGCTCACATGCCCTTCGCCCGTGAACTTACACACCTGATCTTCAAGACGCTTGTTTTTGCTGCTCCTTGTAGTTGGGCAAGAAAGGAAGAAATAAAATGCACCTTTTCCTGGGTGAGAAGGGAATCCAAATGTTCTTCTCCTTGCTCTCCAAGGTCTCCCTCCCTGGCTTAACTTTAGGGTTGTCCAGCCCAAAGGGAAGGGTGAGATTGGCTCAGTCACAGGTGGTCTGAGCTCCCAGGGAGCAGGTTCCAGAGAGAACAAGGACATCTTGTCCACCAACCTTGAAACTGCTAGAAAGATTGTTACCATGGGGACCAGACTGGCTTGTGAAGAGAAATTAAACAATGTCTCTGTAACACTTCATGATGCTTCCTGGCAATCTCTTCCCCAGAGATAATACAATCAAAGAAGCAGTTGGGCTATGATGTTCTGATAATTATGTGATATTCTGATAATTATATGATGTCCTTGTAATTATGACAAGGAAGTCAGAAAAAGATGAAGTTTCATTCTGTAGTGATGAAAATAGTAAGATAAGCCACACACACTAGAAAAACTATACTAAAATTACAACCTAATAAGGTGCCCTGTGTTGTTAGCCAATAAAAACTATATGCAGTCCTCCATTTTCTCCTCAGACAGATATCTACTTATTTTGTTTTTTTAAAAAAAAATGTAAAAGTATGCACATGAATCTAATAATGTCCTTTCCAACTAAAAATTTTACCTCAAGTCAAACTGAACTTCTACCCATTTGGTTGGATGACAAAATGGCAGATAGAGAATATTCCTGATTCTGCTAGCCAAGACCATGAGCTATAGGAACAAGCCTCTAGAAATAATTTTGCTGGACCTGTGATATCCAGTGAGGTACAGCACACAGTTATATAACAAACAAAAGAAGTAACATCAAGTGTCAAGAAAATAACTGAAAGCAGGAGATAAATAGTTTGTCATCTAGTTCCAACCCCCTAGAGAGCCCTGCTGAACTTTCTATAGGGCATTAGTAGCTGAGGAGTCGCCCTTTTCCATTTTTTCCTCTCATCACACAATCAGCTGGGAGGCTTTTTCCTGGCCTCCCTATATGTCACCTTAGGAACATACAGTGTTCTTCCAACTGTGACAGATATGCCAATCATGGATCCAGGAGTCCTTAGTTGAATTCCTTGCCAATATTTAACAATCTCCTTATTGTGACATGACTTATGTGCTTTGAAAAATAATGCCGTTGAAGAAAAAAAGTATCTAAAGTTCATATTCACCAAATGAGTACATTTGCACCATCTAGTTTGTAAATCAGCACTGCCCTGGGTCCTGTGCAGCATTCAAGGGCTAAAGCAAATATTAGGAAAGAGAAACTAACAGAAAGTGACAATGTCAATCTGTTTTTAAGATCCTTTTGTAAAAACAAGACCCTTTCCACAATTCATCCTGATGTTTGGCAAAGGTGCTAACAAAGAGGGGAGGGGACAAGAGCTGATCCTGCTTGTAACGCCTGCCTCCAGGTGTGAAGGCTGAGGTCAGAACACATGCATGTGCCTGTTTTTCCACTTTCTTTGGAGCACCTTCCTTTATAAGAGCTGCCTCTCTCTCCCCATACACTCAGCAACAGCAGTGAAATGCCATCGTGGCAATCTGGTTCAAGGATAAAAACTTCCTTTTACTTCAACTATTTTATGTGCTAAAATACTCACTTTCAGCAATGAAGTAATTTGTGACAAGAGCCCCCAAACTCTGGGGATCCCTCCTAAAGACAGAATGATAAATAGGAACAGGATTTATATAGCATACATACATCAAAAAGATGTTCATCACATCACTATTTCTATCAAATAATGTGTTACAGGATAAATGTCCAATAATGGAGGTATTACGTGAACTTCAACATATCTGTTGGACAAAAGACCATAGATACTGAAGATTATGTTTTGGAGGGTTACTAATAATACAGGAAAGTGCTTGTTTATAATATTAATGAGGAAAAAAATAAGAATACAAAAGGGTGCTTCACAAATATGCCCTTCCCCTCATCCCCATACAATCACACTCTAAGTCTATGGGGAAAAATAGAACTCAGAAGAGAGAAAAAAATTGAAGTAAATTTTTTTTTAAAAAAATCACAGTCATTTTCATTGGGTAGGACTTGGTGTTTTGGAAATTATCTTTCATTTGACTCTTTCTGAAGTTCATAATTTTTAATGACAGTAATGTATTGCTTTTAAAATATGAAAAAAACATTTTCTTGTTTTGGATCTAGGTAGGCTTCTAGGTGTCTTCTGAATTACATTTGTTGGAAGAAGAAATAAGCTCTAGTGACCTTAGATTATAAGGAGAGAGATAGAAAAGGGAATCAAGAATTAGAGTAAAAAAAATATCCAAACCCCTTCTATTTTCTATCATTCTTTATAAATTGCCAATTTGTTCATGTCAGGAGGTCCCTTAAGAGAGGATGAGGTTGATTGTATGTGGATGTGCTTTAATCTGAGACAATTTATCACTAAAAGTAACCTAAATTGAATTGTGCACATAGAAGGACCATACCTTTAAAACAAACCAGTAAATCCATTGTATGATAAAACATCCTTCTGATAGTCAAATAATCACTTATTTTAGTTGATGTGTAAATTCATACCTGACCATCTTTTTAAAGTAGGACGCTGTAGAATTACAGTAATTTCATCCCTTTCTGTCTTTTTGCCTCACCTTGTCATTACCCACTTCAATATGAAACTAAGTCTTGTTCATAAATATACACGGATACACGGAAAGTCAATATACAGTTTCTATGGAACTCAGAACGAAACAAAAAACATTTTATATTGATTTTCTAAAAACAATTTGCATATTAAGTTCCTTTGGTCCTTGATTTGTTCTTTTCCAAGTGTTTTTTAATTACCTTTGATTTTTCCCCCCCTCCCCATATAAAACAGCATTATCCACTTCTAGAAGTCAGTATCTTCAAATTGTGCAAACTTTAAGATATTGTCAACCAAAGAGAGTTTAGTTTCTCAAATGCTGGAAATCAAGATGTGTGTTTTACACGCACAGTACACTGTTCATCAAGCTGAATTCATTGTTCTCTTCCCCGACCAAGTCATCTTTGTGCCAAAGTGAAAACTTAATCCAGTACCTGCCTAAAGACCTGTTATTACCAACCGGTTTCTCAAGCAGATCAATCCCTTTCAGGGTCTTCCATCATTCTGTATGTTGACAAGTATGGATTTTTACATTTTCTATTAAGTATTCAGTGGTTACAAATTATTTTTAATATTAATAATTCATCCGGGAAATAGTCTGCTAACCGGTGATTTTTAAAAGCCATTGCATTGTGATAACTGAATTATTGACTGAGTCTAATTCTCTCCCCCTCTCCCTCAGGGAACATATCTATAGATTTTATCAAGAAATCAAATGAGTAAATAGATATTTTGGAGCTGTATCTTTTACTGAAGCTTATTTAATGTCCTTACACCTATTGATTAACATTGTTATAGATGGTCTTTTCTAAATCCCTAAAAGATCATTACAACTTTTCTGGATTATCCACTCTATAACTATGATATTTCTCCAAAATTCTGACTTGTTACAAATCATTTGCCAAATTCACATCTAATCTCTTACATATCTAACATAGCATGAAATGACTGTGGAATGTTCCTTTCTGATTTTGATAGATTGAGCCAAGCTGTCTTCGCAGCTTATAGATGTCTTTCAGTTTAATATCATGGTTGTTTTCATTTTCGACAGCTTGCCTCATTCTCCATGTCTATTTTCACAGGTTCATTGCTCACTGTAACATAAATAGAAATCTCAAATGAAGTCAATCAGTAGACACTCTGAAAGGGAGTCAAATTAATCTTCCCAATATATTCTTCTGTACCCCTACTTTGTTCGACTATCAGACTTGCTGAATTTTATAAATAAGAGGTCTATGATCAATTCAGTGATAGTCTATTTTGTTATTTAGATGGTCAATACATTCATTGTTTCCCAGAAAATGAACCAAACCATCTTCAAACTTAAAGTTAATTTTTGCAAATAATTCCCATACTTCGGGGTTGTTTTTTTTTGTTTGTTTGTTTGTTTCATTTTTCTGTAATACATTCCTGCTTTGCAGCTTTTTCTATATAATGGCTTAATCTATGTGGAATCAAAATTTCAAACACAAAATATTACACTCATACTAAGTCTCAATAAACAATTTGTAAATTCAGGCAGTTCATGTGATAGCACAAAATAATTGACTAAGAGCTCAGGCCTTGAACAATAATATAATATCCAGTAGACTTGTCTTGAAATTTACTCTTAATACTTACAATACAACCTTGTTGTAATATAAACACTAATGTACCAATTCACTTTATCTGTGTTACCATTCTTGTGTGGAATGTACTTTCTAATTTTTGTCTTCTTCAAACCCATCTTCTAAACACATCCATTTGATAATAATACATCCGCTCAATGAATATTTCCAGAGCGACAACTGCTGATCCTGCCTGGGATGGACCTCTCTCTCTTTCATAGAGACTTAAGTGCAAGTCAGAGCAATGAAGTGGTTAAAGTGGTATAGTAGGAAACCCTACAGAGTATAATAGGGGCACGAAGAGAGTAATTATAGAGGAGGGCTTCTTCAGTGATGCATATCAAATGAAAGACTTGCAGTTTTTGACCAAGGAGAGGGAGGGGCTTTCCAAAAACGGGGAAACTGACTAAACAATGGCTGAGAGTCTACAAATATCTGAGACATAAAAGCATGTTATGTAGCACAACTGGGGCATCGGATGTGTGGCATCTAGTGGCAGCTGGGGTGGAAGGTGTGACAGCACGGCCATGGCAGCAAGGGGGTCATCAGCAAGAGATGAGACTATAGAAAATTATTTGAATGCTCAGTTTAGAATCTCTACCTTGGCGCCATATGAAATGGAAGCCACTTAAAAATTTTATTTTTTTTAAAGATTTATTTATTTATTTTGCATACAAGCCAGGGTACAGACCAGAGGTGTGGGGCGGCAAGAGGGTTCACCAGAAACAGAGTGGTGAGCAGAACAGGCAGATTGTCGGAAACACACTGCTGAGGGGAGCAGCAGGCGAGGCAGCAGAGGTCTGCAGCGCCATGTGGGAAGCTCCCCAGCCGTGTGTGGAACTCGAGTCACCACTGCCGACAGCTCCACAGCACAGCGCCTAACCACTGCGCCACTGGGGAGGCCCCACTTAAAAATTTTAATAAGGAAGGGAATATAGTCAAGCAGACTGCCTGAATAGCTGCATGGGGAATAGAATGAAAGGGCCAGAATTAGGACGACCAGCAAAGAAACTACTACAGTAGTTAACATGCGAGGCTGAACAATGGCTGTGACAGTGAAAATGGAAAAGGAAATAAACAGGAGTAGAAGCACTGCCAGAGAGAACTTTTCATAGTCTGATAGATTATCTGTTTTTGCTTACTTTCCCTCTGTCTCTCATTAGCATGGTCTAGATGTAGGTTCCATGAAGGCAGGACTGCTCTACCCCAGCACTTAAACAGCGCCTGAACTCCAGGAGATGCTCAGTGAACATGTGGTCCATGGGTCAGTTGTATAGAGGGGTATGAAGTTAATACCCAGATTCGTGAGTTTGAAGAAGGTAAAAAAAATGAGGGCAAGAACATAAACAGTGAAGGTGGTTGCCAGGCAGACTGGAGGGGTGGAGAATGTTCGTAGGGGAAGCATGTTCCTTTCAAGATTTAGTTTCCCTTCAATGTGAGAATCAAAGTTAAATCCAGGCTTAGGCAATTTGTCCACAAGCAAGCTGAAGATATTAACTGTCAAACTGAACTTGGGGGGAAAAGCTGTGTTTTTAACACAATGTTTGATGTTTGTACTTTTGAATCCTGAAGAACATTTTAATCTTGCTATATTCCATAGTGCTTTCACAAAATAACCATCCATGTCAAACAAATCCAAGAGTTACTTTTAGGGTCCATGATAAAATATCACTTTTGTAATCAATAATAACCAGGCTTTATTCTAAACTGACTATAAAATAAATTGATAACATACTTCTACCTAATTAAATTTTTTCTATTAAATTTTACATTGGTGAGATTTCATAGATAAACATACCTGCCTGTCTCCCTTCCTGGTCCTTGAATGAAAAAAAAAAAAAAGGCAAAAGTGACAAAAAATGTAGGCAATGGTTAGCAAACTTCTACCAGTGCTCAGCTTGGAAAGAAATGAAAAAGGACACCATATTAAGAGACGAGAAATTCTGAGTAATTTCTGGATTAAAAGCAGGTATACAACTCAAGTTTCCAAATCATTATAGAAGGTACATAGTATGAAGTCAAAAGTTATTTCCAGGGCCTCCCTGGTGGGAGGCAAGGGATTAAGTCTCAGCACTATAAGCTATGGGCAGCCACTGCAGCACTAGTTCAATTCCTGACCAGGGAGCTTCCCACATGGCGCAGCAGACCTCTTCGGTCTCTCCTGCTGCTCCCCTCAGCAGTGTATTTCAGTAGATCTGCCTGTTCTCCCCCTGCTCTGTCCCTGGTGAGTTCTCCCACCCCCTCCCCCCTCTGGCTTACACCCGAGCTCTTGTATGCATAAATAAATCTTTTTTTAAAAAAAGTTATTTCCCTTGCCATACAAGACCAAGAGCAAAATTAAAGGAATTAATTAAAGAACCTCATCCAAGTAACAATTCTCTATGAATTTTATTCTATAGATATTCTATGTGTATATAAAATAATCCCTACCATGGTGATTATAATAGCAAAAGATTGAGAGCAATCCAAATGTTCATCAGCGGAAGACCTGTCAAATAAATAACGTTAAACACGTGCACAATCATTCATCACTTTACAACATTTCAGTCAGTGATGGACTGCATATACGACAGTGGTAACAGTAGGCTACCCCATAAAACTCAGGTGTGTGGTGTGTGATCCCATTTAGATTTATAGTATCATGGTCTATGAATCTACACAACAAAATTGGTACATTTCTCAGAATGTACCCCATTGATAAACAATGCGTGACTATAATGAAGCATCAGGCACTCACCAAATAACAATGCACTGATCTATATGGCTGGACAGAATAGTCTCCAGGATAGATTCTCAACTGATAATACTGGTTGTCTTTGTTGAGGGGTGCTGAACGCCCAGGACGTGAGGCACTTTATTTTCACCACATATCTCTTTATACTGTTGGGATTTTTTTCTGGTTATGCAAATCTATTTCTTTAAAAATATACACAAAGAAAAAGAAAGTTAGGGTAGATAAGAAAATATAGAAAACATAAAATAATATGGAAGAAATAAGACAAAAAAGTCAGTAGTCATATTAAACATAACTGGATTCTTTTCTGTAATTGAGATGTTAGTGATTTTGTTTTCCAATAAATCTAGGCTTGCTTTTTACACAATACACAAATAAAACAAATGAAGTTTTTTCAGCCTATCCAAATAAATTCTAGAATCAGTTTGCCAAAGTCCAGAGGAATGTTTTTGTAATTGTATGTTCCTTTAGTAAGAATTGACGTATTTATTATACTGCATTTCCCCATCATTTCATTAGTATCTGCCTCCATTTAGTAAGGGTAGGCTTCATGTTCTTCAATAGAGTTTTATACTTTTCCATGAAAAGGTTTCTTATCAAGGCTTTTTGAAGATGACAAAGGGGATCTTTTTAAAAAGCTGAAACCTTACTCTGTAATGCAGATAGTTTTCTATGTGTATCATGCAAACTTTTGCTTTAAAACACCTTTGTGTTTGTTCTGGCTGGAAACTAGTGATGTGTAACCATGTTGCTTTTGTTCCCTAAAGTCAGGGCTAAGGATAGGATGTCCCTTCCTGTCCCAGGAAATCATTTATTTATTCTTTCCTGGGATTCTTCCTCTGATCCTTCCTTTCATGCTGAGTCTTTTCCTGTTGACTTCAACCCCCAAAATGCTGCCTGTAGCTTCAGACCTGAATTTTTTTTTAAAGATTTATTCATTTATGCACACAAGCTTGGGTGCAAGCCAGAGGTGTGGGGCGGTGAGAGGGTTCACCAAAGACAGAGTGGGGAGCAGTACAGCAGATCGATGGAAACACACTGCTGAAGGGAGCAGCAGGGCGGGGCAGTAGAGGTCTTCTATGCCATGTGGGAATCTCCCCAGCCGGGCATCAAACTCATGCTGCAGCTGTGGACAGGTCCACAGCACTGTGCACAGCTCCACAGCGCTGTGCTTAACCCACTGCGCCACCAGGGAGGCCCAGACCTGGATATTCTTTATCTCCACAATCAGCAGTCTATGCTCCTTTTGGTGAGGAGATATAGTTCTTACTTAAAGCACAAAATAAAAACTAATCTCTGTTGCACAGCAACACAGTTGTCGGGGCACTTCCTGTGCCCTCACTAACGATGCCTCTGGAAACACAAACATAAATTGTAAGGTTATAAGGGAATTTCATCCATATCACAAAAGTAGGGATTATTCCGGTTAGATCAGGGTGGCTGTATAAGTTGTTAGCAATAACACGCATATAGAGGGAGTCTTTAGTTCTCTCTCTTCTTTCTCTAGTTAACAGTCAAGTTGCCAATATGAATAAATCCTTTACTGCTATCTCTTTACTATCCTCCCCATTATTTGGCCCCAGAAAATACTTTTCTTCCCTGGATAACCAACAATAAAGATGTTAGTGTATTACCTGCCTTCCCCTTCTAACAACATGGATGCCCTACTAAGTGGCTCTAAGGGGGGATTCTAGGTCATGGAGAGGACTAAAGGATCTAGAAATACCACAGTGTTGAAACCCTGGAGCAAGTGAACTGGAGAGTGTACAGCACACAAGTACACTTGTACACACACGGACACACACACACACACACAGTGGGGCCATGTACTGAAGGGCACGCTAATTATTTCCAAACACTGAATTTTTTACTCACAGCCTACTTACGGCTTACACATTTTATAAATCCTGAAATTTTTTTTTTAACTGAAATGACAAAAGATATTTTCCTGGGTCTCTGGTTTCTCTTCATCATAACCATAATTAATGCAATTAGCTAAGGCAGTCTCTGGTCAAAGGCTACTAAAGCATCTCTCTCTTAATGACTATTATGACACCTTCGCATTGAATTCTTGCCATGTATGCGTTCCCTGTGGTCAAGAATTTACCTTATAGAAATTAGGATGGTCTGTGTTCAGAAATGTCTCATTGATTTAATTCCTCTTGAGGGACAAATGCATTGCTAATGATCACCTTGTCTCAAATTTCAGATCACGGTGTTTCGGATGGGATCAGAAGGACACCAGGACATTGATTTAGCTATCCTGACAGCTTTGCTTAAAGGTAAAAGAGTTTCCAGAGATTGCAAAAATAATTTGCATTGATTAACACCACAGCATTCTATCTCCTAGTAGTGAATATAATTTCAAATATCTTGACACATCCAATTATTGATAATATAAGGTTCATTCATGTAAAAGATTCTGTCATTAAATTCCATTGTGATAGTGATTCAATTTCATAAAGTTTAAATATACTGCTATTTAGTCAGATCCACTGAAACAAATATATATAAGGTTAAAAACTGAAGAACTACTTAAAATACTGAGTTATTTGAGGTTACTTAATAAGTATTACCTTAGTGTCTGCTTTCAAAAACCATTTAAAATGTCTTTGTTTGATTGATTGATTGATGATAGAGATACCATTAAAAATGGAAAATAAAAACCATTTTGAGGAAGAGAGAAATAAACCAAAGAAATAAGACTACATAAGGGCCTCCCTGGTGGCACTAGGGGTTAAGTCTCAGCACTATGAAGCTATCCAGAGTCACTGCAGCACGAGTTTGAGCCTGGCCAAGGAGCTTCCCACATGGCGCAGCAGACCTCTCCTGTCTGGCCCGCTGCTCCCCTCAGCAGTGTGTTTCACTCAATCCTCCTGTTCTGCTCTACTCTGTCTCTGTCCTCTCACCCTCCCCCCTCCCGCCTATACCCCAACTCATATATAAATAATCTTTAAAAAAAGGAAAGAAATTAGACCACATTATTATAACTCAGCACTAAATTTAACTCTAATCCTCTTGAAAGTATAGGCAAAGTAGAAATGACCAAGATTGTATAATTTCCCTTCCTAAGGTGCCCATTTGTCCTGTTCTCTGGCCACAGTATCATAAAAAAGTCTCACAAATACATGGCAACATTCCATCATTTTTTGTTGAATAAATGAAGGAATGAGTGGATTACTTAACAATTCAGTCATAGATTCAGTTTCAAAGTTAAGATGCAGACTAGCAACTGCTGTGCTCTAATATCCAGTCTACCAATGCTTTTCTTGAGTATCTATTACGTGACAGAAACTGTGCTAAGTTATTTACAGATAAACATTAATTATTACACCAACCATACTATGTAGGAGGTGTTTTTAATCCCTAGTCATTGATGGGCTAAGTGGAGCTATAGGAGGCTAAGGCACCTGCTCAAGGTTACAGTGTTAACTAATTAATCAGGACTTACAGCCCAGTATGTTTTACTCTTCACTCTGCCATCTGACCTCTTTGACCTTAGAAGCTGTTGACCCTCTCTATCCATGACCCCCAAAATATGAAAGCATGTTCTCTTAAACTCCCAATCGCACTTTGGGAAGTGTATAATGTATCCAGAATAAGAATCTTTGGTTTAAGGTATTTCATTCCAATGTACTAAAGAAATGCATACTTACAGAAAGGCAAGAGACCACACAGAACAGAGCCACAAAGTATACTCTGAGTTCCATTCTTCATTTATCAGAAAAAAATGAAAAGTTTGAGGCAAGTAACTCTCTGATATTTGTTATTCTTAATAATAAGAAAAAATAATAAAGTTGGTAACTAATATTTACAGAGGACTTGCTTTGTGCCAAACACCACGTTAGAAGCATTCTATGTACACATTCATTTCTTTACAACAGTTTGATGACCAGCTTAGTACAAGGCCCATTTTCATAAGGAAACTGAGGCAGAGGCATCAGAGAGGAGTCCAAGATGCGCCTGCCAGTAAGTGGAACAAACAACCTGACCCATAGCCCTCCCTTCCACCTACACCAAGCCATCCTGCTCCCATCGATCAGGAGGAACAGGGCGGCGTCCTATTTATCATCTTCAACCAAGATTCACAGCAAGTGGAAAAGTGGCCCAATTATCAGTTAACACATACTGGCCATTACGGTATCTTCTAGTGAAAATGTTTTCTTCCTCTTTCACCAATTTGTGAGACTTGAAATTGTTTCACCTTCAAATCAGTCTTAAAATTTGTTATATTCTAGAATAATTGTTCTTCAGCTTTCTTGAGCATGCCATACCATATGAAATATATTTAATGTTATAGCCAAGAAGTTATACATATGAATTTAGAATACTGAAATTCAAACACATAAAATAATTTTTACATTAACTGTAGGCAATGAAATTGGATATTTTCAATTCTAATCTAGTCTATTCTCTTTAATGTTGATTATATTCCAGTAAATTGATTTCATGACTCACTAATGGGTCATAACCTGCAGTTTAAAAAACACTGCCATAGAAGATTAAAGGAAATTATGATTGCTCTAAGAAATTAACATTTCTAATCATGATAATGAACATTATTTATGCAGCAGTTGATGCTAATGGGAATTTATGCCATTAAGATTATGGTGTGTCAACTCCATTTTACCAAGACTTTTAAATGCTCTCTGATATTGACCCAGTTGATTTGGGGAGAAGAGCAGACAGAACGATCCCACTGATTTCCCTGGAAGCCAAGAGCATACTTCCAACAGTTCTAAGTTCTTTAGTTGGTTAAATTAGTCTTCCTGTGCATTTTTAAAAATTATGCCTGGCATGTAGTACATTTTCACACTTAACTTTTACCATTTATAAATAATTTTTCAATTATCTGATGCATGTACAACCCTTTGTAATATGCAGTTTTATTCTCCCAATTGTCTGAGAAAACTCAAAAAATTAGGTAGGAATTGGAGAGGGTCATGAAACTAATTGTTGGACTCTAAAGGCAAATTCCAGGGACAAAAAAAGGACACATTGGTGGCTGTGGGGAAAATATACCTTTGCTGCTTCCCATTTCTTATCCTTTGAGTTTGATTTTCCTTGGGATTTATATATATTAAAGGATATTATTTATTATAGGCTTAGTAGGTATCTGTTCAAAAATGAAAAAAGGAGACAAAAAGAATGCTATTTTAGAGACCTAAGTGTCCATCGTTTCTTCAAATGCTGACCTGGGTAGCTTTTGAGAACAAGTGAGCCACATTTGTCTTTGGCATTAAGTAATTGCTCTCAAGAAAAGTACTGGTCTAAGATCACCATTTTAAGTATCCTCTACTCTGGGGAAGCCAAGGAAAGGGCAAATGACACAGCTGGGCTGCCAGACGAAACAGAGGACTTGGAAAGCTCAGATAAATACAGCTTTAGTGTTAAGTACATCCCACATACTACATGGGATATACTTATACTAAAACGCTGCTCCTGATTTATCTGAAATTCAAACTTAACTGGGAGTCCTGTATTCTTATTTGTTCAATCAGACTACTCAGAGAAGGTTGATGTCACTAATATTTCTGGTCTTCAGACACTTTGAGAGGTTCTATGAGAAAAGTACTCAAGAATCGAGGGAGGTCATCTGTTCCCTCTGCCTGCCTCTTTTTCTGAGCCAGACCCTGCCGAATTCATAGCCACCAGAGATTTCCACTGGAAAGGTCCCCAAACGCACCTAAGAAACTCTCCAGTGCTCATCAACCTGCTGTCTCAGCTGCCTCTCCCATCTGCCTCGCTCATGCAGCAGCAGAAACCTCCCGCCCAGACTCGATAAAGCCTGAAAGCATCTGCTCCTAAGCAGCCCTTTCCCCTCTGTGTGAAAAAATTACCCTTAATCTTTTCCCTCCTTTCTCCACACGGCACACAAACCACATGTCCGCACGCTCTCTCATTCCTGCCCAAGCACCCAGGCTGGAGTGAAGATGGCGGTCCTCCATGCGCCAGCAGTTCCTTTCCTTTGGGTTTAATCCTCATTGGTAAAGAAGTGGACCTGTGGCAAGGGGGACGGTCACCTCTACTGATACTTCATTTTCTGGAAAGCATTTTTTTAAAAGCTAAAAGAGAATGTGAAGCACTATGCCCCTGCTGAAAACGGTCCATTGAAGAAAGTCTGAGCAAGTGTACAGATGATGAGCCTGAGCGGACCCGATGACCGAGCATGATGTGGTTCCTGGACTGAAGCCTCGTGCAGAAGAAAAAGAGAATTCAGTTAAGAGCTACAAAAGTCCGAATAAAGTGTGATCTCTGGATTCTTTTTTGAACGAGTTAAGGGATAAATAAGAAAGTTCTGCTATCATACTTCATGGAACTGAATAGAGAGCTCACCTTAGCCAAGAAAACTCCACTCTTTTTTCATGTCAAAATAAGAAAAAATGAAGAAAAGCATCTTATGGAGTTAGTGTAAAGGTCAAGAACATCAAAGCACCATAACAAGCACAGATAGTATTTAATATAAAATATATAAGTCACATAGACATGGGTAATAGTTGATCACTAGTGATCTAAGAAATTTAAGTTAAAAAAAATAAAATATATATATATGTGAATGTAGAACTAAGAGCAAACAATTTGTTGGACATAAAATTTCCCTAGGGGTTTACTAACACAATCATTTCAGAGATAGTTATCTAGTTCCTACCGTTTTATTTATGTGTTTTATTTACTCAGATGTAAGTGATGGTATCATTAACTAAATCATTTACTGACAGACTCAGGTGGCAGACAGCTTCTTTTTAAAGCATGCATTTGTAAATTTGTTCAAACTATGGAAGCTTGAAATAAAAATTTGAATAGAAGGAATAGCCAGTATAGCCTATCTAACTTTAGAAATTTTTGAAGTAAGAATGTCACTGATAAGATTAGGTTATACAAGAGGCTGAAGATCACTGTGCTCTGAACCATTTTCCTTTAAAAAAAAACCTTTTTAAAAAACCCAAACTTCAGTTAAAAATGGATAAAATCTGAAAATTGGATATATATGAATATTTTGAAACTATTCCTGAAAGCATGTCCCTCTGGCTCTTTTAAACAAGAAAATACAGAAATTATTAACACAAAAAGTCTTCCAAAATAGCACAGTTATTTTTAAATAACATGTATAGTAAAAAATATATATGGCTAAATAACATGTAGTTGCTTTTTAAATTAAAAATTTAAAAATTACTTTCTTTAATTACTTTAATTAAAGAATTACTTTAATTCTTTTAATTACTTTCTAGTGGCATAAATTCCAAAGTAGTTTATGTCCAATAATTCTCTACACCGATAGATCTCATAACCCCCTGGAGTGTTTACCTTGCTGAAACTCGGATGGCTAATGAGTGGGTTTTATGGGAATTTACTATGGCCCTCCTTTGAAAATGAATTATTTCTAATTATGTGATCAATCTTTCCCATCCCTCTTTCCTGAATACAACACATGCCAGACGGACTTTTAATATTACTTTTTAACCTACAGTTCTTTAAGCTGCCTTTTTAAGGTAAAAATTAAGACACTTATATTGATAATTTCATCACTTACAGGAGATGCAAAATTACCATAGCTAAATTTTATTTACATGGAATATCTTTTACATGGACAAATGAAAATTTGTCCAAAAGAACCCTACCAAGTAAAAATGTGTGGCATATTCATTTTATTTTAGACTTAGAAGGGCTTGGGGGAGGGTAGACCATGGGAGAATAGTGCAATATTTCAATTAGAGACTAAATTCAACAGGAGGTAAGTTTTACCATGTTGATTCTTTATGAAGTATTAATTAGACCCTTCTCCACATGAGGCCACTTTTAGTCTTCCTTGTGTCTTTTGACTTACAAATCAGGCTTCCCCCACCAAAAAAAAAAAAAAAAAAAAAAAAAAAACATATTTCCTGATGGTTCATCTTACCCTTTAGTCAAATATTTAACTTAGATGTCACAAAGCAGATTGGCCATCAGTAGTTAGGCTACTGTGCTGCCCAAAACCTATCTCTGCCACTGGCCTCTTATTATACCTTACTTCCAAACCACCCTGAAGCCCTAATATCCCCTTTGACCTGGCTACCTGCACTTCACACACTAGACAACTGAGGCTAAGAGTCTAAAAGACTTTTACAATCATCCAGTTCACCAGTGGCAGAACCAAAGCTTAAACCTGGTTTCCTCATTTTCATGTTTTCTTTATTTTGCATTTCTGAGATTTCTGGGGCTTCCAGGATTGCTGGTTCTATGCTGCCAGTAGCCTTTTGTTCCTGTGACTGCAGAGGTATCCTGAGTGATTCATAGATCAGAACAGCTACTTCCTCAAAATGCCCTGAGCCTTTACCAGGGCCTTTAGCTCCCACACACAGTATCTTAGTGATGAAACTAGGATGGCCACAATTTCCCCTAAGGTAATGGCAAGAATAAGTGTGAGCTGATACTGGTTTCATTTTTAATGATTAGACCACTGGTGGAATATCACTTTAACCAAGAAATGTTTTCAGCTACAAGGAACAGAAACACAATTCAAACCAGTTCAAGCATGGATGTGTTGTTCACATGATGAGGAAGTGTAAGGGTAACCTGAGTTCAGACTAAGTGGGATCCAAGGTTCAAATGATGTCATCAGGGTCTGTCTGTCACTCGGATATTAGTCTCTATCCCTTTGCACAAAACAGCCATCAGCAGCACTCAGCTCATACCCACCCAACTGAGTAAACCTCAATTAAAAAGAACCCCCTTTCATTGGTAATTACAAAAGAAAGGTCCTATGGGGAGGACTTGATTTGCTCACCTTGGATCAATGCCCTTCCCTGTGGCAAAGGAGAAGGGAGGTGAAATGAGAGCTGGGTTTCAGTTCCACCTAAGTCAGTTATGAGTTCCCAACAAAAAAAAAAGAGCTCCTGTAGCCAGAAAGGGAAGGAGGTGGCACGCTGGTAAGACCAAAAGCAATTTAAGAATACTGCTGTGTTAAAAGAAGTAATGAAGGTCAAAGAGTGTCAGATTTGCCTCAAAGGGAAGTACCTCAGAATCCATGCAGCAGGAGGCCTCCCTGGTGGCGCAGCGGTTGAGCGCTGCGCTGTGGAGCTGTCCACAGCTCGCGATGCGAGTTCGACGCCCGGCCGGGGAGAATCCCACATGGTGCGGCACACCTCTCCTGCCTCGCCCACTGCTCCCCTCAGCAGTGTATTTCTGATCTGCCTGTTCTGCTCCCTGCTCTGTCTCTGGTGAACCCTCTCGCCACCCCACGCCTCTGGCCTGTACCCCCGCTTCTATGTATAAATAAATAAATAAATCTTTAAAAAAAAATAATTTAAAAAAAAAAAAAAAAAAGAATCCATGCAGCAGGAATAAATCCTTCGTTCAGTAAACAGAAAGTTTAGAATTCAATCTAATGCATTCTAATCACAGTTCAGACATTTACAGAGTCATACTCATAAAGCTTACTTCTGGTAGACCCAAATATGTAAGCTATAAATATTATTTCCTATAGCATGATTATTGATTACTGTAATTAATCACTGTTCCCTGTTAAAACTGTAATCATCTAGACTTGATTCTTAAAGGAAACTATATTCTTAGTACTCTTTTCCCCAAGACCAAGTCTGTTTCTTAGAAAAAATGATTCTGTAAAGGTCAAATCACCCCAGGCCGCTCCACTTGGCTCCCGCCCCCCATTCTCCATTACACTCTTAGCCCTCGCTGTTACACTTTCCACTCTGAGACCACCCAGTAAAAGCCAGAACCAGCAAGAAAAACATCCACATTCAAAGCATCAATGCTTCCTGACTAGACAAATTGCTTTACCTCTTTGAGACTCGGTTTCCTAATCTGTAAAACTGGTATCATTTTAAAAATGTCACAATCATTTGAAAAATGTTAATTGATAGTGCAATAAAGCATTTACTTAACATAGTACCTAGGAAAATATGGTTAAGAAATGAGAGTCTGAGTAATGATGATGATGATGCCAACCTAGAATGAGGCCAAGATCACGTCCATTTTACTCACCCCCATACACACAGTACCAGTACAACAGGTATTTGTTGAACATGTAAGAAAGTGATTGACAGCCTGTGGGATCAAATTAGATATGTAATTATATATTTAAATCCTAGTATTTGACTGGTTGTGGCAGCCTCTGCCTAGTACTTCATGCCTCAGTCCCCGTTCCTGTGAAAAGGAAAAATCACACATCTCTCGTGTGGGCTGATATGAAAGACACATGAGATGGTGACACTGGAAGCTCATTGAGGGCAGACATGATGCCTTCATTCTGGTCTACTTCACACCCGGTATTTCTATACCTTTCCCCTTCTAAAAAGGGCTTTAAAAATTCCTAGGGGATTGGGATGTATCCAAAACCCATCAGACCCATAAAAGGTTAAATTAAAAAAAGCAGATAAGTTTTAGGGAAAAAATAAACAAAAATAAAAACCTTGAGCATATGTGTGAGGATCCTGAACACAAGGAGTTTAATATTGAAAATTGTTGAGCACAAGCTAAGCTGCCTTGAAATGAAATAAATTTTCTGGCAAGTTTATTCTTGCAAATCCAAGGAGATCACAGAGCAATAACAGAGACCAAGGCAGAGAGCAATTTCAGACATTTCCGTTAGTCTCTACTAGGAGAATGCAATAAGGGAACTTAAACCTCTTAATCCTTTTATTGGAATAATTCTTTACAATCCACAAAGCATGTTCACATAAATTTTAGCATCCAATCTTCACAATTCTGTGGTAAACAGATAATTTATCTCCAAACTGGCACTTTCTTGGGCATGACAGTGAGCAGCATCAATAATTATGCCAGAACAACTGGAATAAACCAAGAATGCCAGGGCAAACTGGGGAGTATGGTCACGTTCCTTACAATCCCCATGTTCCAATCAGGAAGCGTCCAGAGAAAAAAGATTACATTTTCTTTACCTTTGTATACCTATGCCCAGAAAAATGCTTGATATGTGGTAAGCATTTCATATGTATCCACTGGCTGACTGAAGTGAACTTGAATCTCAGCCCAATCAACTACTAGTCAAAGCCACAGAACAACCCAGATGTAAGACCCTTTGAAATTTCATTAAGGTGAGTTCTAAACTCTTAACTCAGCAATCCACAGAAATGCAAATCCTACACCACCCCAGGATTTCCTCAGTTTCTGAAAAGTCTTGCATTCTCGCGATCACCCCTGCCTTCATGTAGCTGGTTCTAGGTGTGTTCCTCATTAGAGAAATCAAAACGTAAAACTCAGCCCTTCCAGTTTCAAAACGAAACCAAAAATTCACTTATACAGAGCATTTAATAGACATAGCAGGCTTTTCTAAAAATGTAGGTAGAGATGAAAAGTAATGCAAACAACTAATTGAACAACAGGATCTCCAGTATTGCCAACCTTTGGCTGTGTCACACAAGGAAACTTCCATGGATCCTTTTCCCATGCCTTCTCCACTGTCACGTTGTCGCTCAGGCTTCCCTACCTCATGCCCTTCTTCTCATCCTACTATCTTCTTCTTCCCCAAGTTTCCCTTAAGAGTAAAGCAAACATCTTTTCTCTTTTTCAAACTGGGCAGTTCACCCCCGTACTGCTTTGCAAAGTGTTCTGGTGAAAAAGGCAGTCCTCTCCCTAGGCAGAGATATGTTGCCAACTCATAGAAAAGAGTAATTTCTTCCATTCTTTTCATATTGGTAGTAAGCAAAAGAGTGGGTTTGGACTCATGTGTCTCATCAGAAAAGAGTGTGTTCTTTGCTTGAGGGCCATAATCCCCAGCAAGATGTGATATGGACACGTAAAGCCTCTCCAACACAGCAGACTTGTAAAGAAGCATGCAGAAATACAACTGGCAGCAAATAGGACCCTTGCAAGGAAAAGAAAACTTTACCAAACTACCATATCCTCAGAAAAAGCCACAAAAATATCTGAACCAATTCAAAAATGGAGCAGCCGCTTATATTTAGTTCATGAACTAAAAAGGGTTCTTTAAAATTAAAAGGATAGCAGCAAATAAAAAAAATAAATGAAAGAATTAAAAGATAAAGTTGAAGAAGTCTTCTAGAAAGGACAGAAAGAGACAGAAAGGATAAAAAAGAGAATAGAAGATAGGAAATAATCATTGCAATAATTCCAGCAAAAGTCCCAGAAGTTCCAAATAACACATTTCCAAGTGATAAGGGGCTGTACTGAGTGCCCAATACAATGTGTGAAAATAAACTCACACCAAATTATATTAAGATGATATTGTAGAAGATGGACATATAAATATATATATATAATATATATTATATATAAATATAAATAAATATATAAATATATATTTATATTTTTTTTTTCTAAGAGATTTCAAGACAAAAACAAGCCTCATGTTAAGGATAGGGAGCCAGTATGTTTTACACTTCTGAAAAGCAATTCAGAAAGCTATCATGCAATGCTTAAAAAGTCTGAAGAACATTTACCTGCAATCTAGAATTTTATGCCTAATCTACCAGCCACATGAGATTGTGAAATCAAGGCATTGTCAGACTTCATTTAACATAAACCATTTCTTCAAAATTTACTGGAGGATGTGTTCCATCCAAATGAAAGAGGAAAAACAAGAGACAGAAAACTTGAAACACAGGAAACAGGAACTCCAACTGAGGAGAGAGGATGCTGGGACCCCCTGGATGATGATGGAGGTGAGGCTCAAGGAGATCCAGCAGCTGCCAGACCTTCCTGTCGCATAAGCCTGGAACTGAACAGTGTCATTTCTGCTGCAATCCACTGGCTACAGCAAGTCATATGGCCAGCCCAGATTCAGTGCGGGAAGGGATATTCCAAGAGCATGGATAGTGGGAAGTACAGCTCCTTGGAAGCTGTCTTCAAAGACCCACTACCACAGAAGAGCAAAATAATCAGCTACAGGAAATGAAGTGGTTGCCTCTGGGGAAAAAGGAGTGGGGTGATGAGACCTGACTTTTGTAACAAATGTTGTAGTAAGAGATAAATCTAAACTCTGTGCATGTACAACTTTAGTAAAAATGACGAATGGTCCCTGGATTACTTAGTTCTCAAAAAAAGAGACAGAATTAGTGAGAGAAAAGGGAGAACAGAAGGTAGGAAATCATCAATGCCCCAGAACTCCAGGGCATTTCCATAGAACCCCACTAAAAATCACAAAGTGGAGAGCCCTCTCTGGTGGCACAGGGGTTAAGGTCTCAGCTACCAGGCGATAGCCAGCCACTGCGGCATGAGTTCAATGCCCAGCCAAAGAGATAACCCACGTGGCACAGCAGACCTCTCCTGTCTCACCCGCTGCTCCCCTCAGCAGTGTATTTCAGTCTATCTGCCTGTTCTGCTCCCCACTCTGTCTCTGGTGAATCCTCTCACCACCCCCAACATCTCTGGCCTATACACCAGCTCTTATATGCATAATTAAAAAAAAATCACAAAGAGGAAGATGCAAATATTTTACCAAATATTTTTAAATGATTTCTTTTTGTCACATCACAAGCAAACAGACAAAAGACCCAATAGAAATGTATGTTTCTTGTACTCCCTCTGTCTTACCTCAATAACCTGTTTCTCAGCTTTGCATATTACACCTGATACAGGGACACTTTTTAAACGATTTTTGACATGTTAATGGGAGACTTTTGCCAAGTACTGGCTTCTTTGATGGCAGAAAGGGCACAATAAAGAGGACCCATACATTTAGGAAAGTCAGAAAAAAGAAATAGCAAGGTGTTTCACGATGCTGTTAATCATAAGCTATATGATTGTATTTGTCCTTCCTGCTTGCATATGTTACTAGGAAATGAGGAAACAGTGGCAATATTGAATGCAGTAACTCTTGGCAAATATCACCATGTAGACACCCTGACTTTATGAGGTTTTTATGTGGCTTTGGTTCCTGAAAGTAGTACTTTCATTTTGAAAATGAAACAAAGTTTCAAAGTTGGTGAGACTCCACAGAAAACATCAACCTGATGAATTAAGAGAAAAACAAAGCAAAAGATAATTATCACCTCCTCCACCCCTAAATCTAGTGGCTAGGAAGCACAGGGGCTCAGGAGAACAAGCCCAGCTATGGCTCCAGACCAGGCTGAGAGGAGGAGACAGCCCTGATCACCTCTGTAGGTGCCCAGGTGCCTGTTACCCCAGGCAGCCTCAGAGAAGGGCCGACACACTTTCCTGAGTGTGGGGATAGCTCTGAGGGGAACACCGAGCGCCTGGGCCTGGGCTGTGTGGACACATAAAATCCATGCTCTCAACCTACATACCTACAGGACAATCATAACCTTACCATCCAAACAGCATTTGTACCTAAATTCAGTCTTTGGAATTGTAACAAATTTATCTCTTCTTATTTGTATCTTAGCATCTACAAGTTCTAGCTCATTTAGGGAAGCCACTGAGAGAACACCTCCTAGAAGGTAGTATTTGATTGACGCCCCACACTCTGTCAGAGAACCACCCCTAATGCCTATTGACAACTCTGACACACATGCAAGCCCCAGGTAATTAAGGGACTACCGGTACTTAATTCTGAGAACTACTGCTTCACATGCAGTAAGTAGGCCTTTTATGAAAATTCAATGACACCTAATTGTTCACATTGACCAATTAGAAACCATAGCAATAGTCTGGATCTGGCTGGTAATTATGCTCCAGGCAGAAGAGTCTGCATGACAATGATCTATTAACCTGATAAATTGATTCAATTATTGTTATTATTTATTATTAGTAGAAGTATGGTAGATTTATTGCTAGGGATATGTAAGAGACTAGAAATATTTGCACCATACTTTAATGTAACAAAGTAACTTTCCATCTATTACCCTATTTAATCTTCAAAGCAATCCCTTGAGGGAGATATTATTGACTACTTTATGTATGTGAAGAAACTAAATCTTGGAGATGATAAGTAAATTTCCCAAACACCACAAGTAGTGAATAAGATCTTTGCCCTTTCTCTTCAACCCAAAGAAGTTATTATAGCCTCCATTTATCATCACACATCTGCTCTTAGGTAAAGAGTAACCTGCCATGGATCAGAATTGAGCCAGGCAGCTGCCATCTGGCTGGTACCTCATTCATTTCTCCAAGAGGTCCAAGTGTGTATTAGTCTTAATTAATATCATGGATAAATGATTTAATCACAGGAGCACCTACTGTGTTTCATCATCCTAAGTGCTTAAGATAGTAAGCTTCAGACATTAGTGCTTAAGGAGTTATCTTAAGTGCTACAAAGTTTGAAAATAGGATCTACGTATAGGCCAGAATAGGAAATGTAAACAAAATATTAAAAAGCACAAATGAAACATGGGTTCAGGGGAAATTGGATTATAGAGGCAGTATCTGAAATTCTCCTCTGCAGTGTAGAGAAAAACAAAATAAATAAATATCAATTACATTTTCAGGGGAATTTAAAATCAAGGAAAAGATAGTATTCAAAAACGGTTTTAAAGCTGAAAATCAGAGCTTCCAAATAGCTACGATATACCGATGTCCAAATAGGGGTCGTCCTACACACACACACACACACACACACACACACACACACACACACACACACACACGCCATCATTTTGTCTAGTCTAGATCTTCCTTCAAATGTATTTGTAAATGGCAACTTTTTAACTGCTTCATACTTCTGAACTGCGTCCTACAGTCCAAAGGCTGTTCTGAAGGAAATGAAGAATACTGAGTTCATTTTATTTCATGTCACTTCAGAAACTGGCCAAGACTATTAGGTCTCCTTCTAGAGACTATCTAAAAGATAGAGACTTATTCAAAAACTAAAGAGGACTCAGGAGGAAAACAAATGCAAAACAATAAATCACACATATAATTTAAATTATTTGCATAATTTATGGGTGTGTCTTACTTTTCTTCTCTCTCTCTTTTCTCCCCTTTCCTCCACATACACATATGTATATATACATATATATAGTGAGAACAGTGTGTATGCGTTTAAGGGTAGAAATTTGTTTGGTTCAATCTTGTTTCCCCAGAGCCAAAAACAAAAGCTGGCAGAGAACTGGAATTCAATACAAATCTGTTGAAAAAATAAAACCAGATGGGGATCCAACTCATTTCCCTAAAGGCTGTCCCGTGTTCCCCTTTCTCAATCCCAAAGGCATTAAAGTGAGGACATTAAGAATTTCAGTTCTGCATTCAGACTGCCGAGGGACTCATCTCAGGACTTCATAACTGCTTCACCTTGGACACATCTCTTTGCCTCAGTTCCCTCATCTGTAAAATGGAGACAGGGCACCTCACAGCTTCTTGTGAGAATTCAATACAGTAACACTTCAAAAGTGTCTGGCACAAGCTAAGTGTGAAAGAAATAGCAGTTATTATCTTTCTTATTTACTGGAACTGAGAAAGAAAACCCCATCCTTTAGCAAAGAGCTCTTTCACTCAGCTTCGTATTTTGTCTCTTACAAGTAAAATCTAAACTTATTCAGCTAAAGTTAATCCAATTTTTCCTAATTCCTTTTAACTTTCTTCTGGGAATCTACCAAAAGTTATTTTTACCAAGAGGAGAGAGTTATCATTCTGGGCAAAAAAGCAGAGCTAAGAATAAATTCTATGAAGGTCTCATCTACTTTTTTAATGTGTGTGTTTCAAGTCTTTAATTTGGCTTTGCTTGAGGGAGCAGCCAAATTCCTGAGAGGCTCAGAGGGTGGCAGCGCTCCGCGCTGGGAGACAACCAGAGGCGTATCCCCAGCAACCCAAGTCACGTGAAGGGCCTTTCAGCTAATTTCCTTGCACCTTCGCGGTGGTTCTCATATAGGTTGAGAAACTGATGTCTTTCAATAAATGGATGGATGTTCTTTTCTTGACTGAGACCCTGATGCATTTAGTGGCAACATTTACAAATAAAGTAAATCGATGGAAATGAATGGGAAAAAATGCTTTATCCAAACAAGATTCTTTAGATAAGGCAAGAAAAATCCAAAGACCCCAACAGGGGAAAATATTACTAAACTGTTATCAGGATGGAGACCATTCCCCTATATATCACAGACTCATGCACTATCCAAGATATTGCAGGGTCTGTAAACCCTTCCCCCTCCCTCACACCAGTCCACCAAGCCAGATCATACTTAGATTATGCAGGTCAGATGATACAGCAACTGTCTTTATCTGGAAACATCCCCATAGAGAGTGCACAACTGCATTTATAGCACATTCATGTTTTTAGTGATCCTCAGGGTATTTTTAAAAATATTTTTAAGCCCTGACATTACCTATCCCCAAATGGTTCTTGTCCAGTTTCCTTCAATTAATTCCACGCAAAATTTTGAAAGCGCCAATAACTGGTTTCAAGTAAGGACCCTTTATCGTGGATCACACCAGAGGTGAGGGGGTGGCCACTGCCCTGAGTCGCACTATGGAGTTGAGAGTAGTGAGGGTCCTGGTTTTATGGCCTTGCTCACCAGGGCAGGACAGGAGGGAAATGGGGTACTGGCTGGCCAGTTAACACAACAAACAAGGACCAGGCTAACTCAATAAATAATAAGCACAGACCAGGAAGCAAACAAGTCCCAGGGGCCTTGTAACTCTGACACTCAAGTCCCTAAATAAATCTGCTCTGCACTATGTACCCATTGGTGCCAGAACCCATTTGTGACATCTTACCTCAAATGGGCCCAATCTGCTCTGAAACCCCCTCATTCATTAAGCCTCATCCTCTGACACAGTCTCCGAGTTCTTCCATTTTCTTCACGGCCCCACTTCCTCTCACTCTCCCCACATGGTATCCCCCATCACTTAGAATATTTTGGTGCACCCAACTCCTTCCCATCACTTTTCCACTGATGAATATTAGCTTCTTCACCCAGACTCACTGCCTTTCTTCTAGCTCTGAAGACCTCTCCTTGATAAACCAACTACTCCCTAGTCTCCTTCCTCCTGTATCTCACCCTTCCTGTTCTTGCTCTTTTCTATTTGCAGTGTCTCCCTCTTCTGGCTCTTTCCCATCTGCTATAAACATGTTCAGGGTCCCCTCCCCCTGACTGCAACCTTTACCCAAACCCTAAATGCCTTACTTTGTTTCCCCGAATTATGTTTTTTGTGGTAAAGTAGGTTTCTATCATTATATTGGCTTTGGGGGTTATAAGTTTAAGCCTCTACAAATACATATGCTCATACTTTGCCCACCACCAGTGACCCAATAATCCTCCACCATGCTCCATTTTTCTCCTCTTCTCCACCAAACTCTGCCTTCCACCAACATTTCTCAGCCTCCACTCTAAATTCTTGGCTTCCCTGCCCACTCACAATCTGCAAATTTTTGCATTCTAGTCTCTGCCTCATCCAGTTTACTCACACAGCTTCGGGTACTGCCAGAGACCCCAAACAGTCTTACAATCTCAGTGATCATCTTCCCAAACCATTAGCAACTTGACAGTGTTGACTTCATCTACTTCTTGTAAAACTCTTTTTCACTTTGAGAGAAGGTCTCAGTTTAAACCAGTTACTCCCCCTCTCTGAACCTCTACTTTTGATCTTTAATTTTGATGTGGAGGATAAAGAGATGAATGTGCAGGATTGCTGTGAACATTAAGTGAGGTAATACATGTAAAAGGCCTAGGGTGTCACTGGCTGTCCACGTGTGATGCTAATTATGCTTATTTTTAATCTTTACTTGTGTCAAGGATCCTGAGTAATTTGCCCTTCTGACCACTCCTTTGGCTCCTTTGTCAGACCGTTACTTTCTCTTTCCACCTCGTACCAGACTTACGAAGCGCCACAGCACGAAATGTCACCTCTCCCTGGGTGACCTCTAGACCCAGCTCCAAACCCAGCTTCCCTCTCCTCCTCTTTTCTAAGTGCCTACGCGATAGCTTCCTCGGGTGTCAGCAGATACCTCAAATTCAGTAACTGCTTAAAAGTTGTATTTGTAAATAAATTGCCCCACGGAACTCCCTGCCTTGTGCCTGTGAGACCCGGCGCAGCTCCCCGTCCAGCCCTGGTTCAGGGCGGCAGAGGGCCATCAAATCACTGTAGCTGGCACAGTGTTTCTGTCATGGGATCAGGCAAGACTGGGTAGCCACAGCTGCCACATTTGGGGTGACTCAATAGTTTATGCAGACACAGGTCCCACAAATCCTGGGAACAGTGCTGCTCCTTCCAGTGCTCACACAGTCTGGAAGCGTGCTGTTTATTCCTTTCTTCCTTTATTTTCTGTGGTTGCTCCTCCACTAATAGAAAGTAAGCTCTGTGACGAGTGACTGTAGCTTGGTCAGCACTGGATGCTCAGTGCTAAAACAGTTCCTGGCACAGAAGGCATTTAATATCTGCTGGGCAGATAAAGGAATGACTGCATGATTCGGCAAATGTAACGTGCCTCCTATAGAATGTCAGGTCTCAAGATCAAGGATTCTGTCTTATCCCCTTGGTCCTATTGCTGGCATATTGCCTTTATCCGAGAGAGCATGAAATCAACATCTTTGAATGCACAAGTAAACAAATGGGAAAACATGATGATGAGTGAACATGCATTATCTAGACTAGCGACTCTTAAACTTGTCTTCACATTAGAATCACTTGGGGAGTTTTTAAAAAACGGCGCCCAAGACAGACTCTCTGGGGCATGACGATGTCTCCAGTTCTCCAGGCACCTCCAGTGTCTACACAGAGCGGTGAACAGGATAACGAGCTGTCCAACCGTGTGCAGGACTGAAGGGTCTCCCCACGTGTGACAATTTCCATGCTAATACTGTGATTTACTGTCACCGTAGTTAAGAACCACTGATTCAAACGGTTACCCAGGGCCATTCTTGAGTGATGGATGTTCAGTTGTTGAAACTCATTGGCTTCATGCTTTGATTTGACACTGATCTAATTACATTCAGGCCCATACTCACATCGTCCTCACAGACTGCTTCCTGCTATGTGTTCCCGGTCGTATTTGTGCTGCTAGTATTGACTTGGGTGACATAAGGGGACACTGGAACCATCAGCACCATGGGCAGTGACCAACAGAGCAGTAGGGAAAGTACGGGGTGCTACCTCTCGACTGTGACCCCAATGAGCCCTCACTAATTTTTCCTTCAAAATGATAGAAGCACATTTTGACATCTTCCTATTTATCACTTACTTACACCAGTTACCCTTATAGGAGTTTGCAGTGCCTGCTGTTATTTAAGAGATAAGAAATACTCTTCGAAGTGGAAGGATCACTGTGTGAACTGGATTAGCATTCTTCATTCCAAACCAGTTTACTCCAAGGATGTAGTTTGTGCTGAACCCATCAGCCTGTGGGCACCAGGATCAGAAATGCCCTCTCCCCAGCCCCCCACACACACCCAGCAGAGCTTTCCTAGAGCACACTCACTAGGGCCCAGATACTCAAAGGGTGGTCCCAGATGGGCTGCGGCAGAGTCCTCTGGAGGTGGGGTCCAAGAATTTGTATTTTAAAAAAAACCACTTTGGGCCTCCTTTGTGGCATAGAGGTTAAGTCTCAGTGTTATCTAGCTATCATCAGCCACTGCAGCATGAGTTCGATCCCCGGCCAGGGAGCTTCCCACATGGCGCAGCAGACCTCTCCTGCCTCGCCTGCTGCTCCCCTCAGCAGTATATTTCAGTAGATCCTCCTGTTCTGCTCCCTACTCTGTCTCTGGTGAATCCTCTTATTCTCTGCACTTCTGGCCTACACCCCAGTTCTTGTATGCATAAATAAATAAAAATAAATCTTTAAAAAAAAAAACCTCTCTAGGTTATTCTGATGCATGCTCAAATTTGAGAAGGGCTCATTTACAGAATACTTTACTTACCTTATCCTTAACATCAACATCTGAGAGCCCATAGGGCAGAGGTGTGGGCTGAGGGGCAAGGCGGCATCTCACACAATGGCTCCCAAACTCTGCTGCATGATACCTGGGGATCCCTAAAAACAAGTGCTGCCTGGCTCCCACCCCCACAATGTGATTTAATTGGTATGGCACAATCTGGGCAGAGGTGTTTTTTTCTTTTTTAAAGCTTCCTAGGCAGCTCTAATGTGTAGCAGAGTCTGGGAACCACTGGTAGAGTTTAATCACCATCAGCCTCACCGCAGCCCACTGCTGAAGAACGCAGAGGGTGGGCACATCAGCACTTGCTGCCCCCTCCTTCCTTAACGAGCATTAGAATCAGCACTGACGAAGGAAGGCCTGACTCTCCCCTCTGGCAGGATGAGCGCCTGGGCTGGGGACCCTGTTAGCAGTGTTTGGTCTTTATTCACTCTGACCTTTCTGGGTCTCAGCATCTTCATCGGTCAAACGGAGACAATAAGAATTCCCAGGATTATCTGACACATGGTGTATGATAACAGAAATGCCTGATACTCTGCCTAGCACTTGTTAGATGTCAGCTGCTAAGAAAACCTTAACCAGGAAAGAGCATTGTCTCTGTCCCATGATCCCCTGCTGCTGAGCCATGCCTTGGAACGAATCAGCTTAGGGAACTCTCTTGCTCAGCACAGGAAGGGTGTTGAAGAATTGCAAAAACCCTGTTCAATCATGAATTCATCTTTATAATCTCAGTTCAGTCTCGCTTCTCAGCCAGGTAAACAGAGTAACTTTAAAAGTTCCCATTTCACCAACAGTAAAAGGGTGGCTTCGAGAAGTTCAGCGTCACACAGTCTGTAAGCAGCAGCCCTGGGGCCCGTGACCAGGCCCAGCCTCTCCCCCTCCCACGCTGCCAGGGGCCTCCATGCTCACCTCACACCCAGCTGATCGACAGGTGCATTTGGGGACAGGATGCATTTATCTAGACCAGGCTGTCTCACAGAACTCTCTGTGATGATGGAAACATTCTACCTGCACTCCCCAGTACAAAGACCACCTTGAACTGGGGCCAGTGCAACTGAAGAATAGAGTATTAATTATATTGAATTTTTGTTCATTTCGATTTAAATCACAGGTGAGCAGTGCAGAGTTTCCCATTGGATTTTGTCCACAAATCAAGTAAACCTAAGCCACTTATTTGCCTTTCTCTCAGAATAACTTAACTCTTTCTCAGTGGCGTGGCGCAGCTGTCCCACCAGTTCATGAGGGCACCATAACATCACCATGCAATATGCTAGTCAAACAATGCCAGTACTGGCCAGCAGAAGCAAGATGCCTTGCAGAGCCAGACTTCTCAGATTTTAATGTGTACGCAAATCTAGATGTGGCTGGTAGCTCTGGGGTGGGGCCTGAGGTTCTGCATTTTCACGAATACCCAGATGATGCTGCTGATCACAGGGCACGCTTGAGCCAACAGGACCGGGCACAGCCCTTCCCAATGGACCAACTTTGCCTTCCTCTCCACCCTCAGCTCCCACCCCTCCCCCACCCCCATCTGACAATATCTAGAGACATTTTTTGATTGTCATGACTTGGGGAGGGAGGTACTACTGGCATGCACTGGGATGCCGTTAAGTATTCTACACTGTTCAGGACTGTCCCCACAATAAAGGATTATCCTGCAGAAATGTCAGCAGTGCGAGTTTGAGAACCCCTGCTGGAGAGCTCGGTCTACTCTCCAGGAAGAGGGGGATGGATGGGAGAGAAGTGGAGTGGGTCTTCTTCGTGTAATAACTGACCATTGTTTTCTCTCTCCTACTCTTATCTCCTACTTGTCTACACACAGGAGCCAATGCCTCGGCCCCAGACCAACTGAGCTTAGCTTTAGCCTGGAACAGAGTCGACATCGCTCGCAGCCAGATCTTTATTTATGGGCAACAATGGCCGGTAGAGTATATTTCGTCACCCCTGAAAAGCCCGCTTGCTTGGGCAAGGGTACTGGCTTCAGGAGCCACTGAGAGCAGCTCAGGAAGCCGCTGCCTTTTCTTTAGGATGGAAAAGTTCCTTTGTAGCAATCCTTGTTCTCAGCTCCTTTTCTCTGTTTGGGAAAACACTGCCACCTGGTGGAGCACATGACAAAACACAACTCCATTGTCCCAAACATTTCCGTCTCTACAAGTGGCCTTTTCACAGCAACTTACAGATGCCATTTCTTTTGGAAGTTCCAAAAAAAAGATAAGATAAAATGGTAGCAATTAAAATTAAATAAGGAGTAGAATCAGTCATTTTTTCTGGTTGTCTTTAGGAGGGCAAAAAAATAAAGAGGTTGCTGTTTCCAAGAGCTGCTGCCGGGCTGGTGTGTGGCTGGGCGGCGCCTCAGCGTGCTGAGTTAGCGGCTTCCGCATGCGGGTGCCATCTGGTCCTGGGGGCTGAACACAGGTCCTCCCTATTCCCAAGAACAACACAGAGGGAACCAATACTTTACATAACTGTTCTTGGTTTGTGTCCCTCAATTGACACCACCAAAAATAAAAACTAGAATTGGAAAATTGGCCACTGGGTTGTGTATGTATGTATCCCCAGGAGGCAGCCAGCAGCCTGGATTTGATTTTTGTGCCTGGAATCAGGGAAGGACCAGACCCGCATATACAGATCTTTCCTACCCCTTCCTTTCCCCCAGAGAGCTTTTGCCTAAGATGAGGCTCCTGTCTTCAATCAGTGTGAATGGATGACTGGGGAAAGATTCATTGAGGAGTTTGGACTCTGGGAAATTTTTGTGAAAGGAATTAAATAAAAATCCTAGCAAACGACACATGCAGAAAGTAGGCTATTCTTAGTTCACTGATACAACCTCGCCTGTTTCAGCCACTTCCACATAGAGACCCAGAATCTCTTTAGGTGCTCTGGTCTATTTAGTTGAGTCTCTCTTAAGTAAGCCAGAGATCTAATTCAGAGTTAAGGAAGAGGAAAATGAAGACAGAAAAAAACACCCACTTTAGCAATTCCTGATGTTGCAGAAGTTTGATCAGATTGTTGGGAGAGTGAAAAATCTTATAAACCCTTGGACCTTCTTAGGACTCAGAACAAAAAAAAAAAAGACTCAAGGAGGAAAGAGTTTTTGGAACTAGAAACTCTTACATTCCATTTGCAAAGACAGACCCCAAAACACAGGAGTGGGTGTGGTTGCCCCTACAGCAGAGCTGGGACTAGTCTTACTAGCGCGTCTTGGACGTGCTGGATGAGCGCCAGGTGTCAGCAGTGTCCATTTCTAAGCTGCTCGGGTGAACACCAAAGACCGCATCCCTAGGTCCGGGGCAGACTAACTCAGTGACTTGATTTGCAGGTGGGTTCTCTGGAACAAGCCATGTTGGATGCCCTAGTTCTGGACAGAGTGGATTTTGTGAAATTACTCATAGAGAATGGAGTAAGCATGCACCGTTTTCTCACCATCTCCAGACTAGAGGAATTGTACAATACGGTAGGACCAAGCTAAGGCACTTTTTATTTTCTCTACATTTTTTGTTTTACCTTTTCCTGCCCCTACATGCCTGTGATTCTCCTCCCCCCTCCAAATGCATGGATCATTTTCCACAAATGTTCCCTCTGCCCTGTGTAGACAACAAACACCAAGTTTCCAGGATTCTACCTGTTTTAACTGCTCAGTTGTCAGCATCTTAGGCAGAAAGCTAAGTGATCACCAAAAGGTAATGTTCTCAGATTGTTACACACCACCATGAGGTTCTAGAAATTAGAACACAATTCATTTTGTAAGCCCAGAGAGTGTCAGAGGCAATCAGGAGAGGAGCACTGGTTTAACTCCAAGCACCAGAGGCTGCGGATTTCCCTCCCCTACCACCTGCCCCGCGAAGGCCATTCTTTTTCTGCCACATGGAATAAAATGTAAAATACCTCTTATTTGGAGTTACCCAAGAAGATTTTTTTTTTTTTTTTGGTAATGATCTATTAACTTATTCACCAGGAATACCAAGTGTTGCCAGTAAGGAAAGGGACAATTTATGAAGTTTTTGAGAGTGTTCCTTGAGTTAAGTAGGCTCCGAGCATCTGATATTCGGACTCGAATCAAGCGAAGTTTAAAGGGTAGATACTGTTTTCCCCCGTTTTACAGATGAGGACACTGAGGTCAAAAGGTGAATGGGTTTGTACAAGGTCACGATTCCTGTGTAAGGAAACCAGCACTGCGCCCAAGTGGGGTCAGGGCTTATTCTTGCCCGTATTCGTCACATGCTCCTCTGCCGACCCCGCGCACGGGTGACACGCCCTTGCTGGCCAGCCCCGGACAGTGGAGGGGGGCTGGGTGCCACCCAGGTCTGTTTCATTTCCCGCTGGGGGAAGTAGAAAACCGGTCCGCAGCAGAGCTCCGGGTTTGGTTTTGCTGCAGATTTTTCTTGTTTCATCTTTACTGATTTTCAATAATACTAATCACCTGAAAGGCGGAGTAAACAGCTCCATCTCGGTCCTCCCTACCCCGCTCAGCAAGTACACAGCTACCCGGGACGGAAACCATGCTGGGAGCGCTCAAGACCCATTGACCGTTTAAGAAACTTCAGCAACACGGTAGAATAAAAAGTCTGAGAAGCACCACACAAAAAGAGAACAACAGCTTCCTTTTGCCTGCCTCCCTCCACACTCCAGGCACTGCCCAGAGCAGGGAGAGGCGACTCCCCAGCAAAGAGTTCCCCTGTCCCAAAAGGGAGAGCAGGACGACCAGCTTTCCCGCTTTGGGACACCCCCCTCCCCCCACCCCCCCACAGAACCATCCTACCCCACCCAGACACCACAAAGCTGAGGCGCATGGGGACAACTGAGAACAAAGAAGAAGAACCACGTGGCGCAAATGGCCGCAGTTTCCAGGGATCAGCACTGCAGACCCCAGATTTCACCAATGAAGACCAACAGCCAGGACAGCCACCAGAGGCCTCTTGCAGGTTTCACCAGTTTTCACCCTACAGGTATTCACCTTTGCAGGCGGCAGCCACCTGAATACCTACCTGCTCTCTCTCCCGCACCGCTGAGAGAGCCAGGGGCCCACGCTGGCATCTGCTCCCCCTCCCTTGCCCCTGCTACAGCCTAGAATCCGCACCAGCAGCCCGCTCAGGAATCTGCGGCTGCGCCAAGAGCAACTGCCAGCCTAGCCCCCAAGGCTGACCCCCCCACCACCACCACCACGTGCACACCCGAGGCTAGCACCTTCAGCTGTGCACCTGCATGCGCTGCCTGACACCCATCACCAGTCTCCACTGCACACACCTGTGGCAAAATGCTGCGAAATGGCTGGGCCTATATTCAGCCCTTTCTCCTGTCCACAGCCTGCACTGTGGGGCTCACCTGCAGCTAGAAGCCCAGATTGTGCACCAGCATGCCCCCAGCCCAACTCCCCACACACCCTGGCCTGGTCAGGGGTTCAGTGATATGTGCCCACAGCCTGCAGCCACAGGAGTGCACATCAGCAGCCAGAACACCCAGGCTGCTTGTGAGTCTAGCTCCAGGCCTGTCTCCTGTCGCCGGCCAGTACTGGGAGGCTTGCTTGCAACTAGCCCCTCCAGCTGTGCCCTTGGCCCCCACTAGCCTGACTCCCATCACTGGCCTCCACAACTGTGCACACAGCCACGGTGACACCCCAGGAATGCATCCTAACAACTAGGGCCCCTGCAGCTGTCATTATGCCTGTACTTGGTCCCCATCATTGTGTGGGTGTTTGCAACCAGCCCCAGAACTGACACAGGCAACTGCAACCGGCCTCCCTAGTCCACCTGCTCCAGTCACTAGTGCTGCCTGCCCTGGTCCCTAACACTGCACCTGAAGGTTCTCCTGAGGCCGTCAATAGCCCATGCAACCACTGCAGACCTGTAGCAGTTGCCAATGACCAAGTATTTGTTGATAGTGGAGATCCCAGTGGCCTGAGCTGACAAAACATCACGCCCCTGGCAGACCCAGAGTGACCACACACCCCCACTTGGCACCCTACACCACTAGCATTGGGGTCCAGCCTGCCCCTCTCTGCAGGTTAAGGTCTTTTCTCACCAAAGTTATTCCATAAAGTCTGGAAGAGGTGACTGCTCTTTCAAATATGCAGACACTAATGAAAGGCGACAAGGATCACACAGAATCAGGGACAGACAGCACCAGCAAAGGAACACAGTGACTTGCAGTAATGGACCCCAAAGAAATGGAGATACATGAACTACCCAACAAAGAATTCAAATAATTGTCCTACACCAGCAACACAGATAAGCAATTTAATGAAATCTGGAAAACAATACAAGAACAAAATGAGAAGTCCAATATAAAAAAGAACCAAACAAAAATTTTGAAGTGGAAAAATACAGTATCTGAACTGAAGAATTTAATGAGCATTTCAAGTCAAAGAAAGAATCCATGAACTTCAACACAGATCACTCGAAATTATCTATTCTGAGAAGGAAAAACAATAAAGGGAATGAAGATGAAGATGCCTGTGGAATTTATGTGACAACATTCAGAGAATAAAAATCTGTGCTTCATTGGAGTCCCTGAAAGAGAAAGAGGAAGAAAAGAATGTTTATGTCTTAAAATAATGGCTGAGAACGTCCCAAATCTGGGCAAGTTCATGAAGCTATGTCACCCCAAAATTTCAAATCAAATCATTTTCTCCAAGACAAATTATGATAAAAACTGCCTAAAATTGAAGGCAAGAAGAATTTTTAAAGTAACAAGAGGAAAAAATATTCTTCTCTCATTTCTTAGCAGAAACCTTCTAGAACAGGAATGTGTAAGATGATATATTTGAAGTACTAACAGGGGGGGGGGAAAAACCAAGAACTTCACCTAGCAAGGCTATACTTTAAAGTGAAGGTGAGATAGACTTTCCCAAATGAACAAAATCTGAGGGAGTTCATCACCACTAAACCTCCCTGCAAGAAATGCTGAAAGCAGTTTTTCAAACTGAAATGAAAGGATAATAATTAGTAACATGAAAATATGCAACACACTCTTAAATGTAAGAATGGAGTCAGATTCCAAGTAGTCTAACACTGTAGTATTGTGGTGTGTTAACTATTTAAGTCTAAATCTAGTATAAAACCTATAGGACAAAAGTACTTTTTTAAAAAGTATAGCTATGGTAATTTGTTGCTGGCTACAACATAAAAAAGTATAAATTTTGACATGAAAACCAGTAAATGAAGGGAGTATTTAAAAAGTAGAGTTCTTACATGCAAAATTAAGTTGATATTAGCCTAAAATAGGTTGTTACATTTATAAGATTTTTCAAGTCAGCTTCAGAGTAACCACAAAACAAAATTTATGGTAGAGATAAACAAAACAAGAAAAGGGAATTGAAGTACATCATTATGGAAAATCATCAGTTCCCAAAGGAAAAGAGCAAAGAATAGAAAGGAACAAAGGAACAACTTATCAACTCTTAAAAAGTTGAAAAAGATAGAAATTCCCAAACTAATTTTAGGACTCCAGCATTACCCTGATACCAAAGCCAGCTAAAGATATTACAAGAAAAGAAAATTACAGGCTACTAGCTCTGACGAATATAATTGTAAAAGTTCTCAACAAAATACTAGCCAACCAAATTCAACACTGCATTAAAATGGACATAAACTATGACTGAGTGGGATTTATCCATGGGATTAAAAAATGGCTCAACACAGGCAAGTCAATAAATATGATGTACCACATTTATAGAATGAAAGACAAAAATCATCGGTAATCTCAATAGAAGCAGTGAAATTTAGCACAATTCAACATGAGTTCACATTAAAAATCTCAACAAATTGGATATAAAAGGACTGTACCTCAACAAAATAAAGGTCATAAATGACAAATCCACAGCAAATGTCACATTCAGCAGTATAAGGTCAAAAAACATTCCCTCTAAAATCAGGAGCGAGTCAAAGGTGCCTACTCTCACCACTTCTGTGCACAGTGCTGAAAGTCTTTGGCAGTGCAATTACACATAAGAGAAAAGAAACAGCAGTCATGCAAATCAGAAAAGACAAAGTAAGATTGTTTGCTGATGACATGATCTTATACACAGAAAATTCTAAAAACGTAAGCAAAAAAACTATTAGAACTAAAAAACAAGTAGTTACAGGATACAAACTTAATATACAAAAATTAATTGCATTTCTACATACTAACAATGAAGTATCTGAAAAAGAAATAAAGAAGACATTATCATTTACAATAGCATTGAGAAGAATAAAAAACTAAAGAATAAATTTAATCAAGGAAGTGAAAGCTCCATATACCAAACTATAAGGTACTGATGGAGTAAGTTGATGAAGATACAAATAAGTTCAAAGATGTCCTATATTTAAGAATTGGAAGAGTTGATACTGTTTAAATATCCCAAGGCCACCCACAGATTTAATTCAACCCTTATCAAAATTCCAATGGCATTGTTCACAGAAATGAAAAAGCTATCCTAAAATACTCATGGAATCACAAAAAATCACAGTAATCAAGCAATCTTGAGAAAGAACAAAGTTGGAGGCATCACAATTCCTGATTCCAAACTATACTACAAAGCCATAATAATCAAAATAGTATAGCACTTGCATAAAAACAGACACATGGACCAATGGAACAAAATTGACAGCCCAGAAATAAATCCACACAAGAGAGCCAAGCATATTCAATATTGAAAGGATGTTCTCTTCAATGAATGTTATTAAGAAAAAGGGATATTCACATGCAAAAGTGAGAGAAAGGACACCTCTCTGACACCATCCATTAAAGTTAACTCATAAAGCGTTAAAGACAAGTAAGCGCTTAAGCCTAAGACTAGAAACCATAAAACTCTAAAACAAAATAAAACAGGGAAAGGCCACTTTGACATTCATTTTGACAATGACTTTTTGGGTATGACACCAAAAAGCACAAGCAAAAAGCAAAATAAGCAAGTGGGATTACATCAAACCAAAAAGCTTCTGATTTTAGTCTAACAAAAGAATCAACAAAATTACCAGGCAACCTACAGAATTGGAGAAAACATTTGCAAACCATAAATCTGATGAGGAGTTAATATCCAAAATATAGAAGGAACTCAAACAACTCAAAGGCAAATAAAGGAAAAAATATGATTAAAAAATGAAGAAGATATACAAGTGGCCAGCAAGTACATGAAAAGGTGTTCAGAGTCACTAATCATCAGAGAAAGGGAAATCAAAACCACAATGAGCTATCAGTATTACTCATAATAGCCAAGCCCAGGAAATAACCTGTGTCCATGGATGAATGGAAAAAGAAAATGTAACACACATATGTATGTGTGTGTGTGTGTATAAACACAGACATATATACTTACATACATAATGGAATATTATTTAATCATAAAAAGGAAAGAAATCCTAACATTTGCTACAACACAGAGAGACTTTGAGGGCATTATGCCAGGTGAAATAAGTCACACAGAGAAAGACAAAGACTATATGATCTCACTTATGAAATCTGAAAACATGAAACTCATAGAAACAAGAGTAGAATGGTGGTTGGCAGGAACTGGGGGTTGGGAGAAATTGGGAGTTGTTGGTCAGGGTGTACAAACTTCCAGTTACAAGACAAATAGGTTCCAGTGACCTAATGCAGCATAGTGACTCTGGTTAACAAGTCTGTGTTATGCACTTAAGAGTTGCTATGAGTATGAGCACTGATGTTCTCCCCATAAGAACAGCAGTAAATGGGTAATTACATGAGCTCAAGGATGTGGTCATTAACTTTTGGTGGTGAACATTTTGCAGTTATACACATGTATGAAATCATCACACTGTACACCTTAAACTTACACAATGTTATCTGTTAATTATCTCTCAGTAAAGCTGGTGAAAGATTAAGAGGGTTGTCAATAAAATAGAATTGAGTGATTTGCATATCCATTAGTGAACCAAGGCTGTAGAGTGATTTATTCCAATGATTGAGAAGAAAGAAAAGAAACAGCAAAGTTCTAGATCAAGAAAGGCCAATAGATTTTCTCACTCTAGTTAACTAGTGGTGGTTCCCCAAAGTACTCTATAGACAATTGTGAGACAATACATGACCTAGTTATAGTAATAGTTAATGTTGAGTGTAGAGCATTGTCTTAACAGTTTTATAGACATTTTATCATTAAATCCTCACAACAACCCTGTCAGATAAATGGCTTCTTTACTCCCATTTTAGAGGTGATAAGACTGAGTCATCATTAGGTAGCTTGCCTGTGGTCACAGACAGTAAGCTGAAGCACCAGGCTTGGAGCCAGGCAGCCTGACCCAGGCCCACGTTTTTATCCCTACACATTATACCCCTCAGTGAAAAGAGTTCTAATGACGATGTCCATATGAAGGCAGGTGGCAAGGGTTGTCTCCGTACTTGAATGTGCCCTAATAGTGGGTAAGGATTTGCCACCACTGCTTGAGACCCTCCAGTACAGTCACCAGATTTAGCAAATAAAAATGCAGAACAGTTAAATTTGACCTTCAGATAAATGATTTATTTTTATAAGTATGTCCCAAATATTTCATGGGAAATATGTACATTACGAATTATTGTCTGACTGGAATTCATTTGGGCATCCTGTATTTGATCTAGCATTCCTATTCCTGAAAGACAATAGGATAGCAAACCATTTTACTTGATTCTAGCCTTAAATAAACATTACCTTTTTCCAAAACTCTCTTTTCCCCCAAGCCCATCGCTTTTTCTCTAGATCATGTTTTAACAAACTACCACCATGTTTTAACAAACTACCACCCCAGGTCAAATCCAGCAAGCTGCCTGGTTTTTTATATGATTTGCCTGCTCTGAATGGGTTTGTTGGTATTTTTTTAGTGGTTGAAAGAAAATCAAAGAGGAATGATATTTTTGTGAACTATTAACATCAGAGAAATTTGACTCTCTTGCAGTGTCCATAAATAAAGCGATATTGAAACACCACATGCTCATTTGCTGACCTGCTGTCTTGGCTGCATGGCACGAGGGCAGAGTTGGGACGGTCGCATGAAGACTGCATGACCCACGAAGTTTAAAGTAGTGCCATCGGCCACTCACAGCCAAAGCTTGCCAACCCAGCTTTAGATGATCGCTCCTTTTTTATGGATAACAAATTGTCGACGCCATGTGTCAGAGTGAATTTCTGGTGGTGGAATTGGCCCCTTTGTCTCCCTCATGCTGCAAAGCTAGTCCCCTAAGCAGTGTTTTGGCCAGGCTGTTAACAGAGTTGATGTCCTCCTTGGTAAAATTTGAACCTAGAACCTCAAGTGCTTTTTCTTGAGGAACCACAGTCCAAAAATCTGCCAGTGTGTTTGTTCCAAAAAGACAGGTACAACTGAGCAGCTAGAACAAGGTTCATCTGGACAATCTGCCCTTCCACCAGCCAGACCCCTCCTTCCAGATCCTTCCTGCCTTGCCAATGAGAGCCCCTGACTAGCAAAACCATTTGATTCTTCTTTATTGTTTTCAGAGACATGGGCCCTCAAATACATTGTACCACTTGGTCAGGGATGTCAAAAAGGTAAGAACCCTCTCGACTGCAGGTCGGAGGCCCTGTCTTGACTGCTTCCTGTGATTAGAAAGTGCCTCTGTTTTGCATGAGCTGCCGGAGTAGCCCTGTCCCTGCCAGACCCTCATCTCAGGACACAGCGCGCGTGTCCAACTCTGACATCTCTGCTTCTGACGCAGCTGCGGTTTGATCTCCAGTCGCTGTGGTTTAGATGCTTTGTTGGACATAATGCTTTCGGATAGTGGATCTCTAGGCTTTTCCCCATGTCCTGTGGATTTATGCCATCACCTGTAGTTTTTCATTTGCCCCTCACTGGTTGGGGAGCTATTTTCCATGCTGTCTGACTCACTACCAGAGGCGCCTTCATTCGCTCGCTCCCGCCCCGTGGAAGGCTGCCCATCTGCAGCACCGCACGGAATGCAGCGAGCACAGCTCAGCAGGCCCTGGAGACAGGGACTAAAACATGGACATGCACTCCATTCTGCTGACATTTTATTTTCCCAGTCTCTTTGTGTCCATGTATTGTCTAATGTGATGGGGGAAGGATGAGGGAAAGCTAGTGGCTTCAGATTTAGTAGGATTATTCACATTTTATAGATAAGGAGGCTGAAATGCAAGGCCTGAACGTAAGCAAAAAGTACTAGGTAGTTAGTGAAGAACGATGATTAGCACTCCTATCCTTTGATTATTAATAATTAACTATTAATAGCTAAGAGTTGGTGATGACGAGACGCACAGCACCAATCTAAGCCTCCAATGCATTTTAGCTTATTTCAGCTTCACAAGAATTCTATAACATAGAACTATTATGTCACTATTATGTAGTATTACGCCCATTAAGTAGATGGGAAGAATGAGGCACAGGGGACTTTGCTTAATCTTAGTCAAGTGCTGTCCCTTTGCCTCACACCATCCCTTTCAGAGTAGCTTGCACTGACCCCTCAACAGCATGCCCACAAAGTGCTGGTTTAACTCCAAAGGATAAAACAGATGGTGGCACCTGTCCCATCCCCGACACACGTGTACACACGCACACACCCCCGCCATGAGTTTACTGCAATTCTTCACCGAAGTCCACAGAACATACTCAGAGAAAGCTACCAAGTAAGGTCAAAAAATAGAGCACAATTTCTTCATCTCTTAGGAAGTGGTTGGTTAGAACTGACCTTAGGTGTCCTGTAGCCACTTTTTAGTTCTTCCCTCAAAAGGCCAAGCAAAGGTGCTGGGCAGCTTATAATGTACCTATTAACCAGCTGGACCTTTGCTAGTAATGACAAAAGGGTAGGGGAAAAAACAATTTCTGGAGGTCCTTAGAAACCTTCCCCCCATGTCCATACAACCTTAATGAATAATGTCTCCCCTCTGGGAGTGAGTGGGATCTACCGTTCTCTCAAAGCAGGGTATCGAACAGATATTGTATAATCTATATATTCAGTTCAAAAACCACTTTACGAAGATCACATCTTTTCTACATCTGCCCCATTTCACGGCATAAACAAACCTGCCCTCAACAAACTCATTCCTCCTTCCCTCAAGTCTCCCAGTTATGTTTCATTTATCCGCCCTTAAAATGCCCTAGAAAGTTAACAGGGGGAAGGCGGAAAGCACCTGCAGCCTGTGTGGAGTCCTTACCAAGATATTTGTTTCTTCTGTGGAATAAAATGGTTTTGAATTTTTCTAAAATAATCAGGAAGATTCTACCCGCGCCCCGTGTGCTGGTCTCTGTCCTGGAGGGACAGGGAGGCTGGCTAAGGGGACAGCAGTGCCCCAGCCCTCCAGGCCCAGCTATCAGCCAATCCAAGCCTTTAAGGAAGGTCACTCACCCACTTCTGTCACCCAGTCTGATTTTCAAAGGGATTTTGCAGTTAGATTTCACTGAGTATAAATGTTCAAAATCCCTACGAGGAGCCCTCCCTCCCAGGACTCTGCTTTACAATATAATTGTCTCTTTTCTGAAATCCCATGAGCCTCCTCTTAGACCTGCTCACATCATTTGTATTAGCAGGCAGGGAGAGTGTCTTCCAGGTAGTTCTTTTTTAAACTTCTTAACTGAAGGCATACTTCAAAAATGATGTAGACTAAGAGACAGAAGAGGATGATATGAATTTGGGAGGAAGGAGTACTAAATAAGGGCATTGTATTTTTCTTTTAAGTATGATCCAATACTAGAATAAGGATACAATTATATAATTATTCATCTACATACTAATTTAGTAACTGGAAAAGTGATAACAAGTCACCAAGAATACTGCTAAACCAGCACAGGAATAATTTGTCCTTTTACCAGGAAAAAGAGATAGCCAATAAGGTGCAGAGAAGGAGGAAGCCTGTTTATCTTCTTCCCAGGGTAAGAAATAGCCTAGGGAAGAAATGTCAGGAAATATAGGTTGCATTGATTTGTAAGATATAGGTGAGGAACTCAAAATTGGGAGCAAGAAAGAACAGCAATGAGGAAACAGAAGTGCCTGCATTTTATGTACATGGATAAGGGGAGCTGAAAATGAGTGGGTTTGTTTATGTCTTTTTAGAAGTGAGTGAGAAATTAATATTGGGACACATCTTCCTTAAATGGTTCCAGAAAACTTCCAGCAATTTAGGCCAATAACAAATGCAAAGTCTACAAAAACTAGATTTAAAATGCTAAGACAATCTTGGACAGTTTAAGCAGTTTTCACTATTAAGGAACATAATAATTAGCATGTGCTTTGTGTTTTATAATTATAGGACTTCATGTACATATTAATTGATTTAATCTGTGACAAAAATTAATCAGTAAATGATAAACCCTGATAGAAAATGCTAATCATGAGTGGGGAACATAGTTCTGGGCCTCTAACATGGCATTTGATAGTCCATCTGTAAAATTAAATGTAAATAACACTTATGAACCCAGGAAATGCATTTAGGAATTATCAGACCATCCTAAATTAACAGGCATGATGTCCAAGTTCAACTCTCCTTTGAAGCCCACCAACTGAAGGTGGAGAATCACTCCCAAGTTGGTTTCAAAATCTCAAGTTATTTACATCAAAGGAGCAATCTAGGAGCAATAAAGTAAAAGAGTAGCTATTTAGCATCCATCAGAAACTGAAATTGATATAAAAGCACCCCAATTCCTGAACTGCTTTCAAGCATAAATCCATTGGCTGTAGCAACGCTCTCATATCAAACCAGTGGCCCAAGTCTGTCCGCTTCTCCGTGAACTCTAACCTGCCATTTTAGTAGCTAACGGTCTGCTCAGTTTGTGCCTCTGTATGTTTTCAAGTAGTAGCTGTTCTTTCTACAATTAATTAAATGTGTTGGTACGCCATTGTCCCTCCCCACTAAAAGAGGTTGGTGCTTGAGTTTTACACGGAAGTACTGGTGATATTATAATTTGAAATTCATTTATGTGGGAATCAAGGCCCAGAGATTTTTAGAAGGAAAAAACATAGCACTTTGGACATACATTTGGAAAGGATATTTTCATAAGCCAGCTACTAAATTCATGCAAATTTGTAAAGCACTCTTATTTTTTAAAGAATGGATCACCTAGTCTATTACCATACCAAACACTGGGGGAATGTTCTCTTTCTCCATGAACTTTCACCAGGTGTGCCTTTTGCCCCTCTCCCCAGGAAACCTGACAACCAGTTTATACCTTACCCATATCAGACAGAAACAGTCTTAGAACAAGAGGGCCTGTTAGGAGTTGCCAAGAAAAAAAAAAAGTTTCCTAGTAGTTGAAATCTGATAGAATATCTGAACTGACATGTGAAAAAAAAGTTGATTTGGAAGAGCAGATCTAGTAAGTGAATTTAAACTCTTCTTTAAATTAAAGACATCCTCGGGCCTGGCAAGGGTTAAAACTTAGCTCCAGAGTACCAGCTGAGGGCATGAAAGGACACAGCGTTTTCAAGCGGTCAAGCTGTACCTACTCTGAGGTCCAAGCTTCTCAATTTATTCTGTGGATCACTTTATTTGAATCACATGGCTTGCCATGCATTAAGGCATGAAATGGGAAATAATTAAACAATTAGGAAAGACCTTACTGATGACCAAAATAATTAAAAAATGCAGGGGTGGGGGAGGCGGTACCAGAACAGGCAGGCAGAATGACTTACTCCAGGACCCCTTTTTGACTTCCTAACTGAAAAGCACCAAGCAAAAGAAGACTCCTCCAGAAGGTTTTTGGACATTACCTGTCGGTGAGGCGCCATCCATCACCTCTGCTTTTCCCAGAGGAGCACATGTGACGCGCACACTCCAGCCCCGCCCATCCCCTTGCCAGCTCAACTGCAAGGCCCCGCCCACCAACCAAAAGCCCTTGGACGTTACCAGAAGCTACGAGCTCTGGACAAGGGTCTTTGCCCAGTGACCTGGCAGCGGGGCATCCTGCCAGGCAGCGTGCAGACAAGCCCTCACAAGTGGCTGCTGCCACACCGCCCGTTTTCAGAATGCAGACTGCGGCCCAGAGAAAGGAAGTGCTGTCCTGGGTCGCGTGGGGCAGAGCCAGGCCCACCGTACAGCCAGGGCTGTTTCCCAAGTGGAGTCACACTGCCGGCTGTTGTCCACACATCTGTGACATCTGCAGGTAACAGGTGGGCAAGGCCACCAGCCCAGACACGCACCAGACAGCAGAGAGCGCCTCAGACACGCAACAACGTGGCCATCCTCGTCAGAGTTCACCCCGGGCATGGTGACTATAGCAGGAAGCCTTTGTACCCGATTTTATTCGTTTTGTAAAACTTATTTCATCTCCCCCAGAAGGTTTCCACTTCTCCTATAAAAATCATAAAGTTTGTTTCCTTTAATATCTCTGCTCCCAAAAAGCCTCTATAAAGAAACAGCTGCAATCAGTCTTGCAGGTGGAGTTCAAACATATAGCTTGATGGAATAAGCTTTCCTTCCTCCAGATAACATAGCAACAAGACCTGACTCTCTTCTTAACCTCAAATCTTCCAGTCTGCTCTGTGCCCCTTTGCAGCACCTTATTGTACATGTAAAGAGAGAACAGGTACGTAAATGATGGTGATGAAGGAACCTTCATCAACTTTAGTTAAGTAAACATCGCCCTCTCGTGGTCAAGCAGAATATAGGCCAGTCGATTTGAGTAGAGTCCAGAATAGTGAAGAAACCCTCATGGGCTTTAGTTCGGAGAACATCGCCCTCTTGTGGTCAAATAGAATATAGGCCAGTCCCTTTGAGTAGAATCCGGAATAGTAACGGAAACCTCACTGGCTTTAGTTAGGGGAACATCGCCCTCTTGTGGTCAAACAGAATATAGCCAGTTCCTTGGAGTAGAATCCATAATAGTCACAGAATCCTCTCTTGTTTTAGACCAGATCATACAAGAATCACTCAAATAATCAAGATTTATAGAAGATTCTTGTGTTAATGAACAAAATTCATCCGAAATACATTTAGAGATAGAACTGACTTTATGAAATGACTCAGGTTTCAGGCAGCATCCTATCTAGCAAGTAAAAGTTTTCAACAAGATTGTGCAAAACGGATGTTTTTATAGTGAGACAGGATATTAGCAAAAGAAAATATTATTTCTGCAAAGCCATTAGTGATTATCAGGAAACTCCAGAATGATTGGTTTAGAATTCCATTTTTAGGAGAGGCTGAAACTACTTAGTTGAGGTATTAAGTCTTAGAGCCCTGGCATCGAGCACTCTGTCTGGGCCTGTTTTTTCTTTTTAACGTTATAGAAAGATTCTAGCACCTTCTTTGGTAGTATATACCCCAACAGCCCTTTGCGACTAGTTATTTGCAAAAAAAGATTTTACTTACCTCTCTTAAAAGTCTTGTTTTTTTTAATTTTCCTATTCTCATCATTTACCTGAGAAGTCCCATTCTTACAGATGCCTCAGAAGCACAAATCTGGCTGTTCAGTTTTGGCCTCTGGCAGTATTGGTGTCTTATTCTTATAATTCAAACAGATGTTCTCACATAGTTTCTCAACAGAAAATATATGTTAGGTTCACTATTATCTACATCTTAAACTTAGAAAATTCTTACAAGATTAAAAAATAGGCATAATTTTATAGATTTGCTATGATTGCCTTTCACCAGTATCATAATAAATTTTCCAGAGATTTTCTGAAACCTAGTACTTGAGCCTTACCAGAGAGGCCATGGACTTCTGCCCCTTTTACTGGGAAGAAAACTGGGGCCTTGAGGGAGAGTGGCTGATTCCTACAAGGCTGGTAGAATAAAAAAAAATAACACAGACTGGGAAGTGGGGGGGGGGGTCTCCTCATAGGAGCCACATGCAAGTGAGATGAGGGACCCAGGCATGTCCAGACCTTGGGCATATCTGCTCTTAAAATAACAACCTCACCTAAGTGTGGGGGTGGAGACCAAGGACACAGAAGCTGCAGGCTTGTTAACCTGTCCCAAAATAGTGGGAAAAAGTGGTTGGGTAAGTTTTAAACTGAGCTTAATTTTACAGCAAGGGCAAAACATGAAAAGTTATGAACTTGTAACTTCCTCTGAGTTTCCTTTTCCTATTTTGCCATCCTTTGCATAAAGTCAGATAAGCAATTCAGTTAGATTGAATAATCTTAATGAAAGATGTGGAAATTGTGAGAGAGGTAGGGTGGAGAGCAGAGAGCATTTGTGTGAAGAGCCAATTCAGAGAATGAAATGGATCTCAAATTGGGGTCTGATGGGCCATGTCAAGCATAGGAGGGGTTCTGTACCTCAAAATGCTTCTACTTCATATGGGGTGCCCTTCAAATGGTCTCATTTTGCTGGGCTGGCTAGAATTAGATCTCCAAGCCTGCCTTGTGCTCCAAGTCCAGGGGGGTAGAACCTGATGGACGTGGCTGGAAGTCGGTCTGGGGACAGACACTGTCTGGGGCCTCCCCTCCCATCCCCTTTGGTAGGACAGATGCACACATCTCAGGTCAGACTTCCGCAGTGAGCTGGGGCTTTGCGGCCAGGCTGACTCCCAGACGGGCTACGTGGCCGGTACTGAGAATGTAGTACTAAAAAACCCACACTGAGTCTTGGTCCCAACCACATCAATTAATTTCACTGTTTTACTCATTCACATTTTAGAGGGGGAAAAAGACACTCTGGACACCTACCAAACAGCAGGCGCTATAAAAAGTAGTGGGAATGCAAAGATAAATAAAGAATGAAAAATATAAAGTTCTAAGTTTGATGACAGGATACAGTTGCCCTAAATCCCCTCAAAGGGAGGCTGTTGATCCTAGGAAAGCCGAGTAAAGGTAACTGAAAATCCATTTTCAGTTTAGCAAAATAACTTGAGCTGATTTCCTAATGACAATGATTATCTTTTTACTCATAAAATTTTTTCCAGATTCTGCAGAGTAATTAATCCCACTTTAACATTTAGTAGACCTGCAGTTCAACAAATGTGGGTGTATATAAGAATCATCCAGAGAGCTAATAAAGTGCACAGAGGCCCATATACTGGGGCAAGGCCGGGGTCCAGGCCTTTGAGTCACCCCCAGTTACCCAGGAGACACTGACACCACTTGCCCTCGAGTCACTTCTGTGGTGCAGCAGAAACTTCACACAGCCTCCTGCTGGGTCCTCCATTAGGACAAAGCCCATGCTTCCCCAAAACCCAACTAAAGACGCGGCGTGAGGGGCTGCCTGCACTGCGCCTGCGCCATTCTTGGCACAGAGACGCTGGGTTTTAAGAAACCAGACGGGGAGTGACACCCCCACCCCCACCCCCACCCCCACCCGTGCTTTGGACTCTCCCTGTGCTAAGAACTTCCCACAAATGGAATGACTCTTTCCTCAACTTGACAAAAGAAGGGTTTTCCTTACACCCTTTGTCCTTACACCCTACAGAGCTCCTTTTGAAACAGAAACCAGCAATGACTAGATAATAACAAAAGTCTTGTGTTTACATCCATATGTGGCCAGCAATAGAAGACAGAGCTTAACTTGTCGTCTTTAAGGGCACTCTTCTTTTTGAAAGAGAATGTGAAAAAAATTTTAATTCTGGGAAAATAAATATTCCATTGACAAATTGTATTCCCTGACACCTCTCCCTTTGCTCTTAAACACAAGCACCTTCCTAAGCAACTTCATCCTGACATCAGACTCTCCCCCCTCTATATGAAAAGTGCCAGTTTTTAAAAAGTAGTTAATAGCAGTTTTGTATTAAAGGAGCTCTGAGCTCTACGCATATCCCACCCGGTAATGACATTGATCTTCTGGAAGGAGTCTTCAGTTAGTAGTGTGAAGAAATCAAGGACCAGCGGGAGGGCAGAAGAGCCGCGGGGCAAAGGCTAGGGGGCGGGCACCGGGCACTTAGCTCCTAGTGGCCGTGAACGACAGCGTTTGCCATGTCTAGCCTTGTGTTTCTTTCTGCTACACTGGTGTTTTTTTCTCCCCAGCTGAAGACTTGAATAAATATTTTGATTTTCTGTTATTGCCGACGATTACTGCACCTTCTTATTTAACTTATGTCTTCTTTCCAAGCGAGAATATCCAGGTTTCGGTTGGATCTATTTTAAGGTGAATTAATTAACCAGCATAATAATACATTCATGTTTCTTTTTTAATTAATTCTTTTTACTCTAAAATACTTACAGAACACATGGACTAGAAGCCCTAGTAAACCACCTTGTCTTTGGATTTTTTTGTTTGTTTGTTTCTTTCTTCCCTGCTAGGGCAACCTGCCCCCGGACTACAGAATCAGCCTGATAGACATCGGCCTGGTGATCGAGTACCTGATGGGCGGCGCCTACCGCTGCAACTACACGCGCAAGCGCTTCAGGACCCTCTACCACAATCTCTTTGGCCCCAAGAGGGTGAGGCACGCAGCAAATCTCGGTTCCTGGGCTCCGGGGAGGACTGGGGTACCACAGATTTGGGGTGTGCCTTCGTTGTCGCCAAGATGGAGATCAGATGAGAAGGCAATTGTGCCTCCTCTTCTTCCCTCTATCATCAAGTCACTTTAAAAAAAAAAAAGGCACAAATTCAGTTATGCACACCTTTCTTTTCCTCATTAAGTGGAATTCATTCAAAAGCTGACAATGAAAGTGAGCCTGAAAGATCAGAGAATAGTAATGATATTCAAATTAATATTATCTACCTTAGCAGTTTTCAAGACTTTCATTCTTGGGATCTATTTATACCTTTCAAAATTATTGAGGGCCCAAAAAACCCTTTATCTATGTGAATTTTATCTATCAGTATTTCTCATGTAAGAAATTAAAATTAAGACTTTAAAAATATTTATTCATTTTAAAGAACCCTAAGAAGCGCATTATTTTTAACATAAATATGTCATAAAACTATATTCTAAAATATTAATGATAAGTGTATCATTGTTCTACTTTTTTTCATATAGATTTCTACATTCACTATATCTACTTCTTCACTCAGTCTGTTGTTTTGGTTGAAATAAGTGAAAGAACACACAAATATGTGATAAATCAAAAAATGAAAGAATATTTTAATATTTTAATAATCTTTGCAGATAATTATATTCATTTTTGATACTGTGCAAAAATGCAATTTCTTAAAGATTAGCTGTGTTGTGAAATCTGAAACCACGTCAATGAAAACTTTTCATACTCTGTTAAGATCCATCTATATATCTTGTACTTTGTATGACTCTTGTAACATCATAGATTGGACATTGTAAAATTGGTCACTGATTCTTTGATCTTCTGAATGTTGGCACATTTCATTATATAATCAATATTTCCAAGCTCATATTCATTAATATCACCTCCAGTTTCATCAGAAAAGTCTTTAAGAGCTGAAAAACTCTCAAGGTCATGGGGGAAAGAATATACATGTTCCAAAATTCTAGTTTTTCTATTTTTGCTTGGAAAGTTTGAATTTGCCATAGGCAACAAATATTGTCATTTTCCTTGAAAAACCAATCCACTTCATTCATTTCCAAAAATGTCTGCCAGATGCCCAAGTCTAAATAATCATAGTTTGTCTGCCAGTCATTCCTTCATGTAGTTAGCCTATGACACAAAGTGGCCATAATTCAGGCCAAACCATCAGTAACTGTTTTTCTCCCAGACAACCCATCATATGTCAGCACGTTGCAGATACTTCCTATATCATCCCCCAGAGGAGTATTTTTATTATCAAGAACAGAGATTTTTATTTTTATTTTTATTATCAAGAACAGAGATTTAATAGTTAATCACTTTTTAGGTATCTGGCTTTTTTAAAAAAAGAAAAACTTCAAGTACCTAATAGTGGAATCCAAGGACAACTAGTAAAGTTTGGAACCCCTGCCTTATTCTTGCCACCACACCCAGGAGCTTGATTCATTAGTGCTTTCACAGCATCAGTGTGAAGATTAACACACTGTCACAGCCAGATCACATCTTAGCATTATTCTGAAAATACCTTTGCCTTCACAGGCCTCCTTGAAAGGGTCTCAGAAAGGACCCTATGAAAAGGTTACACCATCTACCACATTTTAGAAAACTGCCTTCCTTGGTGTTGGTGGGCATGACTTCTATTTTAAACAAAGCTTGTTTTCTGTTTATGAAAGTATTTTATGATTTCTGAAAACACCAGAAAGTATAAGTATGAAAAAAAATCATGCAAATTTCAAATGGGTGGTCATTTAAAAGCTGAAAGAGAAAACAAGGAAAAGAGATATGATTCAAGCTCTTCCTCCTTGAATGGTCAAATAAAATTTGGGGAAACTATAAATGTTGTAACTTTTCTATTTACTTGGGTAACTTTCGAGATGGCACCCAACCATTCTGTAATATTTAAAACACAGAATTGGTATTCCTGACCCCTGAGATATAATTTTGCATCTCCCCTGGTTAAATATAAATCAGGTTCTGGAATTTGCTGAGTTGCCTTCTCTCTTCATCTTGGTCTGTGGCTACTTGCACATTTTCCACATGACCTGATGCTGCTGTGTGGCTCTGCCTGCCACTGAGCACCCTCTGCCCCATCGGCACCTGTCCCTCTGTCCCCACACACCCCTACCCACGGAGATAGGGCCGCATGAGGATTCTAAGTAGACGTCTCTGAATAGTATTCCAAGTCTCCAGATAATCGAGGTTCTTTCATAGATTTGAAAACCATCTCATGGATTGACTATGTTTCATTGTTCACCCAATTGCTTCATGTCATAGAAATGTCAACCAAACAGGATGGAAGAAACCTTGGTCCATAAAAGAAATGAAATGAAAAACCCATAGGCTATGCTCTTAGACAATCACATTATGCCTCTCCAGTTTCCTAACTTTATGTGAGTCACCAAAATCACTAAATCACTAATTCTCTTAGAATTTCTATAAAATGGTTCCCCTTGTGGAGTATTTAGTGAAATGAGCAAATGCTATATTTTATAAAAGAGTTGTCCCATTACCTGTTTAAGTTACATAAGGATTCTTTTCTTAACACTATAAAGAAAGATCTAACTTTGTACCTAACAATTTTTTTTAACAGCCCAAAGCTTTGAAACTGCTGGGAATGGAGGTAAGTGTTTGTTTAAATTATTAGTGTCAGTTATTTATTCTCTTTATTATATAATTAAGTGTATGCATGTACACATAGCTCATTTCAGTTTAAGGGCGAGTACATGAATCTAAAACAAGGAGGTGGAAATTTTCCCAGAGTCAAGGAAGAGGTCAGGCACATAGTAGCTCTGAAAATTCCACCATGAGTTTATGTTAGCATTGCAAACAAGAAAATAAATCCTATTTGAAATACTAACTTGAAAACCAAGGAAGCATATAAATTCCAGTAAGTGAAATCTATTCATGGGTGTTTACAAAAGGCAACAGATCCAAAGGCCAGGAACACTTCACAAATGCACCTAATGGCGGTAAGCGGGAACTCAAGGGTGGGATCTGGTGCCCACCCTTCGTTCATGTGGATATTTCATATATGCAAGTAAAAATCTAGGATGCTCTGAGAGGTCAGTGGAAAGGCTAGTGCTGTTCATGAAGTACAAATAGCCCTATCTGCAGAGAGAGAAAAAAATGGACAGAACTGAAAAGAAAAAGAAATGGCCCATTAAAAAATACTTTTTTTAATATATCCTAAAAGGTTAGGTGTATTGGAAGGGAAAGGGAGAAGACACTTGCACAGACACAAGAGGGCAAAAAGAGCTGCAAAAAGTAATTTTTAAAGTTAGAACATAACCCTGCTATGTCCCCCTAGGACTGTGCTTGTGCATTTATTATAACTTGTTTTAAAGCAGGTGTTATGCGTTTGTGAGTTCTTTTAGGACAGGAGCTAGCCTGGTTCATTTCTGTATCTACCCCAGAGCTGACCAGTAGTAGATCGAAAATAACCATTATTTGCATTGAATTTAATTTGATTCCATTTATTTCGATTCAATTGATTCATCTCTAACTCCACCTCTGGGTTTTGTCCCTAAAATTAAGGATGATGTTCCCTTGAGACGAGGAAGAAAGACAACCAAGAAACGTGAAGAAGAGGTAGACATTGACTTGGATGACCCCGAGATCAACCATTTCCCTTTCCCGTTCCACGAGCTGATGGTGTGGGCCGTTCTGATGAAGCGGCAGAAGATGGCCCTGTTCTTCTGGCAGCACGGGGAGGAGGCGATGGCCAAGGCCCTGGTGGCCTGTAAGCTCTGCAAGGCCATGGCTCACGAGGCCTCTGAGAACGACATGGTTGACGACATCTCCCAGGAGCTGAACCACAACTCCAGGTTGGCCCGCCCAGCAAATGGGTGCGGTGGGTGGGACTGCGGTTGGGGGGAGAGAAGGGAAGGTGGGTCCAAATATGAAGAGTCTAAGCTGCCCAAAATGCTAAGGGGAGTCAGTATCACCTGGATGCTGTACACAGAGGGTGGACCCAACTAATTAATGTTTATGATGCACAGTGCTTGACACAGAAACACATACAGGTACTTAGATTTCATTCCATCCTTTCAACACTCCCAAGAGGTAGGTCCTCTTTTATGCATATATTACAGCTAAAGAGTATGAGCCTCAGAGAATTTAAGTTACCTGTCAAAGATCACACTCTTACAGTCAGCAAGACTCAGATCTGTCACTTTTAAGAAGACATACTCCCCTGTGATTGTTGATTTATTGATCAGTGTGCCCCATTCATACATTTTGAATTGGGGTCCGTGAGTGCTTAGATTAGACTTTGACTTACTCCCCTAGTTCTAAACTTGGTATCTGGCACACAGTAGCTGCTTAACAGATGTTGATTGGATGAAAGAATGAACAGTCCAGATCCCGTAAGAAACAACTGGACCACATGGCAACTAGCTTTTGTGGCTTGGCCAGTGGGGCCCCATTTTCATCATCTAAGTTTCCAAGATGGCCAAAAGGATGACCCCACACATTCTCTCTTTCAGGGACTTTGGTCAACTGGCTGTAGAGCTCCTCGACCAGTCCTACAAGCAGGACGAGCAGCTGGCCATGAAACTGCTGACGTATGAACTGAAGAACTGGAGCAATGCCACATGTTTGCAGCTGGCTGTGGCTGCCAAGCACCGCGACTTCATTGCCCACACGTGCAGCCAGATGTTGCTCACAGACATGTGGATGGGCCGGCTACGGATGCGCAAGAACTCAGGCCTCAAGGTCAGCACACCCAGCAGGCCCTGTGGGCTATACGGACTGTAGGGCTGGTTGGAAAGTTCCAAGCCAAAGCTGCAGGGTTAGGTTTTCTCTTATCTAAGAGGGTGGTTCTAAACCCCAATTGTGCATCAGAATCTTCTGTATATCAGGATTTTTTTCATATAGAAGCCAAGGTCTTCCCCAATTCTGCAAAACTAGGACCTCTAGCGATGCTATGTTAATGTGAATATTTGTCAGCAGCTCCAAAGGTGATGGTCACACCTTTGCTCTGCACCAGGAACTGTTTGCTCTGCACCAGGAGCCACTAATGGAGGCAGCCTTTCACCCCAGTGCCAACCTGAATGTCTTGTCCCTTCTGTGCACCCTGCCACGAGGAGATATTGACTCTTATCAGCTATACTTGGGAAGATGTTTTGAACTGAAATAAAAATGAGATACATTTATATATAAAGACATTGCTAAATAATCCTGATCTACTCTTAAGTCAAGCATGACAAGTTGCAGACTAGTATGCATAATGTGAGCCCATTTTTTTGAGTGAGTGCATGTATAATTATACACACACACACACACACACACACACACACACAAACACACATATAAAATTAAAAACAAAAAGCCAGAAGGACACACGGTAAATCATTTGCACTGGTTACCTGTGGGGTTGAAGAAGTAGGATGACGATGAAATGTTTGCATTTTTGTGGATTTTTTTCAATGCTAGTCAAAGAAAACACTCAATTGAAAGAGGTAACAAAGATGGAAAAAATGGGATGGGGAAGACTGAAAGAATGTTTTCAAGTACTTAATCTGTTTAGAGTGTATGGCTGTTACAACTGAAGCCAAGCTCAAATTCACCTAGCACTACCTGATCTAGGTAAATCTGAGGTCAGCCCAAAGCAGAAGGGCCACTAGACCACTGCAATCGCTGAGGCCCCCCTGACTAAACCAGTCCCCCCTTCCCATGACCCTTCCCAGGGCTCTTGGCCCCTAGTCACAGTAGAGTACCACAAAGTGGGTCATGGGAACTCCATAGCCACTCTGTGAGCTGCCACCCAGCCCTCCTCTCAGCTCCAGGACAGGGTGCCATGTTCCCTGAAGCCACCAAGGCAGCCCCCTGAGCCTCGCAGGCCCGCCAGGCACCATGGGTCAGGGTCACCGCTCTCCTATGCCTGGAGCTTCTCTCAGTCCCCGTGGACGTTCAAGCACAGGTCGTTCCCACCTCATTACTTGGGGATCATTTTTACACTACTTTTACTTGGGGATCTCTCTTAGTCCCTCACTTTGGTTCAGTCTCTTCAAAAATTTCATATTCAGAAGGCTCATACAGCAAAACCATTATAGGATTAAAGGAGAGAGTGGAAAATTTAGGCGGCACAAGTCAGGTATCAGTGTCATTCAGAAATGCACTCATTCCCTGGCCCCAGGAGAAAGAAACTGGCTTCTGGTGAGAAAGAGCCATTCATTTATACTATCATCACCTGGAAAGTTAAGCAAATTGTCTGTACAGGAGAGAAATACAGAGCTAGACCCAAGGGCATTATCACAGTGCAAATACAGAGTGTGAGCTGAGTGTGATGCACGTGCATGTGTGTGTGCGCACGTGTGTGTGTGTGCATGTGCGTGCACACGCGTATGAAAATGCCAGGGGATGGTGTCAAATGAACAGCATGCTTTCCCACAGGACTTTCTGAAGGTCAATTTAGGACAGTATTTTTTAGAGATAACCAGATGACACATGATCAGCTCCATTTGACACATTAGCAAATAAATGCCAGTGGACATACATATGAATTGATTTCACAGTCAGAAGCTGGCTAATGATTAAAAGGGAATCTAAATGCTTTTCCACTTTTGCCTTGGGTAGAATCTCTCCTTTTCTTCAATTCCCCAGGCAAAGTGGGTTTTAATTGGGTAAGATACTTTTTTCCTCCAAAATCAGACCGAGCTACTGTGCATTAGAATCCCCAGATGGACAGAAGTGACCCCCTTAGCATGACCATGTCTAGTTGGTCAGCTCAGCAGGTCCCCACGTAGTCACACAGCAAACACACCACACCCCAGCCCTCTGATTCTAAGCAACCACCCTGATCTTAATCCTTTAAATGTGATTATTATTATTATCATTATTATTACTTTAGGTAATTCTGGGAATTCTACTTCCTCCTTCAATTCTCAGCTTGGAGTTCAAGAACAAAGACGACATGCCCTATATGTCTCAGGCCCAGGAAATCCATCTCCAAGAGAAGGAGCCAGAAGAACCAGAGAAGCCCTCAAAGGAAAAAGATGAAGAGGACATGGAACTGACAGTAAGAAAAAAGAAAAAAAAAAACACGCAGCTATTGTCCACAGGGAGAATCCCTCATCTGCTTGTTCTAGTGATACAACTTGAGATCCTCCAACTCATGAGTCAACCTCCCACCCAGTGCTTTCATTTAAGTTTTGAGACCATGGTACTATAAACGTGTCTGCTCTGTGTACAAATAACAATACTATAAGGACTAATTTCACACGGAATCCTTCAGCCAAGATCAATGGTGCAGGCCAACCCTATGAAATTCAAAAGCAAGGCACTCTAGATTTTCCAAACAGGTAACACTTCTGAAACAGGCAGGCTCAGCACCCACAGAAGGGAAGGGAATCCATGATTTGGGAGCAGCCGGCTTTTCTGGAACGGCTCTGCTGATCAAAAGCTAGGTCTTCATCTGTCTTTGGGGTCAGGCTCACAAATGCAGGACTAATTGAATTTTGAGGTTTGTATGGAGGGCTTTTATTAGCCCTTCCTGGTATAATTATAGAGCACTGATGCTTTGTTCTGCAGAGGAGTGGGGCAGCTGGGCATGGACCGCTTCCCACAACCCCCGCCTGAGCAGCGTGACTGCCGTGGGATTATATCCAAAGTCTAAAAATATCACAGACTGGTAAAGGGACAAACAAGGCTTCAGAGCTTTGGCGACATCACGCTCCCTTGATATCCCCCACCTTCCATATCACCCTGACCAAAGACTGTGGTGTCCAGAAGAAGCGGTAAGGGGAGAAAATAGAACTTGGTTTTGCTCAGGTGACAAAAGGCCTGTGCATCCCTGTCCTTGTGGCCCCCCCTGAGAAGCATGCTTCCCCCAGACAGACAATGTTCCCTGCCAGAAGGTCCTGCCTACAGGTCCGTGTTCAGGCACAACCTCAGCCCCAAGCAGAGCAGGGCATATGCACTGGGTGACTCGTGAATAGTAACTCACAGGATTTGACTCAGAAGTCAACCTTTATTTTGGGTTCTAGGAGTCTTTAAAAAATTGGTGCAACCCACCGACCTGTGGGCTAGGATTAGATGGCCATCTTCCCTAAAGATCTTACCTTAGTTTGGTCTCTAAAACCCAACAAGGCTAGGAAATAACATTTTGATCCTTCGCAAAAACACAGCAATAGTAATCTGAATCTCTGCTGAAAACATCAGCAGAGGAGTAAAACAAGACGCCCTAGAGCCAGAGTCCTCCCCATCACCTACTCACCTTGGGCAGAGGTACTTAACCTCACATGTGGGAATAACACTTTGGCAAGCTCAGAGTATACATGTAAACTATGTAGACTGAGGCCTGGCACCAGTAATTCTTGATAAGTGTTTGATAACATTGTTGTAACAGTGCTGAAGTTTGACATACACTTACTCATGGAATCCCCAATCCTACAAGGTAGGTACACTTATTACCCCATTTTACAGATGAGAAAGCCGAGACTCAGAGCGATCAAATTACCCAAGATTACCCAGCTTATTAGTTGCAAAGTCAGGATTAGAACCCAGGCTTACAAACTGTATTGGTCACACTTCGTTGATAAGCTACAGGTGTAAAATCTTTCTTCCTACCTGGTCTCAAAGGTAGGCACTCAGTTGGATTGGTCCACCATGTAGACGAAAGAGTCCCAAAGTAAAACACAGCTCCTCTGTCATGTCTGAATGGTCTGTCGTTGCATATATCCTAGGAAGGCAGCCAGAAATGAAGTCAGCATTCTTTCTGGTTGGACATCAAGGAAGAAAATAAAAGAGGCAACTCTTTTCTGCTCAGTCTAGAGCTCTGAATCTCTGATCCCACAAGAAGCCACAATAACAGACACGTCTCTGGATTGGGAACAGAGGATTGTTTCCCAGGAGAAGACCCTACTATAGCATCACTGCCTGAACTTCTTCTCCACAAGCAGAAACAGTAGGAGAAGGAAAGGACGGGAGGGACTTGTGGCAAAGTCAGGGTTGGACTGAAGTTGTCTTTAAGGTCAAATTTCCTTTGACCATAAGGAAAGTTCTTGTCTCTCCTGGTGCCCTGGTCCTGGCGCCCCCTGCACAGGGCTGGGGTGTGTGGCTTATTGACACCTTACTCCTTTCACAGGACTCAAAATTGAGCTTTTATGTTAAACCAACATATCCTCTCTTGGAATGGGAAATTTTCCCTTGTTCCTTCCAAAATACCAGCCTCGGTTTGCTTCATTTTAGCAGTCTTTAGTAGCTTAGTTACTGCAAAGGATCTTTCCCAGACTTGGCATCTGCAGCCAGCCATCAAAGAGTCTCAGGTTCATATTGTGTGCTTCTATCTGGTTTTGACTTGGTTACTTTCAGCTTTAAAGAATGTAGTTAGGGCCTCCCTGGTGGCGCAATGGGTTAAGCACAGCGCTGTAGAGCTGCTGGCAGCTGCGGAGTGAGTTTGATGCGCAGCTGGGGAGATTCCCACATGGTGCAGCAGACCTCTGCTGCCTTGCCCGCTGCTCCCCTCAACAGTGTATTTCAGTCAATCTGCCTGTACTGCTCCCTGCTCTGTCTCTGGTGAACCCTCTCACCGACCCACACCTCTGGCCTGCACCCCAGCTTGTATGATTAATAAATAAATCTTAAAAAAAAAAAAGAATGTAGTCAAAGGAGATTTTTGAGTACTGGAAAAGGAAATCAACATAATTAGCAAGTTAAGCTGCTGAGGCTTCACTTAATGAAATGTCAAAAAATGCTTTACTTAAACCATCAAAGACAAGCCTTCTGAAAATGTATGCACTTTGGAATACCTCTGAATAATAAAGGCAAAGCAGGTTGTTGTGTTTGCACTTTGCCTAATAAGGCGCCAACCTGGGCACAGACCCACGGCTTCATTTTAGGTCTTTTGGGAAGCCACTGTTCCTAGAAGTCACCCCACCATGCCACTCTCCAAAAACCTTCTAAACTACCCTTAACTCACCTCCTTGTGTCCCCAAATGGCACTGTATTATGGAGCATATAAATAAGCCGAACAGAAACAGGATAATAATGTTACATAAATGATAAATTACAGAATGGCAAATATCATGTAACCTCAGAGTTCTTCAAGGTCAGTGATCAATAGCTATAGAATTCATCACTGTCTAGCATGTATTATAGTCATCACAGGATTGACTCAGCTCACTGATCAAAACAAATGCTTTGACAGGCTGTAGTAGGAACGTTACCTGTTCTGACCAGAGGATCCTTAAAGGAATGGCAGTTATCCTCTCCAGAAATCCTGTAGTTACAGGTAAATCATTTGTGATTGTTCAATATTTAGGTAAAGTGGATATTTGAGATATTGATAAAAATAGCTGAAACTAATATCTGAATGTTTAGGCAAGGTAGTATGCAACCAGAGTTATCTGCTTCTAACCTCAAAATAAATTTAAATTATTACTATAATTAGGTCTCTCAACTTTGAACTCCTTTCCTGTACTTTTTCTTGTCCCAGATCCTAGTCAGTCTCTGAGCAGTGATAAGGCTTCACTCCTTTCTCACACTTGACAAAATTCTCACTTCCCAGACATTGTAGAACTAATCTTGTCTTAGGACAATAATAAATAATTAAAGCCAAGAAATTATGCTGTAACATACTCCTAATAGCACATCTTTGCTCTTGGTGAGAGATCCCACCTAGATCTTAGTCAAGAATATCTGAGAAAGTCTCAGTTCATTTTAAAAAACTAGCTAATATTTATTGAGCATTTATTAAGTGCTAAGTGCCAATTGACCTGTAGACCACTCTCTAGCAGGGGCTTTATTATCCCCATTTCACAGTTTAAAAAACCAACTCTCAGAGAGTTTAAAAGACTTGCCTCAGGTGCCATGGATTTCAAGTGTCCACAATATTGCTCAATCCACCTTCCCAGGGACCGCAGGATCCATGAGGATCTTCACCAGCTTTGGGGCATCCTGTCATTTGCCACACTGGCAGGCATATGTCTGCATTTTTTCAAATTCTGCCTGTTTTTTCAGCATTCAATAATTATCATTGCTGCTGCTGGAAATAACTGCATTCTTAACAACTTGAGATCAGGCCCTCTCCAGGTCAGGCATGAATCCCCAAGTCTCACCTGGATAACTCTCCCACACAGAGGGAGGGAATAGACCCAGGAGTCCCCATGCAGTGAGTACCAGCAGTAATGCAGGGTTTGAAATCCAGAAACCAGGTATGTCTAAGGGTTGAGGAGATGTTCCTAACCTAACTGAGCTCCAGGCATATCCGATCACTTAACCTCTTGAACACTCACAACCTTCTGAAAAATTGGGTATTACTAGCTCATTTACCTTTGACTTAAAGGTCATTAGCATGCGTGAAGACAGAATTTGAACCCAGACCTGCCTGTCTTACAATATATATGGGGAAAGAAGGATAAGGAGGAAAAACAGATTCCTGATTTTCCTAAATTACACGCTTCCTCTCAGAACCCCAAGTACTGCCCATTGCCCATTGGGCCCAGGGCAACAGAGAAGAGACTGGTCAAGAATATCCCTAAGGCCTTGTGTGCCGGTAAAAACTCTTGGCGTCTAAGCATAATGCCAATGCTCACTTAGGGAAGACTCAGCCTCTAAACATCGGGGGCCTTGTGCAAAGCGCTGAGAGTCTGTGGGCAGGCTTTCTTTATCTGTAAAGTGAGCACCATGAAGGACAGGCTCTGGAGCGCTCTCCATGATGATATCCATTGTCTTCTGCTGTAGGCGATGTTGGGGCGCAACAGTGGGGAATCCTCCAGGAAAAAGGATGAAGAAGAAGTTCAGAGTAGGCACCGGTTAATCCCCCTGGGCCGAAAAATCTACGAATTCTACAATGCTCCCATTGTGAAGTTCTGGTTCTACACGGTAAGCATCTCTCCTTTTCTCCTTCCTCATGGGTAACTGGCTGCAAAGAGCACCCGAGTGCTCTCCTCTGTGAGTGACACCAGGAGGGCCACACGGGCAGGAATGAAAACTCCGTGACCTTGCTTTTTCCCATAGCTTTGCAAGATTGGTGAAGTGTGTGAGGCAGCAGCTGCCACAGCTACATTTTTCCTCCTCTGGGAAAGTAAAGGAAATGGTAACAGTGAGAACCAACAGAAATAGAGGTGAGATGAGTATGAGTCTAGTCTAGCAGGAAAATAGATGTCCCTTTACAAAACACTTCCGTGTTCTAGAAGGATGAATGCTAAATCAGAGGTGCTTGTTTTAGATGCCAGTCCTGGGTTTGGGGGCACATTTGGAAGGGTAAGGGCTGAGCAGTGTCAGAAAGTGACACCACTGAAGATGGCTAGCATCACTTTGTCACTATTCTCAATCTGCTAGTGTCATCAAACACCTTTTCTTGCTCCTACACAATTAAACAACTTACAAAACCAAAGCAGCAAAAAACGACTCCAGGCGGCTACATTCAGTAAGCACATTTGCAAACATTGTCAGCCCACGAGATGAAAGGCTGTCCCTGAAAAAGCCTCCTGATTCAGTAGGAAGGACCCCACTGTTGGCTTCTACTTTTCAATGACATTTTAAGGTATGCTCTGGCCCAGGCCATCTCTGCTTCTCTGCAGCCACCATGGAGCTGAGCCACATGACAAATAGGGCATCTGAATTTGTTGTTTGTGCCCACACGCACAACACACTTGAATCAGCAATGGGATAAGCCCGAGTCTGAGGTCCAGATGACACCCATGACCAGATGAGGCACTTTTTATTGTGTCCTGCACACTAGCACTCAGTGCTCACTTTCTTTCAACAAGGATTTCTTGCCTCAGCACTACGGCTTTGGCACAGAGTAACTCTTTGTGGGGGGAAGAGCGGGGGGCACAGTTAGATGTTGGGGCCTGTGCTCAGCCTTCGCCTCTGTCCACTAGATGCCGAAGGCACTCCCCACCCGCAAGTGACAACCAGAATGTCTCCAGACATTGCCAAATGTCCCTTTGTGGGTAAAACCGCCACCAGTGGAAAGTCATGGCTTTAAAATATGGTCTAAAAGAGGGTGGGAAATTACCAAAATACAAATGTTAGATTTTTTTTTAAGTAACATAGAAGTTCAAATTATTAACATAAAAAGATTCGCCCACAAAAAAAGAAGTAAGGTGTGTAAAAATCATTTCTATTTATATACTTTATACGGATGTATATTATTTTTGCCTCAAGAAAACTACTTAGCGGTGAAAAGAACGGGCTTTGGAGTCAGAAGCTCTAGTAGAAACCATTTGTGTCCTAGTATTATTATGCAGCCATGCACAAGTTACTTTAATACTCTGTCCCCAGTTTCCTTCAGAAGAGATAAAAATAGTATCTACTTTGTAGAGTTTAATAAAGATTGAAAGTGATAAAAATATGTAAATCACTTAGACCAGTGCCCAGAACATGTAAGCACAGACTAGACGTGGCCAATATTATTCTAGACTCATCACACGCAGAGCAACACCCAGTGTTTCATGCGTCCATCCACTCAGCAATAATGATCTTGCCTTTATGGAGCCCCAACTCAGAGGCACTCGGTGCTCTATACATGCTGTCCCTAACCTCAGAACAGTTTCATCTAGATGATCTTTTTACTGCATTTTACACCCCGTTCTCTCCTTTCTCTACTACACGACTGCCCCGATTGTCTCCACCCACAACAGAGTTGGCTGACCACAGCCCATGGCCCCATCTGACCCTAGCCTGTTATTGTGGCCTCTGAGCAAAGGACGGCTTTGACATTTTTAAAAAATTGAAATAAAATCAAAGGGGGAATACTTTGTGGCACATGAAAGTTATATGAAATTCACATGTCAGTGCCCATAAAGTTCTATTGGAGCACAGCCAGATTCACTGGTCTCCCTATAACCTGGTGATTTTGTGCTATAACCACAAAGTTGAATAGTAACAATAAAGACCATCTGGCCCCCAAGGCCTTAAGAATATACTATCTGACCCTTTAGAGAAAACATTTGTTATTCATTAAAACATGGTTTGGAGCCTCCCTGGTGGCACAGGGGGTTAAGTCTCAGCCTATGAAGCTATCCACAGCCACTGCAGCACGAGTTTGATCCCCGGCCAGGGAGATTCCCACATGGCGTAGCAGACCTCTCCTGCCTTGCCTGCTGCTCCCCTCAGAAGTGTAGTTCAGTAGATCTGCCTGTTCTGCTCCCCACTCTGTCTCTGGTGAATCCTCTCACCACCACCCCCACACCTCTGATCTACACCCCAGTTCTCATATGCATAAATAAATCAATCTTTAAAAAACAAAACATGGTTAAAGAGTACCAAGAATTACCTTAAAAGATTTATCTCTTAGGAGCAGATTACTCACTTCCCTTTTCAAGACACTTTTCTCTTTTTTTCTTGATCTGTGTTCAGTATTCGTTTATTTTCTTGATTCCTCTAATGTCCATTTATTCAGTTGAGGCAATTTGTTAGGCAAGGATGTTTTTAAATCATAAATGTACCCACTGGTGGATCTCAGCTACACATTTAAAAAAAAAAAAAAACATGGCTACCTGGGTTCTAGCCACAGGATTCTGTCATCACTGGTCTGGGGCACAGCAAGGGCATCGGGATATCTCAAATCTCCCAGCTTGCAAAGCACAGTGAGGCTGAGAACCACTGCCCCAGATAGAGGGTTGTTTTTATCCCATCATTTCCAAAATTTCCAAGATGATGTGGACTTTTGTTTGAAATGCAAATTTCTTGCCCTCATAGACCCACGAAATCAAATCTCCAGGGAGGAGCCTGAGAGCTACTGTTTAACAAGTTTCTCAGGTGAGGCTTAGGTCAGGGAAGCCTGGACACACTGCTTTGCTGGTATCATTTGTGGCTGGCAGGGTGTAAAGCCGCCATTTGGGGGCGTGGGGCCCATGTACCCAGCTCCATTCAGCGTGGCTGCTGGCATTACCCCTCATAAACCCGTCGGAGTGGAGGCCCCAACCCTGTTTGGCTGTGTTGACACAAAGTGCCTTTTCAGCAATCCATAGTGATGTGTTGACAGAGCCTAGGCCTCAAGGAAGTGAATGGAGATGAGGTATGCTGATTTTTTGAATCCTCAGAGGTGCTTAATAACAAAATCAGCTTTACACTGAAGGTCCCACTTGCTTTTGGTGGATTTCTGTTAGTGTATTTCCCACTCTGATTTCCAAAAGGTTCTGAAAGGTAGGACATTCCTTGTCACCACATACCTCGCTTCCATATCTTAACAAGTTTCCCCAAGGAGTCGCTTGGGTCCCCTTCTGTTCCAAGAAGAAGGTGGCAGAGATCCAACTGGCTCCCAGATCCGCTATGTGACGAGAGCCCATTTTCAAGTGCCCAGCTGGAGAAGATGCCAACGCAAGGCACGGAGCGTGGTGGCGACAGACTCCTTCCTCTGCTGACGCCCGCCCCCTCTGCTCTCCAGGGGCTCGTTAAGCCCCACCAGAATCCACAGGAAACTGCTACAGGCTTTGGTGCTTGCATTTCACAGTGTAGGGACCAGGCATCTTGGTTAATGGAAATTTTATAAAAATTTTATCAAAAGAATATGTAAGCACATAAAATACAAATTCTTGTAGGATCCCTGCTGATTTAAGTAAGAATCAAAAGGTCATCCTTCTGTTCACAGCTTGTTAAACCTTACAGAATATCTATGTGTATGTATATATGCACACACATGCATTCACACACAAGCACTTCATGTAACCCAAGTCCCCCCATGTTAGCCAGCTCCCAGATAGGCTGCTCCCCAGAGAGCAGTCATCCTCTGCTGTGCCATTTAAACACAGTTAGTCTTAATTTTGGAAATCCATATTTTGAGAGTTATCCCTAAATATTATATTGCAGCTTGATTATGGAACGAAAAGGTCACTTTAGAGTCACTGTGATTTACAGAAGAAGTAGGAGCTAAAAATAATGACAGTGAAAGAAGCATAAACAGTAATGAGAAGCATTTTTAAAAGAAACAGGGAGATTAGATAGGAATAGTTAAGAGGGGCTCAAAAGGATGCAAGAACTGGGGTAAGAGGAGAAAAGTAGAATAGCTTTTTCTTAAAAAAGGAGGTAAATAATAAAATAGCCACTATATGGTAGATTCGTTAGACCTCCACTCTGTATCCGGGCACGCACACACACACCACACACACACACACACACCACACCACACACACACACACCACACACACACACACGCACACACACACACACACACCACACACACACACCACACACACACACACACACACACACAAACACACCTTCAGCACTTCCCCAAAACGCTGAAGATCAAAAGCAAGCTTCTCCATTTCACAGAATAGAAGCTCAAACGGGTGAACTGACACAAAATGATACATGTGAGCTAGGATTTAAATCCAGGTTTTACTGACTTCTTTGTGTCTATTCCTTCTACCAAACAGATGCACTAGACCTGTGTTCATTCAGATGACACAAGCAGGTTGTTGAAGTAAAATGCTAAAAGGCAGAGTTTCTGGAAGCACTGTGGGCCTGCATGTGACAAGAGAAGACAATGCCTTGGGAATGTTTTACTTGAATTGGGTAAAATGATAAAACCGGGGAAGTTAATAGGATTCATTTCATCTAAAAGCAATAGAATTTTATCCAACAAAGAGAAGGAAGCAACCAAAAGAAGAGAAGGATTTCGGGTCAGAAGGAAGCTGAGCATATCCTTTAGAGATTAACCACTGAAATCCTTGTTTTGCATTTTATAAAATACAGTACTCAAAGGAGCCAAATGACATTTTAAACAGCATCCTACACAATTTCAAGGAGACTGTGCTCTTGTCAGGTGAGGGTCTCACAATGTGCTCCCAATCCTGAAGGTAGGGAGGAGCGGGACTGGGGTATGGATTTCCATGGTGGGTCCGGGCGTGGATGTACTTAAGCAAGTCTGTCCGGTGGAGAAGCCCTGCCAGATCTCCAGCTTCTCCCTACTCTCATGCTTCCACACCTGATGCCAGGGAGCCCCTCCGTATGTTCACCCTTCCAGAGATCGGGTCTGTAAATGCCTCAAGAGTCATATCTCTGATTCATATTAAGTATCTACTCATTTATAAAAAAAAAAAGGGGGGGGGGATGACCGTACATAGAGAAAATAGCATTTTTCTAGTGCTACAGGGCTGCGCCTTCCCCTATGCATCTCCCAGCCAGACTGCAGCTTTCTCCACCATGCAGGCTGCCCCCGGGGCTCCCAAGTCACACTGCATCTCCAAAGCCCTCAAGGCTTCAATCCTTTCACCCATACTGTCCCTCTTTGCTCCGAAGCTCTGAAAAGTGCAGAAGATTGGGATACACTCACTCTTGGTTCCTACTCACTGTCCCGGAGGCTCCTAAAGCCCAAAAGTACCTTATTCAACCTGAATCATTGCCCACAGAGGATTTAGCTCACATGCCATTTTCCTCAGGATATGTCTTTTCTCCAGAGGCTTCTCAATCCCTTATGCAAGAACCTCAGCAGCCCTCCTGCACCCCACTCATGTGATATAACTGGGCCTTCTAGTGGCAGCCACCCAACCTGAAACCTGAGGAGTTTTCCTGGGACACTCAGCCAGTCATATCAGGGTTCAAACGATGGTGCGATGATACGAGAGCCTCGTGAGGATTAAACCTCCACATCAACTGCATGCACCCATTCCTTTCCAGAAATGGCTTCATCTTCTTTTGTTTCAAAGAAGTAGAAGTCAGAAAGGAATAGGCCAAGTTAGGGCAGGAAGGTGGTGCATTGGAAAATAGGTAAAATGGGTCCAAGGTACTGCCCTGTTAAGCACATTAAGGTAGGGAAAAAAAGAAGACATTAACTCAGAAGAGAATGAAAGTGGGGCTTCCAGAATAAAGTCTGGACTATTTTTATGTTGGTTTGACCAAGTTACAGTTATAGCATGTGTCTTCTTTCTCGTGGATATTGAAGCAGCCTGGCATTCACCAGGCAAAGAGCCACTGTGCTGTCCTAGTTCAAGAACCTGGGGCTCCTGCATGAATAAGAGCAGGCCCTGAAAGGAGAGCTTCCCTTCTTAGCCAGAAGACACGAGAAACTAGGTACTCGCAAAACAAGATGATGCTTTGTGACACATGTCCAACACCAAACTACTGTACCCTAGAAATACATTTAAGCATCAGAAGAAGATTGCATATCAAATTATTTCGAAGATTGCTGTCTTTTTCTTTTTCGTTTTTATTCATTTGCTAGTTTAGAGCTTTTAAGCTCATAAGAATTGTGAGTCCTTGTGCCAACCTTGTGCTGTGCTGTGGGTACAGTGGCCTTGCCGGAGGGCAGGGCTCCAGCCTTGCAACCAGAGCTCTGTATTGTGTTTCCTGACAGCTGGCATACATTGGATACCTGATGCTCTTCAACTACATCGTGTTGGTGAAGATGGAGCGCTGGCCTTCCACCCAGGAATGGATCGTCATTTCCTATATTTTCACCCTGGGAATTGAAAAGATGAGAGAGGTAACCAGAAAGGAAGAGAGGTTTCTGTAAAGGAACATATAGGAGAAAGACAGTGGCTGGTTATATCTGCGGATGGAGGGGAGGCGGGGATGCTTAGGATCCCAGAAGCTTCAATATTTATCTCTGATGCTTCCTCAGAAACAATGCATTTGACATTGAGGCTGCTCCTTTCCTTCTTTGACCAAGCTAGGGAGGCTTCCAGGGTGGGGTTAGAGGACTGGCATTCCCGAGTGCTTAGGATTTAGTCTGTTTTCTGAAAACATAGCTCTTGCCCCAAGAAAGCCCCCAATCCTCTTCACACGATTTATACATCTCTTTCCTTATTCCTATAAACATGACTTTTTACAGGTTTCCACTTTTTAAAAAATCTTCAAATTTTCCTCCTCTAACTCCCATGACAAGCCCTTTCTCGGAGTGTCTTTGGACACTGACCATCAATAATCTAGATGCATTTCAGCCACTCTAGGGGGACTATACTTTCAATCATTTATTTATCCTCTGGTCCATTCCCTCTCAACATTTATTACACACTACTGGGCGCCAGCCTCTCCACCAGCCCCAAGTATCACCGAGGTGAAATGAGCCTATTTTTTGTCCTTCAACTTGAGGAAAGGGGTCCCTCTCTTCTCCTCTCACCCCCATCACCTGAAGAAACCACCATAACACCATCCCCAGCTGACTTATTTCAAGTCAAAGCTAACCTCAGGGGCCCTCGGATTCAGTCGCTAAATGAATGTGAGGAAATAACAGTCCACTAGAGGGCCCTGCGGCCCCACCCAGCACACTGCGAGTCCCATCCCAGCTAGAAGCCCTTGGGAAGGCAGGTCTGCAGTCTGACAATCCTTTTGCATTTCCCCTGGAACTGGAGGCAGCAAAACAGGCCTTTTCTGGAAGAATTGCTGCCTTTCAAGTCCACGGCACCCTCGAGAGCTCCGGAACAATCCTATTCCCTGTACTATTCCCTGTGAGTAGAAAATATATTGGGCTTCACAGAGAAAAGGATTCCTACCAATCCACAAATTCACCCTGGCTTTCTTTACTAAGACAAGTTAAAAGGCCCTTAACGTTTGGGTTTCAGCTCTAGAATGTTCTCCAGAGACAAAAGTGCAGTATATATTAGATGCTGTCCTACGGAATCTATATATATTTAGAATGTATGTATATATGTATATATTACACATAATATATACATATATAATACATATACAATATGTATATATAATATATACATATACAAAACATTCAGAGCCCTTCTTCTGTGTTTTTACACTGCTTTGGGATGTTTAAATTCTAACCAGCATCCCTCTTACTGAGAGTTTGGGTGTGGATACACTGGTCTCACAAGGGGCTGGATTTTTTTAATGAATACCTTATCTTGCCTCATTCCAGCTAGTTGTCCACACATAGGTCTTCCCATTCATAATGCCTTTCCACTTCCTGCCCACTATTGTGGATTTCCCATTTGTAAACTGAAAAGTAGCCATAAATTTGCTCTGGTCTTTGTGTAGCTCTCTGAGAACGGATCCTGGGGCTACGAAAGGCCCTGTGACCGTGAACTACCAGCTAGGCCTCTTGTATTTAACACCCAGATGCATATTCCTTCCCCATGATAAGCAGAAAAGGAAAAGACTTGAGCAGAGAGATTGGAATCTCTCCAGGGACTAGACTGGAAGAAGACAGGGAGCAGTCTGTACTCCACGGACTGTTCTGGAAAAGGCTGCCAAAGAGGCGGGCTGCCAGGAACCTCAAGGCCTGGATATCCATTTCTCCTGAGGCGGCATATAACAGCAGGGAGGGCAGGGCTTTGGAGGCTGGGGTCAGCGGGGGGACAACCCCAGAGCCCTTGCTTCTGGGGCACTGCGGGGAGGGAGGCACTGACCACTCAGTGCCTGACCTTTTCCTCTTGGGCCCAGCAAGGGAACCCCTTTACCCCCACTCCATGTCCCATTAACGAAATGTTCAACCACCAAGGGGGTGAGGCCCCCATAGGTCTGTCTTCATGTTGTCTCATAGGCAGACTCAGGCCCTCAAGATCTCAGACGCAAGATCCTGGAAACGTGGAAAAGCTCGTGCGCTTCTGTGCCGCCTAAGGGACGCACAAGGAGGGCTTTGTGGTTTCACATGCTGCCTCCCATTCCCAGCACCACATACTTCTGCATATAGTCACCAAAACAAGCCACCGTAATCCCTTAATAGCGTGTAACTGCTTACAACTGTGCATTGGTAGACGTTATCTCATTTGGGTCCTCCTCCCCTAGACTTTGTGAGGTAAATGGGCGGCTGTTGTAACATTCCCACTTCAGACTTGGGAGCTGAGAGTCGGGGATTGGGCAACCTTCCTGCATCCCACAGCTAGCGAAGTCTTAAACCTGACTGATGCCCCCGCAGGCCCACTGCTCTTTCCACTCCAGCCATGGGGTTCAGGCTGCAGGATGCCTCAGGGTGCCAGGATTCTGAGAGGGGTGTCTGAGCTTGGCTGAAGGCTCAGGTGGTAGTTAGCATTTTTAGCGATAAGGTATTTTTTAATTAAGTCATGTACATTATTTTTTTGGACACAGGCTTACATAATAGACTACAGTATAGTGTAAACATCACTTTTATATGCACTTGGAAACCAGAAAAGTCCTGTGACTAGCTTTATGGTGATACTTCATTGTGGTGGTCTGGAACCAAACCTGTAATATCTCTGAGGGGTGCCTACAGTGAAGATATTTTTATGAAAGCTCTACATAAAAAGAGACAGGATAGCCAAGAGGCTTGGTAAAGTGGGGCTGAACAGCTGAGGGCCCACCCTGCATCCCTCTCTCTTCTCCAGCTGCTGATAGAAACAAATGTAGTGTTTGCAGAGTGCACTGGAACGAGGTACGCCTGTATTTAAAAATGAAACCTCTGCATTGAGCAGTTTTAGGAAAGTGTAGGCAAAGGGCTAGCCCTGTGCTGCCCCCAGCCACATACACGCAGATTTTTGCCAGCCAGAGCTAGGGGGTGAGGACGGAAGAGTGGGACACCAGCAGCTCCAGGAATCCCTGATGGTGGGACAGTCATTCTCAGCCTTGGGTCACCCGCACAACCTGGGAACTTGTTAGCAATGTAAACCCTTGCTTGAGCTACACACCTTGGGCTGCTTTTCTGAAAGCAGAAACTCCAGAGGTAAGGTCAGCCCTCCAGGTAATTCTGGTGCATGCTCAAGTTTGAGAACCGCAGGACTAGGATTTAAAAGGAGGCTCCCTAAACAGAGGACCCACTACACTGACTACAGAGGATGAAGAAGGTGGCCACCTGGTGCCCCTGGCATCCTGCACAGCCTTCCAAGTCCAAGTCCCCACTCACAAAGACCTCCCTTCCTAAGGGTCTCAGGCCAGGGTAAACCACTAAATGGGACATGATGCAAATAAATAGTTGCAGATTAGAGTTGTCCCCAATCTTTTCTCTCCACGTGAGAGGTCTGAGTTGGGAAAGGGGTGGGCTATAGCTGGAAGAGGTTGAAGCCTTAGGAGCAAGCACAGAGGCTCAGGAAGGCAGCCCTGCCACTTCACCTCGCCAGGTCAGCCTCCCTGGCTCCCACATCCTGGGGCAGGCTGCAGTGCAGAATGGTGTCAATGCCCACTACCCAACTGTGGATTTCACAGAAGGTGTGGTGCAAAGAGGCCCCCTAGGTTTAAGGTAAGTCAGAGTGCCACCAGCAGCTAACATACACAGGGGGCGCAAGGACTGCTGTGAGGTGCCCATGCAACAGCCAGTCAATCAACAAACACTGTCTCTAACATGTGTCAGGTCCTGGGGAACAAAGGGTCTGCCCTCAGTTTACAATTGAGTGGAGAGAGATGATGGGAAATAGATAGTCAGACAGATGGACAGAGAGATAGAGGCAAGAGCGGAGGCATGACAGATGATGCATACATATGCATGCAAAAGAGAATTTCATATAGTGGCAAAATCTTCCAAAACATAAGGGCATGCATGAGAGTGACTTGGGGATGTAGAGACCACCGCAGATAGGGGGGTCAAGGGAGGCCATCCTCGAAGGGAACACTTGAGCAGAGACATCAAAGGATAAGGAGAGCCAGACATTGCGCAGCAGACCACTCCTGCCTCGCCCGCTGCTCCCCTCAGCAGTGTATTTCCTTCGATCTGCCTGTTCTGCTCCCTGTTCTGTCTCTGGTGAACCCTCTCGCCACCCCACACCTCTGGCCTGAACCCCAGCTTGTATGCATGAATAAAAAAATCTTCAAAAAAAAAAGGATAAGGAGAGCCAGACATGTAAGCCCTGAGAAGGAAGTGCCCCCCATCAGGAGCAAGTGCGCATGTCCTGCGCAGAGTGGGCTTGTCATGCTTCAGCACAGACACCTAGGGGAGGGAGTGGGGAGGTCATGAGGGGACATGAGGTGATCCCACTAGGCAGAGTTTCAATCTTCCCTTCTTTGTAATGGAAGCCTGCCAGGTTTAAATACTCAAATATCATTATTGTCTTTCATTTCTGTTGCTGTTCATAATCTTTAAACTATCTTTTTAACATTGACATATAAGAAATGTTAGAAAATGAACAACTCCTCCTAGGTTAGAACTTGATGAATTTTTACCTACTCACACACTGTGTTATCACCACCCTAATCCTGGCTTAGGGTTTTGTTAGTTTGGTTTGTTTTTATTATTAATATTTCATTATAGAAACATGCTTTCTACACTAAGGGACTTACAGCCAGACCAGAAGGTAAAATGCGTACTAAAAATATACAGTTCAATATAGAAAGCATCATTTCCAAGGAGATAGTCTGTCCCTCACAGGAAAGAGAACCCCTAAAAGGGTTCAGAGGAACACATCCTCATGATGCTCAGGCTTCCTTGCCCCTGAGCAGCTCCCCCTTTACATTTAAACCCGAATGCTGTGCCCTCCAGAGCTCTCTGCCCAAGGTCAACAGCCTCTGCCCTATCTGTTACCTCTTCCAGGAATGTTTCTCCACCTCTGCCTTAATTCAAACCCGACTGCACCAGGCCCAGTGCAAATGGCTTAGGTTTTTAAAGTTCATTCTGTGTGCTGCTCAGAGCGAAGACTGGGTCAGGGTGGGAACCCTGGCAGAAGGGATACCAGTCAGAGGCTGCTACAATCACCTGGGAGATGTGATGGGGCTTAGAATAGAGTGGCAGCATGGAGGTGGTGAGAACTGGTTGCATGAGGTTGTATTTAGAAATCGAGGTGATAGGACATGTTGATGCAGAGGATGTGGGTGTAGGTGTCCTCCTAAGTCAGTGGACTGAGTAATTCAATATGGTAACTGTTTACTGAGTGAAGGGGGGTTTTAGAGATTGCAAGGTAGTATGAATCAATCATTTTATATAGCAAAACCTTAATGTGTACACCAGAATTGTAAGACAATCAAAGTTACTGCTTATATCTGCCTCTGGAGTATTTGCATCTGGATAACCTAAGCTTTAGTTCAGTTGCACACTCACAACATACATGTATTCCAGGAGACGTAGGCAAACAAACACTGATATCCACTAAGATATCAAGCACTTTCTAACTGGACTGGAAATAGAGACCCAAATCAGACCTAACGGCATTCTTTTTCCTGCCTTTTAGATTCTGATGTCAGAGCCCGGGAAGTTGCTACAGAAAGTGAAGGTGTGGCTGCAGGAGTACTGGAATGTCACTGACCTCATAGCCATCCTGCTGTTCTCCGTGGGCATGATCCTTCGTCTCCAAGACCAGCCCTTCAGGAGTGACGGGAGGGTCATCTATTGTGTCAACATCATTTATTGGTACATCCGTCTACTGGACATCTTCGGCGTGAACAAGTATTTGGGCCCATATGTAATGATGATTGGAAAAATGGTAAGCATGGTCCTCTGATTCCATGTTATAAGTTCTCAGAGAAGGAGGGAAAAATAATTCATTTGGGTTTGCCATAAACGTCTGACTGAGATGGCCTTGGGGTGCTTTATTTTTAATTCCTTCTGAGTGTTGGGAGTTTGACTACATCTATATACATAACTGGAGAATTAGCTATCACTCACCCATTCCCTACTTACTGACAGATACATATATATTAACATCATCTATTTTGTGCCAGATATTTGAGTAGGAGTTGGGTATATAAAGATTCTCATTCTCATAACATTTATGATGAAAGGGAGAAGTCAGTCTTGTATAGTGTGAGAAGGCTGTAATGAGATGTGTATAAAGTACAACAGGAGCACAGAAAAGAATGTTAGATAGAGAAATCACATCTAACATCACATCCAGGGAAGTTACCTTTTAACAGGATCTTGGAAAAGAAGTAGGTCTCCACGCCAAACTTAGATTCTTTTTTACATAAAGTTCTGAAAAAAGGTCTTTCTCTAAGCAAAGGGAGGAAAAACATCATTTATTTGAATCGGGTTGAAATGAATCAAGTTAGGTTGAGTTTGAGTTGAACATTAAGTTCTATAATACATCATGTGTATCACACTGCAGATGATTACTTTAACAAAAATGATGTCTGTTAAAAACTAGGTTCTAGAATGATGCTCCCACTTATCTTATTCTTAAAAAAAAAAAAAGAAGAAGAAGAAGAATCCCAAGTGGCAAACTAATATGCCTCCCAACATATGGCTGTGGACTTGTTACAACATTCCTTGACCAGACACCAATTTCAGAGTGTCTCCAGAGACGGCCCTGGAAGGCTAGCCTCTGTGTGCCCCAGTGAACCAGCTCCTTCTCCAAACTCACCAGAGAAAAAATTAAGGCCTCATGCTCAGAAACTGGGTACTTTTTAGTTACCCTGCTTCTCAAAGTATGCCCCCTACTGCATCTTTACAGGACATATGTGGAAAAGCCAAGCACATGCACACACCCTCCTACTGAAAAACCTCTTTGCCAGTGACCTCCACCGCCATTTCCATTGTCTGAGCTATTGAAACAAATAATAGGTCAGTCGATGACCTTTATCATTCCACTCAACTTTTACTACATACTACATACATCATTGCTGTTGGCCTTTCAGTCAGCAAAGCAATATTTATTAAGAGAATGTGTGTGTGTGTGCGCGCGCGCGTGTGTGTGTGTGTGTGTGTGAGAGAGAGAGAGAGAGGCAGAGAGAGAGAGAGAGAAACTCCACCGAAATGAATGTTAAATAACCAAGATTTATCCTACAAAGGCACTGACAAACTCTGCCAAAGGAGGGAGAATTTGAATCAATAATGAAGGGGTTGCAAGACCTTGAGTAATTTATTTAACCTCTTTGAGACTCTATTCATTTCTAAAGTACTAATAATAAAAGCTTATCTCATAAGTGTTGCAATGATTAGAAATAGCACATTAACTAGCCAACAATGTCTGGCTGATAGTAGGTAGTTGATCAAATGTCTCTGTTATTATGCTCATATGTTTGTTAAAGCACAATGAAAAAAGGGGAAGCTGGTAAGCATAGTTATTCTGCTCTATGCCTAACCCTTTAGTATAAAAGGTTGGCGTTTATGAGATAGGTATTATTTAGGGAAAATATCACCATGCCCATTCTAGAGAGGAAAAGCTTGAATTTAACAAGCTTAAGTTACTTATTCAATTGGGGATTTCTGGCAAAGGAAAAACATGTATGTTACTCTGCTTCACTGGCTGTCATATCATCTTCTTTGTACTTTAGTAATGAATTTGAGATGATGGCTAAAATTTCTGTCTGAAACCAGATTCTCAACTTAAGAGTCTATGGAAAAGATTTAGGAGCAAGAACGGATCTGTGGACCCTCCACCGAATTTATATATAAAGATGTGTAGGCGTATGAATTTTCTGGGCAGAGAGAACACAATTCCATGAGATTCATAAGCATATTCTCAAGTGGACCCAGTGAAGTGAAGAACTATAACAGCTGTAAAATTAGGCCACGTTTTCTCAACCTTGATGCTACTGATATTTTGGACTAGATAATTCTTTACTGTGAGGGACTGTCCTTTTCTTCATAGGACATTTAGCAGCATCCCTGGTTTCTCCCCCACTAGAAGCCAGGAGTGCAGGTGCACGTGTGTGCATACAGGCACACGTGCAAACACACATACACACACACACACACACACACACACACAATATGACAATACAAATGTCTCCAAATGTGTCCCTTGGGGCAGCAGGGAGGGAATTACTGTCTGTTGAGAAATACTGTATTTATTATACAATTACATGATCTGATTGGTTGTTTTTTTCTGAATTGATTGTTACTTTATTTCAGGAAATAAAACCTGGAAAAAAAACCCAAACAATCCAAATTATTACTTTAAGAAGAATGGGTGGCATTTAAATACTTGGAATAACTAAAGTCACATGAAAGTAGTGAGATTATTTTAAAATCCATGTCTATCATTTTAATAATGGCATAATTATCCCCAGTTTTGACTCAAATGAAACCTGACTTATGGAGCGAGCAAGAGAGATGTACTACATTTTCTCCACCTTCTAACTTATGAATGACTTCACTTATCAGTTAAGAATAAGTAGAAAATGAGGATATTCGGGGGCTTTGTTCTTTTTCTTGGGGCTCTTAAGATAATTAGTTCAATAACTGAGTCACTGATCCAGAAAGTAGGTAAAGTATGCTACAGAATTTATCAGTGAGCAAGATAGACTACCAGGCTGCAAGCTTAACGAAAAATGCCCAGATGTGATTACTCTGAAAGGGCTTCAACAGTATACAGAGCCCCTAATCAGTACTGAACAGCCAAGTAATTCACTGTGCGCTGTGGTCTAGGGACAGAGCTGCTAAGCTTCCTGGACACGACAATGATCAGGAGTATTAGCATTATATAAGAAACAAGTGCACCAAAGGCCCCCCGGCATGGAAAGCCTGCATCTCCATTGTGAGCCAAATTGATGTGAGGGTCCAGGAACAGTGCCTAGAATCCTGACCCCTTTCCTTCATAGTGTACTCCCAAATGAAATTCTCTAAGCCTAGGCCTAAACTAACTTATATAGTGCAGAATAAAAACAAAAATAAGTTATTATTTACTATGTGCCAAATACCACGTCAGACATATAATCATTACAACCCCATGAAATAGGTTTTTAGTATCTTCATTTAACAACTAAATAAACTGAGAGTGGGCAAGGAACAAAGCTGAGTTTCAAACTGCTAAGCACAGCTCAACTTCCTTCTAACTCTAGTAATAATTATTAAGAAGTGACCACATTAAGTACATCATGTTATCGCATTTAATCCTTACCAAAAAATATGCATTATTATTGCTATGATATTCCCATATTACAACTGAGACAAACAATATTAGGCAATTTTGCCCTAGACCATCTCATTATTTTTTAAAAAGATTTATTTTTGCATACAAGAGCTGGGGTGTAGGCCAGAGGTGTGGGGGGGGCGGGTGAGAGGATTCACCAGAGAGAGTGGGGAGCAGAACAGGGGATCTACTGAAATACACTGCTGAGGGGAGCAGGGGGTGAGACAGGAGAGGTCTGCTGCACCATGTGGGTTAGCGCCCTGGCCAGGGATCGAACTCATACTGCAGATAGCTTCATAGTGCTTAGACTTAACCCCTTGCACCACCAGGGAGGCCCCCACCTCACTATTTTTACTAGCAGAGTCAAGATGAAAACTCAGGTAGCGCAGCACCTGAGCACATGTGTTTAACCATTACAACTTTTACTCTCCTGTATAGAACATAACCAAAGGACATTTACATTTACATAAGTGAGACAAAATCAGCCCTCTTAACACTGAACCCAGTGAAGAAGTGAGATTCAAAAGCAGAGTTGAGTTAGCCAGCCTCAGTTCTCATGAGTGACATTCATTTCCTCACTCCACTCTATTAAGTTTCAATATTTGTATGGAAGATAAAACTTCTTCGAAATACATGAGATTGAGTATTTGGAAAGAATGTTTCCTCTTGTTGATTGTTTTGACCATTTGTATAGATATCACAATCAAATCTGAATGAAAACAGTCCTGAGAAATTAAATTGCAACAGTTGCTGTAACTACTGGCTGAGTTTTCTTAGTCCAACTAGCTCCTAAATCTTATGAGTACACACTTTCCTCTCCCCCATCTTTTAAACAATATAAACAGAATATGAGGGACCTATTTGTGTTTTCTCATTGATAAAACTTCTTGTAGGGGCCTCCCCGGTGGCACAGCGGTTAAGCGCTGCGCTGTGGAGCTGTCGGCAGTGGCAACGCAAGTTCGATGCCCGGCCAGGGAGAATCCCACATGGCACGGCAGACCTCTCCTGCCTCGCCCGCTGCTCCCCTCAGCAGTGTATTTCTGATCTGCCTGTTCTGCTCCCCGCTCTGGCTCTGGTGAACCCTCTCGCCGCCCCATGCCTCTGGCCTGTACCCCAGCTTGTATGTATAAATAAAAAATAAATCTTTAAAAAAAAAAAACTTCTTGTAAATAAATGGTGAAAGAATTTTACAAAAAAAAGAGAGAAAGGATGAAAACAGATCCATGTTTCCTATAAAAATGTTTCAACACAGCTGGTTTGCTCATCTTAAGAGAGTTCTGAGGCCACTAAGTTGTGAAAGGGATGGCTGACTAACTAGCATATATTTGTAAGGGCAGTGAACAAATATTGAGAAACTTCTGTTTAGTTTCAAAATCAGACAATACTTGAGAGATGGATTTAAAGTTGTCCTAAAAATTGATTAACTGACCTAAAATATATCGACACCCCCTCCAGTGCCCTTAGGTATACAGGAAGATGGTAATGTTTTAATTCTAATAACAGGCACTATGATATATATTTTTTCAAAATAAAATCTTATAATTAATCTAACATCTACATTATTGCTGAATGGGCATCCCTTCAGGAAGTCTGATAATCAGGAGAGGATAATCTTTTTGTATTAGATGGTTTGATGCAACAAATAGATACCAGTCTTCACCGAGCTTAAGCCCAAAAGGAATATACTGACTTAGAGCAAGGCATGATGGAAAAGACTTTACATATTAGAATTACATCCACAATTACATATTATAACTACTGCCAGGACATATTCTCTCTCCAGTGGCTCTCTCTGTCTCCCCACCCCCCACCCTTTCTCTATCATCTGCTTCATTTCACTAGTGGAGCACTCAGACACTCTAAATTTACATCATTACAGAGAGAGAAAGGGAGCATCTCTTTCCTGGCTTCAGTTGTAAAACTTCAAAGAGAGGATTCTGGTTGGCCAGTCTGTGTCACAAGTCTATCTCCTCTCACTGGGCAGAGAGTGAGGTGGCATGATTAAACCATCCCAGAAAAGACACTTATCTTTGTGGTCAAAATGGGTAGAAACTGTTTCTAAACAAAAGAGGTAATGAGTTAGGCAAAACAGTAGTTACTACATCCTCTTCTAATTTTGATGATAAAAGGAGGTAATTTGGCATATGAAAAGCAGATCCCAAATAACATATACCATGAAAAGAACAAAAAAGAAAGGACTAAATAGGAACAACAGATGACACTGCACTTGAATGAAGGCCAGAGAATTTGATGATGTCAAGGTGAAAATCCAGCATTTCAGCAGTAGACCATCTGATGCCTAAGAGAGTCCTCCCTCTCCCCATAACAGATAGGCCACACTGCAGGAGAAGTAAGAAGAGTGATTCTCTGAGACTGTTTTGTAGTTGGATACCATGCCATGAAGTAGGGCCACAAGAATAAGATGGTATTTGATGGGTACCTGTAGTCCTAGCTTTCTTTACAAATGATTACTTCCTTAAACTTGTCAAGTATTCAACCACCTTTTAGAACTTAAGAAATTTACAGAACACAATAGTTCTTGAAATAATTCAACTACCCCATTTCCAATTTCTTAGTTCCATTAGTAAAGAAGAAAGAGACCCTAAAGGGGCATTTGTCTCCCCCAGGAGCAGAGAAAAGATACCAGCAATAGAGAGAGAGACCCAAGCTTCTATGTCATATGCCTCCAAAGTCTCATCTTAACTAGTTCCCACAGACAGCCCTGGAAAATGTAATGATTTTTGAGTTACTGGTAAGATTCTGTGGGCTTCATAGACCAACTGTCCTCTTGTCTGGATACAGCTCCCTATCGAAACATCCCCTATCAGGTAGTCTCCCTAGTGAAACTCCTTCATTCATCGATGTCATCATTTATACAAACACTCGATCTTATGGGTTTTCTTTTGTTTCTCCTTCTGCTTTCCCACCCTTCCAGATGATAGACATGATGTACTTTGTCATCATTATGCTGGTGGTGTTGATGAGTTTTGGGGTTGCCCGGCAAGCCATTCTCTTTCCCAATGAGGAGCCATCATGGAAACTGGCCAAGAACATCTTCTACATGCCCTATTGGATGATTTATGGGGAAGTGTTTGCAGACCAGATAGACCGTAAGCAAGTTTATGATTCTCATACACCAAAGTCAGGTATTTAACTTCAATTGGGTCATGTCTTTTCCAAGTTCATTTGTTTGTTCTCAATAAATGGCTCAAGATAGAGGACCGATTCCTAGCTTGCTATCATGGAGGGGGAAAAAAGCAATTATAGAAGGTGAATACATAATTTTAGCAAAGTAGTCCTCAGGTGTTTCTTCAGCTATGTCCTTTCTGTGACACGAATCAACATCTGGTGTGCCAAATTTGATCAAGAAACGAACCCTTTATAAAGACCTAAATTCTCTGGGGATTAGAACTCTCAGGGCCATGTGTTGAATATTTCAATGTTAGGAGTATGTTATGTCACTACTACTTCCCAGTCCCCAGCCTTTAAAAAATAAATTCCTTAGGTTTGACTTCAGAACAAATAAACAATTCTCAATTTCGCCATCAGAATTCAAGAGTGAGGGCAAACATCTGCATGGTGTTTTCCTTGCACTGGAAACTATTCTTCGGGTCCTTTTCCCACTGTCTTAAATTATGTGCTATTGAGACTCAAAAGAAGCTAGTATTCATTGCCTGGAAGTATGGAAAATGCCCTAGGTTATAAACTAAGTTGCTGGCTGTAAATGCCAGAAAACGAAAAATAGCATCTATATCATGAAGTGATTCAGTTGGGGAGGCAGCGCCAGCAGGCCCCAATGTCTCACGCCCTAATAGATGCCGAGTCTCTATAATAAACACTCCTCTTGTGTGGAGTTTGAAGATAGTTGTCTCCTAGAGTCTGTTCCAGCATTTTATTTGGACCAAATGTCAGGACACACTAGGCTTTGGGAAATGATTTGGGAAGAAAGCACCAGGAAAGAGAGATCTTTCAGCCTGGAGAAGCTGAATCCCAGGAGTGACTCTTTATCATTTTCCCTGAGGTGTTTAGCTCTAGAACTATCATCCCTCCAACATTGTTGAATTAACATTTTCCAGACATTTTTTGCTGACAGGCTAGCCATCTGGGTCCTGGACTGTGGACATGGATTAGGGTTACATAACCAGGTAGTATAGCTTATTAAGAGCAGAAGCAGACACTAGTCAGCATCCCTCCACCCACTCCCACCAATCCCAGGCAGGACTGACCAGGAAAATCAGGACAAAGCACCAAAGAGCCTAAGTCCTCCAGGCCTGTGAAGAACGTGTGTACTCTGGCGAGAACGCACCAGTATGTCATTTTCCCTTCTGTGATGAATTTTAAACAAATACCATTTCCTTCTCAATGAGTTATCTGAGGCAAGAAGGCGTTTTGGAACACCTAATTGGAACAAATACTCATTTCATGAGACTTGGCCAACTCACCAAGGAAGAATTTTAACTCCCTCTCCAAGCTGTAATATCTTTGGTTGGCAATGTGCAGCCTTCACCAAAGCTTCCCAGGGTCCGGAGGAAACTCTTTTGGGGATCCTCCTTTCAAAATGTCCCTCAAGGCAAAAAACACTTAAAAAGTCCACCTGTGATCATTCTCCTTAGAGAGATGAAACGTTACCATTTTTTTCTCCAAGAAATTGCGTTTCACTTACATTATGTTGCCTTTTCTAGTTTTCCTTTCTTCCCTCAAATGCGATTAAGCTCCCACGAGTGTTTTAATCATGCAACATTTTGGGGTGGGAGGAGGGACATGTAGCTGGGTTTTTTTATAAGTGGGATTCTGTCTGTCCCTCTACGAGTGGCCATTTATTGACGTTGTACTATGAACCCAGCCTAGTGCAACAAACACCGCCATCTGGCTGCCTAAGAGGACTTTTATTGTTATTTGAAAAGAAGGGCTGATTGTAGTTTAGAACTGAAAACCCCTGGGTGATGGAAGAGAGGTGTTTCGTGTGAGTGAAGTATGCAAATAGACTCCCCACATTGTTAATTACCTCTGTGGTGCTCTACCTGTGCGAGAATCAATTTCTACCCTAAATTCTAATATGCAACTGACCCAGCCTTGGATGGATGAGAACTTCGTGACACCCTTCCTCCCCTTCTCCCCCTCCTTGACAGTCTGAAATGACTGCAATGGCAGTCACTGTTCTAAGCTAAATCAGCCAGTTTTCTGTCTAAAGTGCTCAAGAGTATTTGTCCTTTCTCAAATGGGTATAGAAGGTCGCCCGAAAATCTGTCATGACATCTGGTCAAGGTCATCCTATCCTCTGAATGATTTGATCTTCATGTTATGGCACTGGGTGGGTCCTAGGGGGACTGGGTGACTCCCCCACCTGGTCGTTCAGAACTGCCCAGAAGGCCCAAGTACCATGCTATTTGAGAAAGGTATAAATCGTTTACGCTGCCCTGCGGTGTTTTGCCTCTTCTGTGCCATGTCCGGTTGTGAAGCATGTGTTCAGGCTGGTGGTATCTCACAGCCACCTGGACCCGCTCGCTGCCCAGGGTCTACCAGTGCCAACCTGTGGGTATGCCCGGTGTGGGCCTCTCCAAGTGCTGCTCATTCGCAAACACATTCTCAGAGTGACTCATTTCTAACATAATGCACGCGCTCCATATCTAACTCTGTTTTTAACTGCAAAATTGCTGCACCCATTTCATGTTTGGGGAAATACTCTTTCCTAATCGGGATGGATGGATGTCTGTGCTGCATAGTGGGGCCCTAGGGGTGGATTACTAACATCTGTCTTATACCTCAGAAGAGAGGACAGAGTTAATGCCCTCACTTCTGGGAGGCAATGTTACCAAACAATGGATTTTTGATGTACACTCCCCTGTTTTTTTCTTGTACTTTGTCCCAATCCCAGAGACTAGCAAAAAGACTAGACCAGAATAGCTAGAATGAGACATGTAAGGTTACTTTCCAAATGTGCTTTACCATAATCAAAAGAAAAGAATGGAGTCATTGTAAAAATCACAAAATAACAAGTATTTTTCACCTCCGAGTCAGATTAGACTAACACAAATGATAGTCCAGCTTCAATCTAAATTACCTGTAGAGGGTAAAATACTTATTTTAATGTTGAGAGCAGAAGAAAGGGAAAGAACATAATTGGAAGCAGATGAAAATGAAACTGGGAAAGGGACATCACATTTTGCTGAACACACTGATGAAGTGATCGACTTGAACTTGTTGCTATTATTTGGGTGATTTTTACTTTTCATTTTCATGGTTTTCTGTGTTTTGTTTTGTTTTGTTTTGTTTTGTTTTGTTTTTCCAAAGAGCCCCAACACATCTCAGGTGCCTATGATCTATGTAACACTGGATCTCTAAGTCCCAATGCACAGGCTTCCGTGAGGTGTCTTGGGGGCAGGTTGCCAAATGAACTGCTACCAAATGATGACATCCTTTGGGGCCATCTCATTAAGGTGACCCATGTGGTGTGGCTTCTGAGAGCTGCTCAGGGGTCCACGGGACTCTGAGGGCAAAGCGGGCCCTCAGAAGAGGAGAGCAGCAGGCTTATTTTCCAGCATATTCATGCTAACTCTGGCATAAAGCTAAAATTAGATGGACTCTCTCCACCTGAGAAACCTGGTTCCAGTTTTGGTGTGTGAGGTACCTTTGTTGGCAGAGAAAATGGGGCGTTCAGGCTTCCTCAAGTCTCTGAATGAATGAGGCTTCCCTTTATTTACAGGGTACCCTTGCCCTGCCTGCCATACTCTCAGATTCCCCAGGCTGTACCAGGGCAGGCGAGGAATGAATCATCCTCTTGAAGGCATTAAATAGGGTCTAAATTTAGTCCCTCTTTCTGCCTCAGTCTTTTTACAAATTTGGGTAGCAATATGAAAGCAGAACGCCCAAAACTTTCTACCGTGATAACTCAATATTACCTGGCCATTTCTATTCTTCCCAAATGAACTATTCAATCTACATAAACTACATGGGTCAATTTTTTTTTCTCTTACTGCCTAGGGCTTTTCCATATGAAATTAATAAGTAATCCAGAGTAGGAGAGGTTTTAGTTTTGATTGGGTTTTTCTCGGATTTCTTTGTTCCTTTATCTATTACAAAAGCTTTGTTATTTAAAAAAAAAAAAAGTCCTTGCTGTCTTGTGCCCATTGCATGTCTATGAAGTTGCCTAGATTTAAGGTATTGTTTCTGTCAGGAATCAAGGAGCAGGTATGTGCACTTAAAGCTAAACACTCTCCTGCATGACTTTTTTGCCTCAAAGAATTCGTTCCTCACTTCAGGTGTGGAAATTAGGATAGTTCAAGGCCAGACTCTGAAATATGCTTCACTTGTGGTGAAGCTTAGAACAGCAGGAACTAGAGAAGACGGCTATTGTTATGCATTTCAATATGCACACACCAGTTCCGGAAACTCCGGGCCAGTGCATCTGTTTGGTATTCAGGACTGACCTTCTCTAATGAATTCCGAGCACGCTAATGCCTAACAGCTATAGCATGGGGAGTGTTGCCTGGCCAAAGAAAGTATTTTGGAAAAGAGAAACTTGAACGAATGCCAACTTTTTGGAAAGGGGGTAATTGTTTTGTTGGGCTTTGTTTTGGCAAACTGCTAAGGAAGCAAGCCAATGTGAAGCTCCACCCCCATATTCTTCCCCTCACAGTGAGTTTACAATCTACAGAATACCCACCCAACTTGTTTACTAATGCAAACTGAGACTCAGCAGATTTACAAATAGCAGAGCTATGTGCAGACAGGCTTTTGTGTTGATTCAGTATGCTCTTGTTCCACTATCGTAATATCCACTTAGTCTTTGCTCATAGGTTGGGCTCCATTTTTAATTCATTCATTTTTCATTCAATGGATATTTATTTTGTTCCTACTATGAACTGGACTGTAAGGTGCATAGAAGCATGGGACAGAGGTGTGGTCTTGAAGGAGCTTGCAGTCCAAGAGCGGCAAACTGACATTGACAATATACATGTTGTGATGGAACCCATCCCCCCAAAATAATCACTTCTACCTGAAGTGAGACCAGGGGCATAATTGACTGAAACCTTGCAAAGAATTGGAAGTTTGAGTTGAATCCTGAAATAGGAGCAGATATTTGCTAGGCAGATGGGAATAGAGGGAAGTAAAATAGAAGAATGGCATTCCAAATTGAGATTCAGTGTGGGAAATTCCAGTCCCAGCAGTTAGTTTAGTATGGTTGATTGTAGGATGAGAGGCAGGAGGCAGAAAGCAGGACAGATGGGTCTGAAGAGAAAGAGAGGAGGTAGGTTGTGGCTGATAGAGCCATAATCTCATATGTATTTTACTCAGAAAAATCAAGCAAAAATGCAAAGGGTCCATAAAAGAGGCTGAAATGAAAGTGAGAGAATATTAACCCATGTAATGGTTGTGAGGATGGGCAGGATAGGTAGCATGAGACTTAAGAAAGTCAAATCAAAAGGACCCAGCTAGAAGTCAGACGGTACAGAGAGTGGTAATGGGGAATTGATGAAGATTTAAAATGGAGGAATTGGACATCACTCCTAGGTGTCTGACATAGTCTAAAGAGTGATATCATTTACTGATAGAAAAACCTGAGAGAAGAAACTATGGAGGGCAAGAATTTGTTCAGTTGGGTTTGTATTGAGTTTGAGGGCCCCATGGGAACTCCAGGAAAACCACAAAGAAAGCTATTTTGTATCTAGAACTCTGAAGCTAAGTAGGAAGAATTCTGCTAGACATACAGATTTGAGAATCAAGAATCTTTTTTAAAGATTTATTTATTTATGCATATAAGCTGGGTGTAGGCCAGAGATATGGGGTGGTGAGAGCACCCAGAGACAGAGTGGGGAGCAGAACAGGCAGATCAACTGAAATGCACTGCTGAGGGGAGCAGCAGGCGAGACAGGAGAGGTCTGCTGCACCATGTGGGAAGCTCCCTGGCCGGGCATCAAACTCGTGCTGAAGTAGCTCTGGATAGCTTCATAGTGCTGTGACTTAACCCGTTGTGCCACCAGGCAGGCCCGAGAATCAAGAATTTAACAACTAGTTAAATCAGTGGGAGTGGATGAGACTGTCAAGGAGAGCAGGTACAGAGAGAAAAGAAGGCCAGAATGGAACACTGAGAATGGAGGAGTGAGCAGTATCAAATGCAAGAGAAGAGTCCAATTAGGGAAATATTTAGAAGAGTCCATTAAGTTAGACCTTTAGGACATCACCTGACTGTGGCCAGAGAATTTGCATTTCTGTAGTGAGTATAAAACCCAATTACAGTGGTTTAATCTTTTCTACACTTGCTATACCTTGATTTAAGGCAAAGCATTTATGAGGAAAGAGGAAAAAAGGGCTGTATATATATGGTGGTAGGGGAAGAAAGAAGAAACTGTCAATAAAGTGGAGCATTGAGAAGAAAAATGTGTTGTAATCACTACTCAGGGAAGTTTCTGACTAGGTGCACAACAAAGAATTGCTTAGGGCCACCTATTTGCATCGTTAGGTTATATGTGTTTTCTTAGTCAAGATTCAGCAACCCAGACAGAGTAGCAAGAAAGACAAATAGTTGGCTTAATACATGAGTGAAGCTTCGCTATGTTGGTATGGCAGAAAGAAAGGCTCATAGGGTTTTTGAAGATGCTTTCAGAGGTTCTCAAAGTTAGACATTTTGAGGCCCAAGATAAAGAGACAAGAAAGTAAAGATACGGTATTGGTAAGTACTTAGGAAGGGTAAAGAATGATGAAAGGACAAGAGCTCTAGCCTAAGCACCAAGGGCATTGAGATCTAAGATTCCTGTCCATTTCTTAACAACATGTTGTGACTAGAATTAAGAGGTAGAGAAATTTAAGACAGTAAAGTCCAGGGCAACTATGAGAATTGTTTCTAGGATATACGGAATTGAGGTCAAGCTGGGTCAAACCATCTTGAAGCGGGGTTCTTTTGTAATATATAGATATTACAATATACTGTCTAGATGGTAATATATATTGTTTGTAATTATAAATATTGAAGTTGTCCCTAATAACAGAAAATGAGTGGACAGGAAATCTTATGCCAGAATAACCTGAAACTCAAAGAAGAAAGGGTTTTTTTGGCAAGAAGTAAAAAACAGTGATTTAAAAGAGGCAAGAGTATAGAGGAGAATGCAGATATGACTCTGGGATCCACAATGGTGGATGCAAGAGAGTATGTAATTTCCATTTGAAAAGTTTCTAGGGAGGTGATGTCTTCCTACAAATTGGGTTTTAGTTAAGAAAATGGAGTGGGTATATAAAAGTAAGAGAAAGCAGATGGTTTGTGTTCAACGGTAAGGACGTCCCAAAAGGCTTAAGGAAAAGCGAGGAAAGGGAGAAATGACAGGGAAATTCAGTGGGGCAAACATCCAGCATCATGTGAGGACAGTAACATAGGGGAGGAGCAGCTTGCCTTGCAAGGGTAGAGGATGGTAAGTGGGAGAAGTATGGATAACTTTTCCAGAATTTTCAGGTAAAGAAAGGCTGGAATCATACCTATGTAAGAGGTCAGATGAGACTAATGATATCTAGATCTCACAGGCAAGCTAGAGCAGCCTTTGCTTGGGCATCCAAGATCACGCCGGGGACAAATTGTTCTGGTGCTCTAAAAGGATGGAACTAGAGACTTTGTAGAGTGGTGAAGAAAAACCAGATTCTGAAAAGGAACCTCCCCAGGTAGTTGGAGAATTCTCCATCTCAGAGGAGGCTCTGCTTTTCAAATTAGCAGTAGTCTTGTATCCTTTATGACGTTTCTCAAGACTGAGCTCTTATTATCACCTTGGAATATTCTGTTTTTTTCTTTCATCTTTTCGAAACTTGCTAATACCTTGCCTGTAATTAAATCTAGTGTTTGGCCCACCCTGGCTATGTTGGGCTTCTGTTGCAGGTCTGCCTCTGGTCCACAGTAGATTTGCATGATTCCAATGCCTGTGCTTTTTTTAATCTGCCATGAAAAATCAAAGCACGTCCTATATCGTACAAATGGGATATATTTCTAATTCTCAGAACTTTAAAAAATAATAAAAACTCCAAAAAACTTCCCAAAAATGCTGTATTTGAGAGAGAAAAGTTAACTTCTCATGAAGTTGTTGGTACTATTTTGTCACCTATGGGGAGTTAATTTATCACTGAGGGGAAAGGTATAAAAAAATGTGTACTCCTCTGAATAGAAGCAAATCAGTTTGGTTTCCTTTAAAACTGTGTTGGAACTTGTCCTTTTTAACATGTGCAAAGGGGATCTAAAAATGGGATTCTGCAAGATTTAGAGAAGAATCTAAAGTCCCTGGCAATGTGGAATATGAAGCCAACAGTGAGGAACTTCAGCAAGCACTCATAGGTGTGCCAGCAGGAAAGAAACAGACAAGGTTTACTATGCACTTGTCTAAAATGAAATTAGTTGTTAAAAGAACAATAAAACTCCATACTCTAGCTAGATGCAAGACAAAAGGTGGAATTACGATAGATTGAATACTAGAAGCAACTGCATGTAACACAATCCCAAATGAGGTTACCATCATCTAGACTAGCATGAAAAACAAAGCAGAAGGAGCTCTCTACCTAATCCAAAGCTGTGATGTGTCTGTGCCTGGGACACCAAGCGTAACACTGGTCACTGTCCCTCAAGAAAGACATAAATACATCGTGCTACAAATGAGCAGCCAAATGGATCAAGAGAATGAATGAAAAGCTGCAATTTGAGGACAGACCAGGAAGATTAAGGGTCTTCACTCCTAAAAATGGAAGTGGCCATGTCTGATGTCTTTAAACGCCCAAAGTGAATTCCTCTGTGGATAAAGTGAGCACGACATGAGCCCCCAAATTCCAGTTTAATTGAGCCAAGAATCCCTTGAAGTATGAAGATGATAGACTAAGTTAAATACAAGAAATGCCATTCTAAAGGGTGAAAAGAGAACTTATGGGACTAATTCCCCCCCCCCATAGATGTTACAGGAGAAATAATATAGTCTCAATTTGAAATTTTTATCATTTTGATCACAAAAAGGGAGACTCCAATAAAAAGTGGCTAGATTTTCTTTTGACCCCCAACCAAAATAATTTTCTTTTGAAGGAAAAGGATGAGGAAAAGGAAGATTCTTCTATACAATAGAGGGTCCATATCATAGATGGGTTCATTAGATGTCACTTTGCTTAAAGGTAAAGTTTCCAAGGACCTATCCACGACATTAAGTGAGGACTTGCTGTATAAGGAAACCACACTGGGGCCTCCCTGGTGGTGCAGGGGGTTAAGTCTCAGCACTATGAAGCTATGAGCAGTCACTGCAGCACAAGTTGAGTTGGATCCCTGGCCAGGGAGCTGACCCACATGGCGCGGCAGACCTCTCCTGCCTCGCCCGCTGCTCCTCTCAGCAGTGTATTTCAGTCGATCTGCCTGTTCTGCTCCCCACACTGTCTCTGGTGAATCTCACTGCCCCAACACCTCTGACCTATACCCCAGGTTGTATGCATAAATAAATAAATCTTTAAAAAAAAATGAAACCACACTGTTTGAGGAGTAGGTAAGGTTCACATACCACAAATGCAGATGCTGCCAGAAAATCAACTGTATTACAGTCTCCAGCACCCATCCCCCAAAGCTGGAGAGCAATGGCAACCGCAGACTCACCCCTCCTTATCTTCCCTCAGGTGGATTAAGGTTGGGCGTGGAAGCAGGATGTGGTTTTTGAGTCCACACCGTTTGCTGCCCAAATGTCCATCATGCCAGTCCATCTGACCCTTTTAGTTAGTAGATTCATGAGGTCTCCCCACAGTTCCAGTCCTAGAGATCTTTTCCCCCTGGCACCCTCTGATCTCCAGCAGGATTGCCAGGAAAACTTGCAAAGTTCACAAGAGTGGCGTTCACCATCCAACACCCTCACACGTGTGTTCTCTCCTCTTGCCTCCAGTCCTGCTACTGCTGACACATCTCTTTCTACTCCCCAAATCTTCCTTTCTGTTGCCCCTTCTACAAACACCTGAAGGTTTTGATAATGTGTAGACTGGGACCACAAGAACAGTGAGAGACTCACAGGCTTTTTCTGGGCTCTGCCCTACAACCTCTCCTGCCCAAACAGAGAATCAATACCTGCTTGAAAGACAGATGGGGAAAATGAATGTTTCAAAATGCTATCCCACCACGTTGACTTTAACCATCTTATAAGTGAAAGCAGGATGTGCAAAATAAAAATAAACATATTGGCTCTAAGTTTGTTAGACATCATCTCCATGTTTCAAAGAGAAGATTATATATATGCCAAAGACTTATAATATGGTGTTACAATAAATCATTTCACAGTATTGACACAGGGATTTTTTTTTTTTTTAACTCTCAGAATGGTGCTAGGCCTGTTAAATTCCTCCAGAATAGTCCTTTCCAAAAGGGTCTTCTGTGCTGATGGAATCAGTCTAGAGCTACACGGACACCACAGATTCTAGTCACTGAAGCTGGTGTGCGCTGTTACCACGAACACTGCTGCAGGTGCTGCCGCCGCCTTTCACTCAGTTAACCCTTAAGCCACCACAAGTTCTTGTCCCACAAAGCCATTAAAAGGAATTCATAGACAAACCCTCAGATAAATAAGCAGAGAGAAGCAAATCTTTATTTAGAGAGTAAAGAAAAGTTTAGAGGAGAAAGAACAAAAGCAAAGACTCCAAGGCAGCGATGGCAAGGAGGCAAAAGACGCCATACAGGCCTGTGTCTAGGGGATAGTTAAACCTATTTTTCTCTATTCTAAAATGGCATCATCCTACTTTGTTAATTGGTTCTTTCTCCTAGTGGCCATCCTCCTCCGGGCAGATTGTGCCCATTTTCCCAGCTCTTATCTTAGAGTTTACCTTTACCTTCCCTGTCCAAAGTCTCTAAAATTCACTGCTCCCATTAGCCTAAATTTTAACCTTAAAATTACTGCCACCACTAGCCCTCCTAGATTTCTGACCTCATCTCTGGAGTATGTTTAGATTAGCATCTTTTAGGTAATTTACTGCCCTTATTCAGAAGCCTCTTTAACTCTGTCCCAAAGTCCCTGTCTGTCCCTGAAGCTGCCTAATTAACCCTAACTTGGCCTAGGACTCAATATGTAGCTAGTGACCCCTTGAAATTTGGCCAGTAAAGTGCGATAATTCATTTTTTGTTTTATATCATTTAAATTAAGTAGCTTTATGTTGCTAGTGGCTACCAGATTGGACAGCTCAAGAGTTTAAGTATCCTCTAGAATGCCAGCTGCGTGAGAGCAGGACCACCCCGCTGTAGCCTCAGCATCTCAAACTGTGTGTGCCCCAGAGGAGGTGCTCAGAGTGGTGCATGGAATTAAACACCTTGAAGTGAGGAACAGAAGGAGGGTAGGACTATTAGTTACTTTACACATCAGAAAAAATTCTATGACTTCAGATGAGTGAATTTAAAAAGCCAAAGTGCCTGAAACTTCAATCCCAACCAAGGAGTTAAGTTTATTATAAAGGAATTTAAAATTTGGACTAAGTTAAATATAGTGATCATAGATTCATGCTTTACCCAGAGAGAAAACAGTAAAATCAAAGGGGATCCTAGAGTTGCTAACTTCCTCAAAGGGATTGAATTTGTATCCAAGAAGAGTTACAGCTGCTATCACCACTGTGGCATGAGTTCAATCCCTGGCCAGGGAGCTAACCCACATGGCACAGCAGACCTCTCCTGTCTCACCCACTGCTCCCCTCAGCAGTGTATTTCAGTAGATCCCCTGTTCTGCTCCCCACTCCGTCTCTGGTGAATCTTCTCACACACACACACACACACACACCCCACCTCTGGCCTATACCCCAGTTCTTTTACAAAAAATTAAATAAAGATTTTTATTTTAAAGTAGAGTTATAGCTGAGTTCAAGAAATATCCAATGAACAAGTCATGGTTTTAATCTATGTACAGAGGTTAAGTGTTGGAGAGCTATAAGGAAGAGAGGAAAGAGGGAAAGAAGCTAAGGAGAGAGAGAAGGAGGAAGAGAGCGAGGGAAGGGGGGGAGAAGGGAGAGAGGGAGCCAGTCTTTGGTTGTTGAGAGTAATTGAGGAAGGAAGAGAAAGCTGTGTGAGCCCAGCAATGGGACTGAATAAGACCCAAGCAGAGAGCCCTGCAGCCGCCCCATGCCACCCTGGAAGTGGTTACCATGCATCCCTAACAATGGCCTTTGCAAAGGTACAATGTTCAGACCAAGCGCAATAAGGCAGATGGCTGACTTCCACTCAATGCAGAGCAGAGTACATACCTTCTGATAAGATGGCAAGATTTTAATTGCACTATATTAATAGCAACTAAAAAACAGAGGTTAACTATTAGCTGATAATCCCAGGAAGGCTCACGTGTTTTTTCTTCATCGAAGAAAAATTGAGGCCTCCTCAATTTGGAGGGGAAGTGAGGTGCTCAAGATCTTTCACACAATATCATCCAATAGAGCAAATAACTTCCTGAAACTAAATTTCAGACCGTATCTGCCAAACGATGTTTGACGGAACTACTTGGCTTTCAGCCAGATGTTTGGTATCTAGAATATCAGGGCTGAGGTTCAAGAAGACATACTTCACAGAAGACTCCAATAACTTCAGGTCAGGTACAGAATTTTGAGTTCCCCTCTTATTAGCCCACTCAGTCCAAGTAGTTGACTCAATCCAAGATGATGAGTTAAGAATAGAGGGGACTTGTTCTTAAACCTGGCATGTAGATACATAGGTTATCATTTTATACTGGACCTATATGTTTTATGGATTCTTATGTATATATGCTACATTTCACAATATAATACAGAAAGGAATAAAGCAGACTTCCTGTTACCACATTTTCCAGATTCTACTTTGAATGAGTTCATTCAGTAACATGAGTACTATGTGTCAGGCACTGTGCTAGGAGCTAGGAATTATAAAGAGATCTCAATTTTGAAAAAAAAAAAGTTTAATGGGAAAGACTGACAAGTAAACAAGTCATTATAAATCAGCATGACATGTAGTTCCACAGAACTGATATATAAGAACTTGGCTCAGAAGAAAGCACACGTTTTTATTTGGAGGCAAGCAAGGAATATGTTAGAGAAAAGCAAGAAAGGGCTCTGTATGATCAGAGAAATTCTCCTAGAATGAACAGTTAAGTTGGACCATAAAGGATTTTAAGAGTTTTCCAGACAGATCCTGGAGAGCATTTTAGACAAAGTCAGAAAGGGTGCCAGGGGGTGCGAGGGGTGGACATATGGAGACAGCAGAGAGGTGACACTTCCTCCCTGGGTCAATCAGAGCTGATCGACTGACGAGGTGCTCCCAAGCCTCCCATACCTCCCCTGGGCTCACACCTGGCACCATATTTGTGTCTGGTTTCTTAAGCATTTTTTGAAAGGTGTGGTCCAGAGTCTGTCTCCATCTTTCCCACTGTATTTGAGTGAATGAATGGAGAAAGACTAGACAGGTAGGTTTTAAAGGGCTTTGTATGGGAGGCTAAGGAATTTGGATCCTTGCTGTGGGAAATACACAGGTCGCCTTGTGTGGTGGCTTTTTCTAAGTGAAGGCTCTAGGTCATGGAATCTATAGGCTGTGACTGCCAAGCGGAGAGACAGCAGCTGGAAAATATACCATCATGATATCATTTCAGGGAAACCACTTAAGCTGTAGGAAAGTCCTTTTTCCAAAATGTCTTCTCAAGGAGGAGTAGCAAGCTTCAAAGAGTCAAAACATCCCTGAATATGTTAAATTTATGGCTTCTTTTACCCTTAGTGAAGTATTTGAATCTTTAATCTCAAGCCCCAAAATAGCTGAAATCGGCGTTCAGGGGAGGAGAGTTAACATGGGGGCAGGTAATGAAGCAGATGGCTCAGGCTGTGAGACGGACTTTGAGCAGCCAGAGGGCAGCACCAAGCGACTGTGTGCCTGGAGGGCAGGAGAGGGGGGAGGGGAAAGGAGCCAAGAAAGAAAGGTGGTGGCAAGAACAGCTTTGCCTACATTGCAATTTTGCCAAGGGCCCTGGCAGATGCCCGGCTCGCCTCCAAAAGCCATTTTCTCTGCTGCCTGCAGTAAATTGCTGATACCCGAATTTAAATATCAGGATGACTTGAAGTTCTAAAAGCCTCAGACTCTCCCAGTTAGGCAGACAGGCCCTGGGCTTCCTGATTCCAGCTTTCCCAGTTCACTCAGGTTTCTCCACACCCAGACCCCACCTCTTCCCTGCCAGACAACTAAAAGAGGTGCCCAGGAGAGGAAGGAAGAGAGAGGCCAGGAGGTTAAGTGCATTCTGGTGCTCTCACCTTTTCCTTTAGCTCATACTTTGCCAGTCTGCAGGCACATCAAACATCTATTTCCCAGGAAACTTAAAGGTCTCAAAGGCCCCAGGGCAGTGAAGAGAAGCTGGAATCCTCCCAAAGGGGTTTTCCTGTGACCACAAAATAGTCTCTCCCAATTAGACCCACCTGGCTGGAGGCTAGTTCTCAACCAGGAGCAATTTTGCCCACCCCACCCCCACCCAGTTGTCACAGCTAGCATTTCACCAGGTGGTAGAGACCAGGGGCACTGCTACACACCCCGCACTGCACAGGACAGTCTCTCAAAGAATTCTCCTACCCAAAGTGTCTCTAGATTTGAGGTTGAAAAAAAAATCCAGTCTATCTGAAGCAACTTCTTTCGGTTGCTTCCCAAAGAAAAATGTCACCATCACCATGTGCAGGGATCCCAAGAAGCTCCTGAGGGTCACAAGCTGAGGCCGGAACAAAGGACTCTGGGCCCCCCAGAACAGAGGGCCCCAGGGGACCCCTGTTTGCCATCCCTAGATTTCACAACATCTCTTGTTCTGCTCACTGTGTCTTCAGACCAAAGGCCAAGTTAGGACGACACGTGGTGATGGTGTCAGAAGGCCCAATGTGACAAATCACTTCTGGCAAACACTGACAGGCACTGATGCCTGCTCTCAGACACCAGTTTTGGAATAAATCCAGCCGCCATTGCGAGGAAGAAGGAAAAGCACTCAGAACCTTCACCGTTCATCTCAGAATCACCAAAGAGTTTGCAGATCCAGAAGTCTAGCAAATTTCAACACTCCTTTTCAAAATTTGTATCTTAGAGATGCCGGTGATTTTTTTTTTAAGATTTTGTTTATTTTTGTGTAGAAGAACTGAGGTATAGGCCAGAGGTGGGGGCAGTGAAGGGGATTCACCAGAGACAGAGTGGGGAGCAGAGCAGGAAGATTGACTGAAATACACTGCTGAGGGGAGCAATGGGTGAGGCAGGAGAGGTCTGCTGTGCCATGTGGGTTAGCTCCCTGGCTGGCGATCAAACTCAGGCCATCACAGTCCTAGCGCTGACATTTAACCCCTAGGCCAGCAGGAAGGCCCTGTTTTCTTTTGTTTTTTTTCTTAAGTGGGAAATCACCACCTTGGATTAACAGAAAAAGTGTTTTAAGTAACCTCAGAAATCTTGTGAAATTGTCCAGTTCAATCAATGCAGCCCATCATCTGAGATAAAGATGGAAGGAGAACACACCCCCACACCAGACTCAATTGTTATAGTTACTGATGAACTTAACACCACTGGACCAAATTCAAAACTGCTTTTAAACATTTGCTGGAGTCAGTGACTCTCTCTGAGCAGACCACGGGGTCCTGCTTTACAATATCACAGTCCTGGAAGCAAAGGAATGAAGTCTGCAGCGTGCCCTTTTTAATATTCTGAACAAGGGCTTCAGAAGTGAAATGCCACTGTGAACTGAATGGTTACGGCACTGCCACAGGAAAGCTAGTTGCTGACAAGTACTTCAAAGTCACTTGTGCCACCTGAGGAACACGGTGTTCACCTACCGAAGGACTATTCATGGCGCATGAAGGTCTATTATTCAGCAAGTAATTGAATATACAGGGTGAGGGACACCTCTATCAAACAGGTCACGCACTGAAAGACTACATTCTTTGCAGTGGGTTTAAGATTATACATCCCATCAGGAGTTTATATAAGATAACCAAGTGTCGAAAATGTCACTGCTTTTTGAAAAATGTGCGACAGTTGTACTTAAGCAGATTGCACTGAATATAAGGGTACCTGAGTTCTTTATTAACTGTCAAGTGTGTTACAAAGGCTGTGTCATGAGTTTCATGGATTTCTTCTGATATTTCTAGTCAAAGGGAAGTCAATTAACATTTGTGGAGATCCTATTACCTTGCTGGCACTGGCCTGGGCCCATGATGTACGGCAGCTCCTTTAGTCCTCATTTTCTCTTGATGCATAGAAAGAACACACATCACCCAGTGCCTATGGCACACAGGCAGGAATTGGCAGAGGGGAATAGGAACCCAGTCCTGTGTAACCTCTAAGCCATGCTCAGAAGTGAGGCTGTGCGGTGGCTCCCACAGCAGAGGCCCTTCCCTTCCTGAGTCTGGAGGCCATCAGCTTCTGGAAGAGTCTTTCCCCTCCTGTCAGCATATGGCCGTGTGCTATTTCTGAATGACTGCAGAGCTGTGGGTCCTCAGGAGGATGCCACAGCCCTGCTTTTCCCTCTCCCTTCACTGCAGGGACAGGACCACAGTAATTCACTGATTTACTTAGCAACTGCTCACCGAGCTCTTTATCTGGTCTGGAGAGAAAGAGGTGCAAAGAGAGGCCTCATCTTCCCTTCATGAGAGTTAGATTCTTCAGGGGGCAGGAGGGAGACAGACAATGAATAAACAAGTAAATAGATAGCTTAGTATAGTGATATGTTCTGTGAGGCAAATGAATCCAAATTGGAGGCTAGGAAGATATTGGGATGAGGAGATGGGGGTTAAATTTACATAAGATGATCAGGAAAAGGCTCTGAAGAAATATGATTGAATTGAAATGTGAATGATGGAAATATGAATGGCAAAAGCTGGGGAGAGAATATTCCAGACAAAGGGAACAACAAGGATGAAAATCATGTGGTAGGAATCATCGAGCTGTGTTCAACCGGGATCAGAACGACAGTGTGACTGGAATTTAAGATCAAAAGCAGCTCGAGAGGGTCTATGTCACGGTGGAATTCCTGGGTTAAAGTGTAACCTAATCCTAAATTAGGGGCTGGGTTTAAGAACAGGATCCACAACTCTGCAGTCAATCAGAAATAGCACAGGGCCATATTCTGACAGGAGGGGAAAGACTCTTCCAGAAGCTGATGGCCTCCAGACTCAGGAATGGAAGGGCCTCTGCTGTAGAAGTCATCCCCAGCTCCACTGCAAGCTTCCTGTGGCACTGGGATGGGGACACCTGGGGTGCTCTCAGAAGCACCATCACAGATTAATTAGACCCCTGGCTCCCCAGAGGAGATCTATCTGTCTCCATGAATAAATCAAAAGATTTCCATCAACAAAACTGTGACCATCCTAGTAATGTAAAAAAGAATGCAGCACTTGTAAAAGAGACAGGGATCACAGATGGGTCACAAAAATTACAAATTGAGAAGAGGCAACTAAAAACAGTTAGCCGTAAGATATCAGCAGTATATACTGGATTAAACTTGGAGGTGAAGCCTTGCACAACTTTGCTTTAGGGAGTGATCATTACTCCCACAGCAGTTCACATTTATGGAGTGTCTGATGTGTGTAGAAAACGCAGCTAAAAATGGTTTGAGTGAGTGTGACAGGGACACACATAAGCACTGAATACTCTGGATCCCAGTTTTCTCACCTCCAGTAACTCTGTGACGTTAGGCAAGTTAATGAACCTCTCTGTTCTTCAGTATTCTTAACAAACTGAGGACAGTAATGAGAGTGTGGTGTGCCTCCCTGCCAGGAACACTATTAAAAATAAGAGCAGCTCTTCCCAAATGACTATAATAAGCCCAGAAATACAGAAGCTCATGCAGATTGAGTTTATGATAAAGCTAAAATCAGCATCAATGTCAGGGTATGATGTGTTCAAAGAAAAACATTAATAAATAATAGCCCTGATGATGTGCAGCTGTGCCAGATTAATGAAAGTGATCCTCAAAGGACTGAAGTTTGGGAAAGTTAAGCAAAATTTGTTAAAAGCACACTACTATGGGGTACTCAGGTCTAGGCTGTTAGTAGTAGTAAGAGGTAGGATGAGGTGGGGTAGTTGCAGGGTTGAGTCCTACAAATTCAAAGCTTCCAAAGTTGTTACTTCTCTAGTTCTTTCCAGCAGGGAAGCCAGCAGGAACCTTGAGTCTTCCCAACAGGAGATGCCTTCCAGCCTTCTCTCTTCCACTCACCTCTTTAATGGACATGATTAAGCCCATAGAAACAACTAAGCCAAAACAATCAGTCTCAAGAAGTACTGGTCTCTTTCCTCACAGTATGATAGAGCCAAGGTTCCACTGCTATTGCTCATCATAAAGAACCACGATTTTGTTCGTCCTATTACATCTGTCATTTGGGCAGCTAACAATTCTTCATTCACTCATGGGTTCAGCAAATATTTAGAACCTGCTTTGTTCCAAGGACTATATTATGTGCTGGGGTTACAGTAGTAAGTAAAAACCAATGAAGATCCTGAGTCCTTGGGAACTAAAAACCTAGTGGAGGCATCAAATCTCAAACACAGAACCAAATAAATAAACAACCATAAATTCTGATAAGCATATGATCAAGAAATGCAGGGTGCTGAGAGCTTCTAGGAGGTAGAGTATCAGGGACTCAGGGACAGGCTCTCTGCTGAAGTGACTTTTAAGTCAAGTTGTCCGGAGTAAGGAGGAAAGTTTACAAGCAACAAGTAGAAGAGGTCAGAGAGGGGAACAGGCTGTGACAGTAACTGAGAAAAGCGGTATGGCAGAAGCTAGCATGCAAGGGAGAAAGTAGCATGAAATAAAGCTGGAAGAGCAAAATGAGATCTTGTGCAGGGCCTTTTAGGCCAGTGTAAGGATGCAAATTTTCTCTTACATTTAATAGGAAATGTATGAAGGGCTTTATGTAGGAATTGAATGGTGGTGGTTAGGGAGGGGGAGGAGGATTCAAGCCTGAATGCATGGGGGAGTGATGTGAATCACATGATTTGATCTGATTTCAGCATCAACCTAAGGTTATCAATGGGTATTGTTGAAGGTTCAACAAATACCAGGTCATGCAGATCGTGGCAAACTTGACTTCTAGGCTAAGTTTTGACATCCTGTGCTGACTCTGCAGACACGAGCTATCTTCTAGTCATGAGATGAAGTGATGGGGGATAATCTAGATCAGTGGTGGTTTTGATAGGGGAAGCATGACCCCCATATTTTGGAAAATTGATCTTGACTTTTGAGGGATGTTTTGTTTGCCTTCTCTGATTAGAGAGGCACCACTGGCATTTAGTAAGCGGAGTCCAGCAAAGGTAGGAATGTCCCACAATCAAGCATTGTTCTCTGTCCACACAGCTTTCGAGTGTTCTCACAGACATTCATGGAGGTGAAAAGCCTGGTCATAATTACAAAGCTTAACTCCATTTTACATTTAAAGACACAACATTTGGCATGTATTTAATAATCCGTGAATTTTTCCAGGAATGAAACCACTATGAAAATTGAGGGAGATGCTAATTTGTTTGTTTTGGAATTTTCCCAAGGGTTGTTCACCCATATAGAAAATCACCCAACCAATGACAGTGCTGCTCACTGTAGTGAGTAGTCATCTATCAGTTTACGTTTCTGTCTGTCTCATTCTTGTAGGTTCTCCACATAATTCTAAGCACCTGGCAATGGCTTCTATAATAGCTATACCTGGTATACAGAAGTATTTTATGATAAATTGCTTCCCTTTTCTATATCCTTCACATTAATATTTGAGCAATATATGGATTTTCCCATGATTACATCTATGGGTAAATTATACCATCTATAGATTTCATTTCAGAATAGTAAAAGAGAAAGTAGAAGATATTTACTATAAAAAGGAGATGGGTCTGAGAGACTAAGGACAACTGAACAAGCCTGTTCTAAAATGCTATGATTTTAGGAATCGAGCTACTTGCTATTGGATGGTCTCTTGGTGACTTTAGCATGAAGAAGACACTACATAAAGTTGTGCTCTGTTAAATAACATAAGGAGGTATTACAGTTGATGTCACAAGGAGAAGTCATGTTGGTATCATTCGCCCCCTGACATAATACAGTGAGAAGGACATTTGACCTTATGATAGCTCCAGTCTAATTATAAGGGGATAAAAACAGACAAACTTAAATCAAGTGACCTCCTACAAAATGCGTGGCCAGTACTCTTAACACAGTCAAGGTTATGAAAAACAAAGGAGACAAGAACTGTCACAAAGGGGAAGGGCCTAAGGAGATGTGATGCCCAAATGCACTGCAATATCCTGGTTGAGATGGAGGAAGAGGAAAACTGATGACATGTTATCAAATCTGGAGTTCAGCTGATAGTAATGTGCTGTGTGAATTTCTTACTTTTGACAAATATGCAAGTGTTATAAAAGACTTACATTAGGGACATTGGGTAATGAGTATTTAGGAATCCTCTGGGCTATCTTGCAATATTTCTATAAATCTAAAATGTTTCAAGAGCTTTTCAAGCCTTTTCAAACATAAGAAAACTTTAGGGGTCCCATATTTAAACAAAACTAAGGCGTTTTTCTCAGTGTATAAAAAGCTCATCACATGAAGACACAAGTGAAACAGGAAATATGTCATAGGTGGCCTCCTTGGACACTCAGGGATAGGAAGAAAACAAAGACTACTTGGGAACCTCTGCCTGCTAACATAAACATCACGTCCTTAGTGACTACACAATTGCCAGAGACATGATAGAAATGGAGGGAATGGAGTATATAGGTCAATCGGATGAACTGAGACCATGTTTTGAAGAAGCAGAGGGTATTACAGACACAAATGATAAACTGATTGACAGAAGCAAAGAGGGATTTAATAAACAGGTTACTCTTGGGGAAAGTAGTCAAGTAGTTATGTGATGGGAGGGCAATAAAAATAATAATAGCAAATATTTAAGTAGTACTCTCTGCATATTAGGCGTGATCCTACATGTTTTATGAATGCTTGCTTTATTTACTCCCTATACCAATCCTCTCAGGATTATTGCCCCCATTTGTAATGAGTAAGGAGGCACAATGAATTTTCTGGACATCTTAGGGTGAACACTATCAAGTAGGTCAAAACAGTTTATATAGTTTGGCCTAACAGGTAGCTTGCCTAAGGTACACTGATATTTTAGAGGCAAGCTGAACTTTGAACCCTGGCAGCTGGTTCAGAAGCTTGCCTCAAGAGTCTCCAGGTTAGAGGGCCTCTATAACCAGTTAGCATTTATTGAGTGCTCACCATGTACCAGGCTCTGGCTAAAACCTTACAGGTATGAACAACAACTCATTTATCTTCCCAACAATACTCTTAAAATATTGAAGAGACTGAGGCACAGAGAGCTTAATGACCTACTAGAGCTAATAAATGCCAGAGCTGGGATTTGAACCAGGTTCACTAGCTCCAGAGCCTGGGTCCACGGCTCTCTGCTGTTCATGTATTTATAGCTGTGGTTTGGCAGAATTTACACTGTGGCAAGTTTTTACGGCAGTCTGATGATACAGAGAGAAGCTTTTCCTGTCCAACTTCAGAACAGATGCTAAGGGCTTTACGTTTAGTAGGACACATAGGAGGGGGAAATGATGTTTTCCAGCCCACTCAAAATGAATGACATTGTTATTTGCTGGACTAGAAAACTGACCTCATCATCTCTTAAAAATATGCAAGGAAATAAAAGGGAAAGAAAACAATGGAGTAAAAAGGGAGACAGAGTGTGTGTAAGACTGTAAGATAGACTATAGAAGAAATTTCTAAGAGTTCTACCCTGGAGATGATTGGAATCGAGTATTTGCAGTTGGTTAGTGTCTCACTGCTCTTAAATGATTCACTAACCATTCAATGGACATTTGGTGCATGGATCTGCTTTATCCAGCATTACTTGAACAGTCATGTCACCATGACCCAATATTTGATCTACTTAATTTACACCAGTATTTTCTTAGGTAGGGAGGAAAAAATAGCCAGATATTGCTGTCTAATAAATTTACTTTTTAAAGTGTCATTTAATAATATGACAGAAAACTTTACTAATTTTAACTACCATGTAAATTCAAATTAGTGAAAAAATTTGAGTTATAGAAATTTTTAAGATAAACTTCCATCACTTTTACTTATGTACAATATCTTCAATTAGGCTATCTAGTAAAGAGATCCAATAGCCAGACAGAATACCAGGATTGAAAATAATTCCAGTCATGAACCCTAAAATATTCAGACCATGAAACTTACACAAAGATGGAAATATCCCTAGCTTTGGATATTAGATCTCAAACTAAAGCAAATTAAATCCCATGAACCATTACTTGTGGGTCAGCTTTATGGGTCAGTTCATGGAAATGACTTATACTCATCAGACCTAAACTAGTCACAAATAAAAAGCATCAATTCTTATGAAAATTTAATTAATTAAATGAAAAAGAGCACTGCAATGAATATATCACTGGCACCACTCTGTCCACTGACTATTTTTCCTGCCATTGTTGTTAATATTCTCTTGGATCTTGAAGCATGTGATCATTACTGTAAATATCTTGATTGATCTCTGATGCTGACACACAGATTTCCACCAGCAGCTTGACAGCACTCGACTCAGCATTGCTGGCACCTACTGCAATCTGGGACCACATGGGGCAGTGGGTCTCCTGCATGAATACAGCTGTTTCCTTCATTTACCTGGTCGCATGAAATAACAGGCTATCCTTCATGACACACAGCAAAACAAGTTTTGTTTGACTTTGTTCATTGACTTATTATTTGTTCATGGCTTAGCGATTATTTTAGGTTCATCCTAAATCTTTTCTCAAGAGTGATGCTACTGCAAACCCAACTCTACTATGCAAAATGAATGTGTCATGGTGGGTACAAATAGCTATGTCTAACTAAACTTCTTGGACCCATCTACACAGAGAAGTAAAATGTAAAGATGTATTTCCATGGAACAAAACCAAACTGTTTACAAAGTTAACTGGGATAAACAAGACCTGAAGAGGATTTACACCAAATCTTTAAGACTGTGGGGTGAAGCACCTTATCTAACATACTAGAAACGCAACACACTTCCTGGAATTGATTATATCCAATTCATACATGCATGAGATGACATCTCTATATCTTATTAGCTCACTTAGCAATCAAGTTGGACTTGACCCCATAACTTTCTCTTAGTGCTCTTGTCTCTCCTCCCTTCTTTCACCTCTTTTCCCTTTCTTTTTCTGTCTTTGTATATATGTGTCATCATCAAGCACACAACACAAAGCCTGAACATTCACCATCCCTAACTAAATGGTTGCACAGAGGTGGAGAAAAAACAAATTCTGTTAAAATTCCCCAAGTCTGTAACCCACAAGCTGGTCCACTAGAGCCCAGAGAGCAGTCTTTGTTTCACAATTAGGCAAGGGAAGTAGTGGAAAAAAACCAACTTGTTTCCTTTCTCTGTAAGATCCAGAAACTAGCCAATTTCATTCTGTTGTGGTTTAGTTTTCAGATTTTCCCACAGATCTTTTCAGACCACTTGGCCAAAGGAAATGCCACCACACAGCATTGTTTAGAGTGGCGCTACACGAAGCAAATGCTTATTAAAAATGGGATGGTCACATTTTTAAAAAACAAGTATAAGTCAGCTTTCACACGTCACTAGTTCATACTTTGTGCAATGGCAAAGTGAGATCATTTTCAAATATTCTGGTAAACACAATCAACTCAGTGGATCATTTGTGTGTGTGTGTGTGTGTGTGTGTGTGTATGTCTGTTTTGTCCAGCTCTAAGAGAAAAATACAGATATTGCATAGCCATCTATTTCTTTTTTTTTATTATAATAGATATTTATTTTTGTTATTCGTATCTTTTACATTATCGTGTGTTCCCCATAAGTTACCCACCACCTGTTCAACAATCTTCCTATCTTCCTCTTCATATACTTTGTGATGGTTATCACTGTTGAGTAAAGGTCTAGAAAATTTTCAGACTAACCACTGGCTTTTGCTTGTGTTTCCTGCTTTGGAAATGGTTGGGATACTTAAGGAAGAAGGGTTTTTGCCCATACCTAAACTTTGTGTTCTTCAACACCACAGGTGCAGCAAACGGTTTAGGCTATGGGGCAAACACTAAGGAGTTTAGCTACAATGAGAAAAGCTGGGATTTGTGCTGAGAGTCGGCACTAGGACCTCTGTTCCCTCTCCCAAGTCTCTTACTATGAGGGTTTCTTCTACCTATAAAAGTTGATTTTACTCAAATTAGGATAGAAATCAGCTTTCGCTCAGCAGGCTGCTTTTTGGCCGATAAAAGCCTAGACAGAGCTGTTTTCATAGGCGAAGAGAAAGCCTGCATGAAGCCAGGCACCTCTTCTCATTCCCCCTCCATTTCTTTAAGGGTGGTGGACACGAAGGGAGTCTGAGAGTTAGCATTGCAGACCCCTGAGGACCACACTTCAGCTGCCTTCAGCTTTCCCCCGGGGATAGACGCGCAGTTGGTCCCTGTTTCATTTAAGCACATTGGGGATCTGGAAACAACAGAATGAAGAGGGGGCCTAACTTAGTAGAACAAGAAGGCATCTGGCAGGCAGTGAATGATGAAGAGGAATTACTGTTTCTTTGTCAGTCGAGGATTACAATAAACAGCGTCTTATCATCATGTGAGTGGGTGGAGCAGGTTTTTCCAAAGGCCCCACAGGATGCTGTCCCTCCAGCTCTCTGCCCTCATTCCTCTTCTCCAACTACTCTCCCTGCGCCACCTCAGACACAGGAACTCCTGTGCAGCTCACAGAACACGGCGGGGCCCTCTGTCCTCGGCGTCCTTGCCCTTGGTGCCCCCTGCTTAGAGCACATTCCCTGGAGAGCCTCTAGACCAACTCCCTCATCCAAGGGGAGTCTGTTCACATCTCACGTCGTCAATGTGGCTCCCAACCACCCCCACACACTCACTCCTGTCCTTCTTGCCCTGCCTTACTTTTTCTTTACTTCCACAGCACTCATCACCTTCTAATACACCACTTCATTTACTTATTTACTATGCTATTGCCTCTTTTCTGTCACCATCCCCACCAGCAACATGGGCTATGGGAGGGCAGGGACCATGGAGGCTTCATTCCTGGTATATCCCAAGCACTGAAAACAGTGTCTGGTATGTAGAAGAGGCCTCATAAAGACATGTTGAATGAATGATGGGAACTGGGCATGAACCATCATCGTTTTTTCTTTATTTTCATGATTATCATCATATCAAGCTTAGAGGTGAGGAGACGGAGTCTCAGACATATTAACTGACTTACCCAATGGGACACAGATGGCAAACTATTAATACAAAGATGGTGTCTTGTGTCTAGTACTTCAAATAATGATTAAGATGGGTAAGTTATGGAAAGATACCCAAACTGGAAACATATGATCTACGATTATTTAAAACATCCCAACCATGATTAACAACAAAGTGTATTTCCTATCCTGTCCCTTTCCATCCCTTGCCCATCCCGCTTCTCTACTTGACAGGTTTCTGAGGTTATTTTTTATCAGATAGATCTTTTGAGATGAAAGTGTTTGTTTTTTGTTTTGTTTTTCATTTTAGCTGGTACGTGTCAGTGTTGCTCTGGGAAAGAATAAAACTGTTAATCCATTCTATAGGGGAATACTGTCACCCAACAACTATTTCATCATCATCATAATAATAACGTTGCTTATCTTTGGCCTAGAGTAGGACTCTCAGTACCACAGCAAGAGACAGGCCCAGGATCTGAGCCCACCCACAGCCACTTGGCTAAAGCAGAACATAACTATGATCTGGATTCTTTGCTGTTTGAAGAGTATCAGCACAAGTCCAAGTTTTAATAGTAAACAGAGATGAGTGGCCAGTATGGTCTTAAAATAAAAAGGGAAAAGGTGAGGTGAGCAGAGTCTGGAGTCCAGCAGGGCAGGGAGAAGAGGAGGGCACCTAGAAGGAAGCAGCCAGCAGATGAGCCAGCACCCAAGTCCTGAGGACAATGCATTTCTTGCACTGTCGCTTACCAGCACACTTGTAAATAATGCCTGTATGTTTGCTTACATATGCCTACCTGCATACCAGGGGCCATATATTGATTATTTCCCTCCCAGTCACACAGGGCCGGGGTGAAATTCGATGGGAGTCGGCAGTAGCCTGGGATCATTTCCGGGCGCTGGCACAGGGGGTGTCCCTGATGTGCAGTCACACAGGTACATGTACAATTTGGTTCACTGGAATGACCCTTCTCCAGAAGACAGCCCTGATGTTAGTTTGCTACTTTCTTTTTATGAGTTACTCCCTCTGAAAGTAGACCCTGGCTCTACCCTCTTCAAATACCCTACAGGACAAATGTATGGATTGATGAAAAAGTCATGAAATCACATTTGAAATGAAAATAACGAAGAATATTCCATATCATGTGCCACAGGGACACCTTCCATAGTTAAGGCAAAGACAGTGGAGTGAAGCTCCCTTCATGGGTGACAGAAGGGCCACCTTTTCCTGCCTTCCTAATGCTGGTGGGTGTATTGTTGCTACGTGAGGAGTTGTGATGACAACATCACTTGAGAATGACAGTGGAGGTGGACAGCAGCACAAAAAGCTGGGAGGATAAATCATTTATTTGAGTTTTTTCTCCAAATTTTTTTTGTTGTTGTTGTTTTTGATTTGAAGAAGAAAACAGCTTTATCAAATTCTATTTTGTTTAGGCAAATATCAAAAGGAATGAGGTCAGCCCTCAGCAAAATTGTCAGCTACACGCTTTTTAGTTCCATTCCTCCAACCCTGCCCTGAACTCCCTTCTTCTTTCTCACTGGCCTCTTCCCTACTTGCCGGAAATGCCCTGTGTTGGGAACTTTGCCTCCTCTGATGAAACTACTAACCTGAGAAGATGATTCTCTCTAAGGTGTTAATAACTGTGGCCCCAACCGGAGAAAAATGTTGATTGCAAGAAAACAAAACCCACTCAAACTAGAAAGAAATTTTGACTGTAAGCCTGTAAGAGGAAACCTCAAAGACAGGAAACAAACCATGATGCATGACGTGAGCTGACTGGAAGTGCAACTGGAAGCAGTTTTGGGAAGCCAGAATCTGAAGGCGTGTCCATGTTCTCTGCCTTTCTCTCTCTACTTCTCTCCAATTTCAATTAATCAATCCTCTTATTTTCTCTTGCCCTCTGCCTCTCTCCATCCCCATTTTTTCCCTTAACCGTGAGTTAACATATTCTGATTTATATCATCTTTCAATTAAGTACCTGGTAGCATCTATCAATAACTAAAGTCTCTGCGCTATTGTTTAATTTCTAAAGACAGTTTAATCAGTCATTGATCATTTGGCGAACTTTCTCCTCCTTAAGCAATGATGGGATCTGGGCTGAATTGAGGTAGGGAAGTTGAAGAAATTAGGAATGGGCTTTGTCAACTTGAAAGACCTAGGGATACCTCTTCTAACTGTGAGCTGGGCAAAGGAAGTGGACCGTGTATACTAGATACCTATTGACAATATTGTGATTATCAGTTGATAAAACTATAGGACAAAACACCCCCAGAAGGCAGAACTAAAAGCTGTAAAAACTTATTGAGCTTGGGAGCCTCTGGGTTGGTTGAATGGTTCTTCTGGTCTTGACTGGGCTTGAACACATGCCAGGGAATCAGCTGGTTGTCAGCTGACCCAGAACAGCCACAGCTCAGACAACAGAAACACCTGGAGCAGAGGCTGTTTCATCCTTCACCAGAATAGCTCAGCGATTTTCTTCATGGTGATGGCTGAAGTGGAAGAATGGACACTGAATCATTCAAGGGCATTTTCAAGGTTCTATATACAGATGACATTTGCTAATATCCCTTTTGTCAAAGAAAATCAGATGTCCAACCTCAGAATCAAGAGGCAAGGAAATAGATAGTATCTGTTTAGTGAGAAAAACTATCAAAGTCACATGGCAAAGGCGCTTAGATACAGGAAGAAGAGAAAAATTGGAGCTATTAATACAATCAATCCACTGCATCATGGCAACAAGCCCAGTGATACATATAACAGACTAGTTTTGATCCACATCTTTCCCTGGCAAGATTTGTACAGAATGTTCCTCATACCAAATAATGAATGAACTACCAAGGTTGGAATTTTAGAGCCCTCTCAAACAACAGCAAATAAATAACAACTTTGTCTCTAGGTAAAGCTAGTATACACAATAGCAAGAACAAAGAACCAATTGAATTTTCTCCCCTACAGCCCCATAACTCACCCCCTCTCCACCCTAACTCATATACAACACAACTATGCTTCTGGCATACTACTTTCTAATTTGTTGGGTTTAAAAAAAAATAAGGCTTATTAAACTTTATAGTGCTTTCTGAATAGCTCAGAACTGAAAGTGTGCAAATAGTAGGCAGACCAGAAACCTTGAGTAGTTAGAGGTTCTGTCATCAGTACCCTCTTTTCCTCAGTGGTGTGTTAGGTTCCATTTCAAGAAGGGAACGTTTATATTTTTCTTCTTTTTCTGCCAGGAGTGAATGAATAAGATTTCTACAAGTGGTCTACAGTGAGCATCAGGGATATATAACCCAGTATAAAGGTTATTCTGGTCTTTTGTTCCTGTTCATAAATCAGAGGGTAATTGAAAATCAGGATAGATGGGACTTAGAAGTAATCTACTCTAGCATTTCCCAATCCTTAGTAAGTCACATATACTATCCACTATTTTGTAACATATGTTCTGCCTTTCAGTATTTTTAGTTAAATTTGCTCATTTTTAGAACCTAAATTAATTTGTTTAATAAATTATATCACAACCACAAATTGAAAATTCAATATGATTTGATGCAAGGAGAAGATAACATAAAATAAGCAGAATGAAAATTCCACAATCTAATGAAAATCTGTCCTGATGTTTGAACCTTTGGCCCACCCAATATTTACTAAAAAGGGAGCTTAGCAAATGTGAAGGGAATGTTAAAGAAATATTCCCAAATTCACACATTCCTTCTAATGGAGTCAGACGATAGAGAGAGACTTAAAAAGGGCATCACCCTCTCACTAGCCGACTCAATGATATTTAATGTCCTGTTCCTGTGTCCTAAAATTATCTCAGACGTCCTAAGTTGTGTGTGCACTTCACAGTATGGGGAATAACAATATCCCAAGTCCCTCTGCTACAGATGGAAGAATGAATGACACCTCCTCTTCCTCCATTCTGATGGTTCCTTTTGTGCCATGACACTATTGCTTTACATCTTACCCAGAAGCTGGGTTTAGGGAAGAGAAAGGGAATTAGCCACAAAAAAAGTAAAAGTTATAACTGACAGATGGTGCTTTTCACTGCCAAATTGGAGCTTACCTGGTTTTCAATGACCTCTGCTCTTCCTGTTCTCCAATGGTAGAGGACATAGGTGGTAGCCTATTGAAAGAAATAGAAAGTACCCCATAATTCCAGAAGTAAAAAGTCTGCCTAGATTTATCACTAAGACTCTTACATCAAAATTCTTGTAGTAAGACATAGATATACCTCCAGTTGTCTCACCAAGGAAAGCATTGTGTAAGGAAAAGGTCAAAGGAGCAAAACTATCTAAATCTAATTCACCCTTGGGGGAAGCATAGGCGCTGAGCTAATGGCATTCTGAATCCTCTACGGCAAACTATTAAGGATTTTCAAAAGGAGGTAGAGAAATCCTCTTTGTCTCCTTATCTTTTCAGGATGAATCTTTAGTTGAAAATCCTTTCTCTAAAAAAAAGTAGGATAAATGTAGTCATACTCTCAGCTCAGTTCTTTATTCCACTGCCTGTGATCTGGAGTAAGTTTCTGAGACATTGCTTCACACAGGAGAGCGAACATTGCTCAAGAAATACCCTCCATCACATTTTTACAGATGACACTGATTATATCAAACATTGTTTCGTTTTCATTTTAAATATATTTTACTTTTGGGGAGCAATATGATATGTGCATTAAAATAAATAGCTATTCTTTCTCCCATATATTGTAAGGATGAAATCAAAAGGGCAAGTATCTTAATCTTTGGGACATGGGTGCTCACACCTAATACCTATTACATGAATTGAATATTTCTTCATACTCCAATTTTAGTGTTTCATACATTTATTACCTCATCTCTACAGCTCAGGCCAAGTTATTCATGCTGATGGAAACAAGAAAAATTCCATTATCTATCAACCCATCTCTATTATTTCCTCCTAATTGTGAGATGCCTCCCCACCATGTTGTCTCTTGATTGTCATCAAGCAAGTTTAGGACACCCCAATTCAGTTCTTAAGATATTGAAAGAGATACTAAAGCTTTCTGAGCCTCAGCTTTTCACCTATAAAATAGGAGTAATAGTATCTACTAAGTGGAAATATTGCAAAGATTAAAATAAGGCAATATAAGTAAATCTCATAGCGCATTTAAACATAAATAAGTGGTCACGAGTATTATTACTTCGGCAAATGCATATGAAACAGAGCTGAATACACATGCTGTGGGAACAGAGCCAGGGTAGGGTCCATCTTTGTTTCATTCATAATCTCATTTCCAGTGTCAATTCCCACTGGTGTACAGCGGGTACTGTGTTTTTTGGATGAATGAGTGAACGGTCTGGCATTGTACCTTATTAGCTGTGTGATCTTGGACAAGGCATTTATTCCTCTGCACATATTTCTGCAACTGTGAAGCCAAGATAATATATTTCTTATAGAGCCACTGGGGAGCTTTAATAGAGTGGTCAATAGGAAGTGTGCAGCACAGAGTGTGGCACATGCTGTGCTTTTCACAAACATTTCTACCCAAATCTCTACTGTCCTACTTTTGAGGAGCCAGATAAAGAACTCAGGTCAACATTTCCTGGTGAGGCATCGATTTAGGAGTTATCTTTTAAAATGGGCAGTGTCCAGGGGCCCAAGATGTAAAAGGGAGTACCCCACAGCACCCACAGGGTATCATCTAAAATGTCAGCAATTTGACCCTTTATCACTCCCCTGTAGAGCAGCAAGGTGATATAGGTCAGGTACTAAACAGGCCAGTTAAGCATGTGGATGATCCCAAAAAGAGGGAAGGAAATGATCTCTCACCCACACCTCACACTCTCATTCTTAAAGGGTCTATGAAAAAGATTCCATCATCGTTGTCAACATCAGTTAACTGTCTGTGCTTTTATGAGTTTTGTCATGAAAAGGATTTCAATTTGGATAAAGGGAAAGAATCACATGATTGATTAGTAATGTCTGCCCATGGACACAGGATGGGGTGTTGTGACTGGTGTGCCTTGGAGAGATTTATATGACAGCACTCAGAAGGGAGATTTGTGCTATAGCCTTTACCAAAAGGCATGGTCCTTTCATTGCAAAACTTAGCAACAGTAAAAACAAACATCTATTTTTCTTGTTTCGCAGTTTTTCACTCTCAAGGCAACCATCTCATATTGGCAGGTCTTGGTGGAACATGACATCTTAAAATAAATAGGAAAACAGACACTGAAGTAACCCTTCCAGAAACCCCTGACACTGCAGGGCAAATGTATAGCATGTAGTAGTCCTGCCTGCCTCCATACAACAGCTGTTTACTGAGCACCTACTATGTTCCAGGAAGGGTTCTTACTGCTGTTTTGTTTGGTGAACAAAGCAGACAAAAAGTCCTCACCCCATGGAGCTTATTCTGGTGGAGGATGCTACTGGCCTTCGTTTTGATTATTAAGTGTATTTATGAGAAAAAAATTCTAGCCATTGGAAAACTGCTCTCCAGAATGTGTACTAAACAGCAAGGGCTTTCTTACTATCACCTGCATAGTCTGGGCAGATTTTAACTGCACAACCTCTCATTATTCTGGGGCCCAATTATCAATTTCACCCCTATTTATTAATGCATAGTTAGCAGAAATGGCACTCCAGGTTCCTGCCATGCACTCTGTCAATGTGGCCACATGATAAAACACAGAGAATCTGAATCACCAAATGTTGGGTCCCTTCTAACCTGACCACAACTGCAGAGATGTCATCTCCGCATCATCTCCTCACTCTGTACCTGCACCCCCGCCCTGATGCTCCTATGGTCTAACCTACCTATGATCAGCTTTAAGAACAGGGTTTTCTTCACTTTGGGAGCAGCAGGCTGTGTCCAGGTGCTTGGCCAAAATTTCCCACCTGTATTTACCGATTTGATCAGTGGTGAAATTTGTGTCACTAAACCATTAAATTTATAGAAGAAAATATAGGCAAAACTCTATATGACATACATCTCAGCAAAATCTTGAAAAACACATCCCCCAAAGCAAAGGAAGTGAAGGACAAGATAAACAGATGGGGTTACATCAAAATAAAAAGCTTCTGTACAGCAAAAGAGACATTAACCAAAACTAACAGACACCCCACCAACTGGGAAAAGATCTTTGCACACAATACATCTGATAAAGGACTGATAACAAAAATTTACAAGGAACTCACACAACTCAACAAAAACAAAGCCAATAACCCAGTCAAAAAATGGGCAAAGAGCTAAAAAGACACTTCTCCAAAGAAGAAAAGCAAATGGCCAACAGGTACATGAAAAAATGTTCAACATCACTTATAATTAAGGAAATGCAAATCAAAACCACAATGAGATACCACCTCACACCTGTGAGGATGGCACACATTAAAAATACAGGCAACAACAAATGCTGGAAAGGATGTGGAGAAAAAGGAACTCTTCTACACTGCTGGTGGGAATGAGAACTGGTCCAACCACTATGGAAAGCTGTATGGCGATTCCTCAAACTGCTAAACATGGAGCTTCCATATGACCCAGCAATACCACTTTTGGGAATTTACCCAAAGGACACAAAAACACTAATCCAAAAGGATACATGCCCCTGTATGTTCATTGTGGCACTGTTCACAATAGCAAAGGTATGGAAGCAACCCAGATGTCCAAAAATAGATGATTGGATCAAGAAGATGTGGTACATATACACAATGGAATACTATTCAGCATTCAAAGAAGATAAACACATGCAATTTGCAGCAACATGGATGGAATTAGAGGGGATCATACTCAGTGAAATAAGCCAGAAAGAAAAAAATATCCAATGGTTTCACTTGTAACAGGACTATAAGGAAACCAAATAGGAGAGAGAGAGACATTCAGTGGAGGGGAGTGCGGGGGGGAGGGGAGGATAAGGGCACAAAATGGAGTAGAAAAGGACACAAGGGACCACGGAGATGGATCACGGGTGAATTGGTGGTGGGTTACCCAAGGAGAATACAAAATGTAAAAAACATAAATAACAATAAAAATATATTAAAAGAAAAAGAAATTTGTGTCACTAGCTTGAGTCAGATGCTCCAGCTGGTCAACTGCACTTTGATCCGTGGAGAGCCCTAAAGCTCTTCTGTGCTGGGGAAGAAAGTGTGTGGCAGTATCCCTGGTTCCCGAAACTCTTTAACCTTGTAGTCAGCCGAGGTTTTACATTCCCATCTGCCCCTTCCAATATTTTCAAATGACTCCAAGTCTCTCAATGCAGTTTCTCAGGGAGTGGGGGCTTTCATTACTGGTCTGTGGACAGGGGTTAGAGGCAGGGGTGCTTGTATTAGTCAGTCATTCAAGTCTCAGAAACCCAATTCAAACTGACGTAAGGATGAAAAGAATTTTACGGTTCATGTAACTGAAGAGGGCCAGTTTTAGGTCTGGCTGAGTCAGGAATCTGCTTCTCTTCTCTATGATGGAGTCACTCCTGGCAGATCTCCTCCACTTGGTGACTTTACATCACATTAGAAAAAGAGAGCTTCTCTTTTGTACTAGTTCCAGCAAAAGTCCCCAAATTGATGCTCATTGGCTCTGATTGGTCAGGTTAGGGTCACAGTACACCCATCTGGAGCATTTCTCTGGAAACATGAACCCTCAGGTATTGTTTGGTGCCATATGACAACCCAGATAACTTAGCCCCCATCCTGAAATCGGCTGCTTGTCAAGAGTTTTAAGTCACCCAGTTTACCTTCTTCAGCGCTAGACATCTGTAAGTTGGAGTCATCACACTTTCTGAGCAGAAACATACCCAAAACAAGGATGTCATTAGGAGTCATTCCCCAGCAATGTTTTGTACTAACTGCCACATCAAATGTTCTCTACCTCTCTGCTGAAGAAATGAAGACCAATTCATGATGGCTCATTTTTAGTAGCATTCTCACTGTCACCACCACCATCTATCTAATCATTTATACCTCACTTTTTCCTGTAGAACCTGAATGGTCCTTAAGGCTGGTCTGGACAACGAGACTGCTCCACGTGACCCCAGCCAGAGGAACCATACCAGTCCTACAGGGTTTCTGCTGAGCCCCTATTGGCACTCACATCACACAACAGTGCAATGTTCTGTGCCCTTTCTGTATCCCTACCAAAGTGCGCGTTTCTTAATAGCAGGGATTATCTCCTTGATCTCTGATATCCCCTGTACCACAAATATTATAGTCACTTGATAAATGTTTGTTGAATAAGTACTATGACCAGTAACAGCAAAAGATAAGACATAGTCCATAACCTTGAGAAGCTTAGTCTATTCATTAAAAAAAAAATACTAATACTCATGATGACACCAACTAATGTTAATCAAGTGCAATGTGAGCTTAGAGCTTTGCATCCATCATCTCATTTAATGATCCTGACAACTGCTCCTGGTGTCATATACTGTCACTAACCCCATTTTCCAGATTAGGAAGCTGAAGTTCCTAGAGTAAATTAAAGTTGCATTATTTGAAAATAGTGGAATCAGGTCTGATTCCCATGTGTGCTTGATTATAACACATGTTTCTAATCACTAAAGTAATACCTGCTCAATAAAGGCAGGACGAATGAAAGGTGAGGGAAGCCATAATAAAATAATATGCAGGAAGCTGGCAGGGAGCTCTCTGAGACAATCATCTTGACAGAAAATCAACATGTATGAAGATATTAAGCTGGTCCAATTTTTAATTAGTAGGGGGTCTCTGAGGAATGAAGCAGCGATCTAGAGCTATGTCACTGACAATATCTGAAGGCCCATGGAAATGACATGGGTCACTGGAAAACCAGCAAGCACCGGCTGTTCACCCTGATTTTCTCTCTGGGCTGAAAGAAGAGCTAGAAAAAGGAAGAATCTGCAGGCTTCACTAAATGTGGGGTCAAAGGGGCAAGATGGATGAGCTCTGCTCCTCCCAAATTTATCTCACATTTATCTCACATTCAGAATGTCACCAAGACCACATCTGTCAAAACTGTGCATGCCTGGTAACTTATCCAAGTAGTTCTTTCTACTGCCCTATATATGTCTGCCCATAGGGATCTGAGCAGGAGGCAGAGGAAAGGACACAATAGGAGGGATAGCCTCTCAGGACTCGCCCAAAGGAAGAGGGCAGAGTAGGTGGGGAAAGCTTAGTGAACAACGTAGAGAGAACAAAGGGAATGAAAAGCAAAGCAAGTGATTCCATGAGGCCTGTACCAAGTGGATAACAAAGACTTTGAGGTCTGGTTGAACATGAGAAGACTTTGTGCCAAACTGAGGGTGGGATTTCTGGAGAGTCCTAAGGAGTTAGGCCCATGGAGCTATAGGAAATGTCTATTCAACAAGCAGTGATCATGTGCAGATATACTGTGTATGTACTGAACCAGGTAAAGGGAAACTCTAAGAGCAGTTCTCCCACGGGAATCTTATGTGGGACACAACCCAGAAAATTGTCAATGATGATACAATGTAAGAAATCCCCAAAAATGGGTATGCAGAGGATGTTCTTAGTTAAAATTACTAAGGACAAATTGTTATTTTATTAAACCTTTTTATTTTCTTACATCATTATTTTTGTATAATATTTGATTACTCTACTCAAGTGTAATCCCCATAAATCTCCTGCTACCAAACATCGCCTGTGAACCATCACCATCCCCTGTTTTGATCCTTCTCCCTCCCCTACCCATCCCCTGCTGTATGTCTCAGATCTATAGTTCCAACAGATTTTGTCCTTTTTTTTTTAAGGACTTATTTATTTATGCATACAAGCTGGGGTACAGGCCAGAGGTGTGGGGCGGCGAGAGGGTTCACCAGAGACAGAGTGGGGAGCAGAACAGGCAGATGTACGGAAATACACTGCTGAGGGGAGCAGCGGGCGAGGCAGGAGAGGTCAGCAGCCATGTGGGAATCTCCCCAGCCGGGCGTCAAACTCGCGCCGCCACTGCCGACAGCTCCACAGCGTAGTGCTTAACTGCTGCACCACCAGGGAGGCCCTGTCTTTTTTCTTTTTTTTTCACACTTTGTTTGGTTCCCCTATATTCCCCCTGTAAGTGATACCATCCAATATTTTTCTTTTTCCTTCTTTCATATCATGAAGCAAAATCCCTTCCAGCTTCATCCATGTTGCTGGAAATGGCACAAGTTTATCTTTTCTGATTGTATCCCATTGTGTATATATACCACATCTTCTTGATCCAGTCCTCTATTTGGGGGCATTTAGGTTGTTTCCATATCTTATCTATTGTAAATAATGCTGCTATAAACATAGGAGTGCAGGTTTCATTTCCAATCAATGTTTTTGTGTCCTTTGAGAAGATTCCTGGGAGTAGAATTGCTGGGTCAGATGACAGACCCATTTTTAGTACTTTAAGGGTCCTCCACACAGCTTTCCATAGTGATTGGACCAGTTTGCATTCCCACCAGCAGTGTAAAATGGTTCCTTTTTCTTCACATCCTCGCCAGCATTTGTTGTTGCCAGTTTTTTTTAATATGGACCATTCTCACTAATGTGAGGTGATTTCTCATTGAGATTTTGATTTGCATTTCCCTGATCACAAATGATGTTGAACATTTTTTCATATGCTTGTTGGCCATTTGCATTTCCTCTTTGGAGAATTGTCTTTTTAACTTTTCTGCCCATTTTTTGACTGGGTTGTTTACTTTGTTTTTGTAGAGTTATGTAAGCTTTGTAGATCTTTTATATCAGTTGTTTATCAGTTGTATAGAGTACAAATATTTTAAAGACAAACTATTAAAGTAAAAAGCATCCATGATGTTTGTAGAGACGAAAGACTTTATTCAAGGGGATCTGCTATGATGGGGGTTTGCAGTGGGGGAGAGAATGAACTAACTTAATGGGATTTTTGCTGAGGGCAGGCCGGGGTTACCAGACACTTCCTGGCCGATGGAAAGGGATGAGGAACTTGATCAGATAACAATGGTGATCAGATATTGATCTGGATAAATTGACTAAGCAAGATTCTAGCTAAAATATGCAATTCATAGGCATACACAGAAGTCTAAAAGTCAAGGCCTAGCTGAAAAAGAACTCAGAAAAGCCTGAGTGGAGCTTGGCCAAACAGAGAATCCTGATCATTACTTATCCCAGTCATCACTGGAAGGGGGCATCACTGTATTGGGCTTCAGAAGGTTAAGTGAGTTCTATAAAATGAATAGGATTCACCAAAATGGAGCATGGGAGGAAGAACAAAGTGTCATCTGGACCTTCTGGAAGCAAAAGAAGCATGAAGCAAAATCAAGAGAGAACATAACATTTCTTAGAACTGCTAGAAACTCAGTCCAGTTTGTGCTTAGGGGGAGAGGTGGGAAGCTACACTCAGAGTTTGAAATGTATCCTGAAGCCACTGGAGGCCTTCACCCCTGGGTTTTCCATCCAAGGGAAGAGATGATCATCACTTCTTACAGGGCAGTCTGGGGTAGTTAGTGCCTTGACTCCCAATAATAAAAAAGATGCCAGCTCTTTGTGAACATCTGGTACCAACACCCAGTCATCTTGCAGTGAAAACCAAAGGAAGCACTTTGCCCTCTTTCCCTGAGTATAAAAACAGGACCCTGGTGTCTTCTGTTATTAAAACTCTCAGAGCCCGAGAAGATGCATTTTGGACCTGACAGTATGTGAAAACCCACATAATTTTTCCAGCCTAATTCCAGTTCAGTGACCTCACCTTAGTGGCACATAAGGATTATCTTGAAGTTTTAAAGGAACTATCTATGCCTTGGTCACCCTCAAATTCAATTGTCTTTGGTGGAGCTGAACATTGTATTTTGCAAAACTACCCCGGGGGGTCCCTTACCATAGCTGAGGTTGAGGTCCAATGTAGAGTACACAGCACAGTAACAAGAAGTCTTGAGGAAGGAATGGACGCCCTGTGCCAGGTACTCCAGCTGAAAAGATTCTGGGTCAACTCTGCAAACCAACCTAGCAGGTCTTCAAAAGCTGTCCGTGGCAACTTTTGAGAACGATGAGTGCCCCACCCTCTTTTTATGGACAGATGCAAAAGGGCCTTGTTCGGAAGCCAAGTAAGACAGCTAGAGAGAAAGGGTGGCACACCTGTCCCTGAGCGCCGAAGGGCATCATCTCACTCCCCAACCAGGTTGTCTGAGCAGCAGTAGGAGCTTTGTCAAGGATTTCTTTCTCACCTGAACTCACCCGGAAACTTCAGGCGGGCTCATTAGCACTTTACACACGCTCACCCAGTCCCACACATCACCTTCCTCCTCACCCCCACCTCCAGATCATTTTTTTCATTTGCCCATTTATTCAGTGCAGGCGGATTTTGTTCCCTGGGCTCCGAAAAGCACATTTTTGGAATGGAAATGCTGGTGGGAGAGAGGAGGTTGCGGGCTCTGAAGCCGTCTATCACCCATCATTGCCCTCCTGGTGAAATCCCATCCATCAGGAGCAGGGAGTGACAAGCCCTCTAAATACTTCCCAAGGCACTACCAGGTTTTGTTTCCTCTGCACTGAGACAGCAAATCGTTAGCTCAGAGCCCCTGGGCTGTTTCTGTCGGCAATTAACAGCTGCCCTGGTGTTAATTCCCAATCAATAGACCCCAATGCTGCTGCTCTTACAGCTGTCAGCTTCTGGCCTCCACAGCACATTTTGAAAGTAACTTGATGGGGCAGTGAGACTTTGCTCCCCAGCCACTCCCCAGCAAAATCCTCACCAGGCTCCCGGAAGGACCAAATTCTCCCCCCACCCCCTAGAGAGAGGTTGTGAGGGACCAAGGACGGGGTGTGAGCGAGCAACTAGCTCCACCTCCTCCCGCAAGTCACATGACAACTTGGGAGCTAGGCGGAATCAATACCCCTCTGGAGGACCAGCCCCTTGGGATATTCATGAAGCTTCGTTTTTCTATTTTGGCTTTTTTTGGAATTCTTTTCTGTTCTGTTTGTTTTGAGATGGCTGTATTTTTCCTCCATCTAAAAAAATCCTTCTCATTCAAGTCAGTCTTTTTTCTTCTTTAATCACATCGCCACAGTTTCTCATTTCTGAACTATGTTGCTTCCTCCAGCTCCCTGTGGACAGAATGAGACCAGAGAGGATGGTAAAATAATCCAGCTGCCTCCCTGCAAGACAGGAGCCTGGATCGTGCCAGCCATCATGGCCTGCTACCTTTTAGTGGCCAATATCCTACTGGTCAACCTCCTCATCGCTGTCTTTAAGTAAGTGGGTCCTTCTTCAGAGCCCTGGGGAATGGGGGCTTAGGCACCTGGAGAGGAGCCAGTGCTTCAGAGAGCAGTGGAGATTTTCACTTCATTCTTTCTGCCCTTTATTTCAGCAATACCTTTTTTGAGGTAAAATCAATATCCAACCAAGTGTGGAAGTTCCAGAGGTATCAGCTCATCATGACTTTCCATGAGCGACCTGTTCTGCCCCCACCTCTGATCATCTTCAGCCATATGACCATGATATTCCAGCACCTGTGCTGCCGATGGAGGAAACATGAGAGTGACCCAGATGAGAGGGACTATGGTTTGAGTAAGTTTTGAGTGACCGTCCCCCACAACCACAAAGCAGAAACCCCTCCGACTTCCCTTCCCACAGGCAGCCACGCAAGCTGCTCGGTTCATCCTGCTTGCTGCAGACAGTCTGCAGCGCTGAAGACTGGGAGGCCGTGGCAGGGGATGCGTGCATGAGCAACAGGACTACGAAGAATTAGAAGCTGAAATCGAACATTCTTAGCCTCACATCTTTCTTACTGAGAATCAGTTTCCAGCAGGGCTACTGGAACACCTTCATAACTCCTAAGTTTCTTACTTTCCAGAGTTCCCACTACAACGTACATCCACCAAATTAATATCCTTCCAATGACATATTTAATGTAAGCATCATTACATACATCAAGTTGAGTTGCAGGTGACTATGTTTGATTTTCCATTGTCATTTCCAGACCAATCATTTTTTTGAAGATCTTAAGCATTTTTTCAAGCCTTGTGTCTATATGACTTCATGAAGAATGTGCCCTGCTTTCCATTTTCAGAGGACAAAACAGAAGACACTCTGCCATCCATCTTGTAGCCCAGTGTTTCTAAGAGGAAGTACAGTTGGCACTGGGGTAGAACAATTCCTCTTTGTGTAGGATTGCCCCACACATTGCAGGAGATTTAGTACACCCAGCCTCCTCTCACTGAACACCAGTTCCTCCTGCAGACTCCTAAATGTTTCTTGGGTACCACCCACAGTTAAGAACCACCAGAAGCCCAGCCTCATACAAGCAGGCTACTATGGTTACTCAAAGTGTATCAAGTAGGCCACCTACACTAAGTCTACTGAACAGGAGCCAGCAGGACTGAGGCTCAGTAATTATCTTGGGGTAATAACTACTGTGTCTAAAGTGTGAAACCAAAATCATTCAGTGAGCTGCTTTCCTAAGTCTGAAGCGTTTTAACAACTTCCCTAACACAGCAATTCCTGACTTCTTTCTAGACATTAAAATTGGAGAGTGGTGGGCCCCTTTCCCTAACCTCTATTCAGATTAGGAATGTCATTAGCCCCAAGAATCACAGGCCATTGCTCTTCTCTACCTCATACCGCTCATCTTTTTCCCACAGAACTTTTCATAACTGATGATGAGCTCAAGAAAGTACATGATTTCGAAGAGCAATGCATAGAGGAATATTTCAGAGAAAAGGATGATCGATTCAACTCATCCAACGATGAGAGGATACGGGTGACTTCAGAAAGGTGTGTCGGGGGGTGGGGGGCGGAAATTTCACATCATTGCTTCACCAATTGATTTGGTTTGCATAAACACAAAAAACAGACGCAACCCCCCTTCCTTCTGTGTTTATTTTTATTGTCCAAGAAATCATGGCACTAATGAGAGAACAAGACATTGGCTAAAGTGCCTACAAATCAAAATCCCAGACTTAAGAATCCTAGATTTCCCCAGCAGATGGTAACAGACACCCCCCTGGACACTAGGGCTTGCTGAGTCCAGGACGGGGCTAGAGCTGCTGGCTCAGACCAGAAAGGGGAAACTTCTAACACAGACACAAACCAAAAAGAGAACCAGCCCAACTCAAGGCCCTCCAGCAGGTCTGTGTTCTTAATAGACCCCGAGCCTCTTCTCCAGGGAGTGGGATGTCCTAGGCTTGGCTTATATAGATAGATGCTCAATACCTTATGAATAAATAACAGTGAGAGCCTTGTGAATTAGTATGACGGTTAGCTTTTGATTTTTTAAATTATTTTGTTGTTTCTTCTTATAGAACAAGATAAAAGCAAAGTGATAAAAGCAGATTTTTCAACCCAATGGTTATATACTTTTAGATCTCTAACCAAATAGTTTTGTGGGCTAGTAGAGCTATAAATAAAATTTCAAACTAAAGACAAGAGTCCTTTAAATTTAATAAATCTAGCCTTGTGCAAGTGAACTTATATTTTCTATTTTCTCATTTTGCTTTAAACTAATAAAAACTTCATTCTAGCTGTCCCATTCAAAAGCCAGCATTTGGGAACTACTGTTCTAAAGAATGCCAAAATCCTACAAAGCTTGGTATAACTTTAACTTTTAAGCATTTGTGATATAAAGTAGTCAGAAGCAAATTATAAATAGAAAGGTATATTGTAGACTTTAGTCAATATAGTTCAGACTGCTAAGATGTGATCTAGTTTTCATGAAGTAAAATTTCATAAAATGACATTTTGTCTACTTAGTCAATTCATACATTTACTATTGGTTCTATCCACAAATGAAATTTTTCTGTCCCTGGCGCTTTATTTCTTTAAAGAATACAGTCTAGATAACTAAGTATATGCACATATACCACTGAGTGATTGTATCCAGAGATATCCAGCCAATATTAATAAACTTTAAAGCCATGCACAGATTTTATACACATCTGTCATTGTAAAATAGAGCATTTTATGATGACATGCTGTGAAGCAACTTCCTGGCAAACCTAGCAGGAAAAACAAATCTGAGATCTCTCTCATCCTGAAGTCTTGAAAAAGATATTTATTAATGTGCATCTGGCTCTCAGAAAGTTGTGCTCTGTGGACACACTGCCCACATCTCAGATATATTAAGGATGTGCCTAGGAGTCTTTGGGATGCTTTGGGAATTCAGAAGGCCAGAAATCGGGGAGGAAAGAAAGGTAGCTGGAAGGAACATTAAGATTCAAACAAGCCCTTGCTTCTCTGGATACCTAGAACGAGAGGTGCAAACACCAGCCCACGTGACCATGTCGTCAGCATGTCACCAATCCCTTTCCAATGGAAACAGAAAGGAACTATGGCACCTCCTGAGTCTCTCACATCACATATGCAAATATTTCGATACTACTCCTTCACCAAGGCCTGGTCCTCTCTGGGTGGTGACAGCCCCAAACAATGGTCTATAGTGAATGGTTCCCAGAAGTCCAGGGAGAGCCTAGGCCCACCCTCCCTGTGCTCCTTGCACTTCTCTCAGGGTTTGTTTCAGGTTTTGGTGGCAGTAGTGGTGGCGGTGGCGGCAGCAGTGGTGGAAGTGGTGGTGGTTTGGGTTGGTTTTGTATTTATTTGTAAGTGTACAAAATCCATAAAGATAAAGAATATCTTTCAACACTAGACTGAACTCACACAACGGAAACACTATGAGGAGCATGAGGGAACAGAGGTGAAGTAGCAAAGAATGAATCCACAGTACCCATCCCACACATTCTAGTAAATGTTTTTTTAAGTGAAGTGGCAGGTGAGATCATGTGTCCTATTTACATTCATTCATAGATAGATAGATAAACAGAGGATAGATAGGTGATAGGGAAATATATATACACACACACACGCATACATATATACACATTTATAAATACACATATATACATACATATAAGTATATACATACATATATATACACACACAAAGAGAATATATACAGACCTGGATAAGTACATGTTCTGAATTTATATAAGGTAATTGTATACATTCTATAAGAATATTATAGAATTCATCCCTCATGTTAGACAACCCCAGTACAGACACTTTGTAATCAGAGGAAAAAAAGCTGTCTCTTTGCTCCACTAAAAGACTTGGGAAAAGGTTTTCTTTACATAGTGAGGCCTATGTTCCTTCCTGTGCTACTGACTTTAAACTACAATTTATTTAGACAAGGTGAATTTGCATGAATCTTTTTATAAATACAAAGATACTACCATAATTATAAATTTAAATGGATCATTATTAAATAATATCTCTGTACCCAAATAGTATGTAAAGAGCTCAACAAAATATTCAGGAGATCATTCGTACCTTGGAGAAACTCAATTCTGAAAAGACCTTGTCTTTTTTTACATAGCAATTTTTCCACAGCAATGATTCTTATACATCTAAGCAATACAATATCAGAATATAATGGGATGATTGAACAACATCTGGGTCAATGTCTGGCTAATAACATTAAAATAACTAAATTCTAAAAAATTTATCTTACATTTTTGTCAATTTTTACGCAGTATTTGATTTTTCCCCTCAGGTGTAGTCCCCACAGTTCTCCCAACACCATAGCACCCATAATCCATCACTATAGTTCCTTGTGCATGTCTGTCCCCTATTTTGACCTCTCTTCCCACCCCCTAGCTGTATGCCTCAGATGTATGGTCAGCTTGCAACTTTTGTCCTTTTTCCTGACCATTTGTTTGGTTTCTCTAGATTCCGCATATAAAGAAAACTATCCAACAATTTATCTTTTTCCTTCTGACTTATGTCACTTAGCATAATCCCTTCCAGCTCCATCCACATTGCTGCAAATGGCATGAGTTTATCTTTTTTGATGGCTGAGTAGTATTCCATCGTGCATATATACCACATCTTCTTGATCCAATCATCTGTTTGGGGGCAATTGGGTTGTTTCCATATCTTGGCTTAAAATGACCAATTTTTTTAATTATTATTTATGTCTTTCACATTATTGTGTATTCCCCATAGGTTACCCACCACCAATTCACTTTGAACTGTCCCTTGTGATCTTTTCTTCCTGGTTTCGAGCCCTTATCTTCCACCTCCCTCACTAAATGTCTCTCTCTCATTTGGTTCCCCTATATTCCTGCCGTAAATGAAGCCATTCAATATTTTTATCTTTCTTTCTGGCTTAACCAAATTTTTAACCTATTAAGTGACATTGGCAACAGGCTTCTTTTCTGGGGATTTTTGGCTGAAAAAAAAGTCAGTTCTTGAAGGCTGTTCCATCAAATTCTGTGTTCCTTGTCCTTTTTAAAATTCAGTTCTGATTCAGTGCATGCATACTGGACTTTCACTGTATGCCAGGCAATATGGTAGCCACTGAGGATCAACAGGCAGTCCCTGTCCTCAAAAAACACATTCCCCTTGAGTTTCAATGTACATGGTTCTAAAGAATAGTGAGAAACTTCTAACCCAGTAGTTCTAAATTTTGAGGGCTTCCAAATCATCTGGAGGACCCATTACAACACAGATACTGGGTATCTGTATAACACCCTCACCACCACCACCACCCACTTCCAATTCACTGTGCCTGGAATGGGACCTGATAATTTGCATTTTCAACAAGTTCACAAGTGCTGATGTTGACACTGCTGGTTTGGGGAACAAGCTCTGGAAACCAGTGATGGAACCTAATATACAAGTTAAAAGCCCAAAGTTAGGAGAAGATGGTACAGAATTATTCACTGTGAGACATATAAAAATCAGTACCATAAATTTAGAAAAGGTTCTGGAGGTCACCGAGTACAGATAAGCAATTATTCCCCCTGTACATGTGACCAATGACAACTTAACAAATATGTACTGAGTAACTGGTACCAGCAGAGCCTGGGGTTGGGGGTGGAGATATAAGGACTCTACTTTGAAAGAATACATAGTCTAGTTATAACCAGCCTCTATTTGAACACTTCCTGGAAAAGAGAGAAAATGCTTGAGATACCAGTTTTATGAATGAATACAGAAATAAACTAAATTATTTTCTCTTTAAGAAAATATTTTACATATGTGTGATCACATTCATCTCCCCACTTTGCTCTGCCTTTTTCAAATTAAGTATCTCCAGATTCTTTAACTACTTTCACACTTGCCATCAGATCTCCTACTACCCTGCCCACTTTCTCAATACGCACTTTTAAATTGTCAACATCACCCTATAAATATGGTACCTAAATGGAACTTAATTCCCTCTATTTTACTTAGAGCCTAGATTTAAATCCTTTATTCATTCATGTATTATTCGTGAGAACCTACTATGTGCTGGTCTAATAAGAACAAAGTAGAATAAGACAGGAAGTTCTTTTCCATATTATAAGAAAAGGAACACAGTAAATGAAAAGTTTTTAATACTAATTCTGCAGTAACTAACTGTGTGACCTTGAACAAGTTACTTAACACCTCTGAACCTATGTCCTCATCTGCAAAAATGTCATAATAATACCTATGATTACACTGGTCAACAAATTTTTACAAAAGTAATATCAATGAAATAAAATTAGTCATTTCCTATTAATTTGTATGTGCTCAACACGAATATGACAGTCAAATTCTAATTTTGGCTCTAGTTTTTTTTGTAATCTGCAATAAATGGATGTTTACATCACGAAATGCATGCCAATATTAATAGGCCTACGGTTAATACCTGTAAAAAAAATCAAGTCATAGACTACTTAGATTTCTTCACTTGTCTCTTATATAGCTGTTCAGGAGCATCTCTGGGGAGTGTCCAGCAGTAGTTAGCCAGCATTGTAGCGGGCCATTTTGCCTGGTATCTTTGTTCTATTGATGCGATATCTTGATGAAAATGTTCGCCATGTTCATCTCTAACCATCCCACAGTTTTCAGGGAAGAAATCCAGATGGGAATGAAGAAAGTGGATCTTTAGAGACATATTGCAGCCAAATTTCTGATACTGCATCAGCATGTCTTTTACTAGTTCCTTGTAGTTTTCTGCCCTAACATTCCCAAGAAAGTTTGTAGACACTAGGCTTGTCTACACTATTCCATGCTTGTTTCGCATCACCCTGCAGCAAGTTGTTGAAACCGTCATCTCAATGCAGACAGAATGTTTGGCTAGACTATTCTTGACTTTTTTTGCTTCATTATTCCACCAGAAAGAGGAGGAACCAAGCAGAAGAACAGTCTTTTATGTGGCTGCTTGGCTCTCTCCACGCCATGGGACTGCAAACAGCATTGATGGTCTTTTGCCATTTAACCACTGTGAAAGCTGTGTTGGACATGGAGCACAGCATATATGCAGGGCCCAAGGCTTGTCTTGGTCACCAACTTTGCATCCGAAGGAAAGATGATAAGCCTTCTTCACTTGAGAAGTGATACTTTTCTTCTGGTTGGCAACTGTCACTTCCCCACAAATAGAGCAGAAATTGTCCACACTATTAACGCACTTTCGAGGCATTCCTGTTCTGTATTGTGCCTAAATGGATAAAATAATAACAGTTCTATGGGACAGTAGTTTAAACTGTCTTGCACAAAGTCTGAAATATTTTCAATGCTCAACCTTCCCGACAGGCCTTTCTATAGTGCACTGCTGACGTCAGCTTACTTCAGCAGCTGCCTGGCAGTAGTATTGCATTGCATCAGAAAATGATGCAATCAACTCTGGATGATGTGTGCATGATGGTATTATGCAATGCAATGCAATATTACATCATTCTAGGCTGATTTAGGATGTTGTTGCAGTCCTACTGGATAAATTTACATGGTGAAACATATAAATTATATGAAATATCTTCAAAACGAGAGCTAATAAAAAATTTTCAGGGTTATATTCATGTTCAGCACACCAAAATACTACAGATTAGGGCATTTTTAAGTCAGTTATGATCTCACTGTTGACCAATGTTACCGAAAGTTATTAGATAACGTGTAGGAGATACTTTGATTTCAATAAATGGTGGTTATTATCACTATTTGCTTAACACATGTTATTTGCTCTATGATTGCATTACCTTCATGTAACATCTTTGGTTCAAAGTGAGTCTACAATTAACTAATTAAAACCAGGGCTTTTAAAAATATGAGATGATTTAAATCTCTTCAAACCTCTTCTTATGAACTATTTATTTTGACCTAATATCTGGACTATTCAATGCTGTGATTTTTTTCTTTACTTTTTTTCCCTTTGGTTCCCTTTGGCTATTTGGGTAATCCCACCACCATCACCAGATTCCAATTTACCATGTCTGCAATGAGTCTTGAGAATTTGCATTTTAAAGAGGTTCACACCCAAAGACTCTTTAGATGTTGATTTTACCATTTAGTACATTACCATTTAGTACATTAATTTTTCATCCTATTCATTTTCTGTCATTCTTTGTTTGATAAACATACCTACTACGCCTTTAATATAATTCACTAAAATGCTTAACAGCACAGTTCAAGTGAAGCAAGACAGAAATTGGACACTGCTTGACACCAAAAAACTCTTTTGTAACATATCAGTCCATTATTCTACCAGCTCTCCTTTGGTTAATCAACCAGCTAAGCATCCACATTTCTCCAAGCAACACTGTATGTCAACATCCCTGCTAAAAATCACAATCTATTTCATCAAAAATATTGTGCATCTATGTCCATTGTATTGACCTAGATTATCAAAAATGAGACAAGATTAATATTGAGCATTTATAGTCTCCTATTCATTAACCCTATCTCAAAAGATACCATCTGCTTAATTACCCACTACTAAGTCATTTATAAACTAAAATTTCTACTGCAGGAATGATGAGTGTCAGGAAAATACTTTCCTATTTCCAGTCTCTTGGCATTTCTTTTTCATTCCCACTGGTTCTTAAGAGTTATCTATATTTTCTGGTGATCACAGCTGGAAGTTCTTTTCTGGTTCCTTTAACTCACTTAAAGCAGAACTTGCAAACTGGTGACTCGTAGTCAGCATCTACCCACAGAGGGCTATTGTGTTGGACTTGCAGTGATTGTTAAAATCCGCTCTGAATGCCTTTGGACAGGGCATGCTCTCTGCTGCCAGAGAATCCCTGCCTGAATTTTCTTCTGTCTTGCCTGCTTCACTTACTGGATCTACCCCACCCACAGGCATTTAGTTCTCAGGTCTCTGACTTAGCTTCCAGACCATCCTCACCATCACTCCCGCTGTCAGGCTCCACTTACCAGAAGGCATTTTAGTCTGTATTTTCACCATGACTATAACAATTTAAGCAAAGTAGGATGTACATTATTCCTAGAGTCATGCTTTAATCTGACATCATCCTTCCCAAGCCACTGGGCTTTGTGTCATTTTTTCATTTCACTTAGATCTGATAAAGTAATAGACACCTGACTATTAATAGTATGTTCAACTTTTTTATAATTTTTGCTAGTAGTGAGATAAAGGAGTAACAGGCAATATGTAATTCATAATCAAAAAAATAGTGTAATCTGGGTCCTCCCTGGTGGTGCAAGAGGTTGAGCCTTAGCACTATGAAGCTATGGGTAGCCACTGTAGCACAAGTTCGATCCCCAGCCAGGGAGCTGACCCACATGGCGCAGCAGACCTCTCCTGTCTCACCCGCTGATCCCCTCAGCAGTGTATTTCAGTCAATTAGCCTGTTCTGCTCCCCACTCTGTCTCTGTTAATCCTCTGACCCCCCACACTTCTGTCCTACTCCCCAGTCTTGTATGCATAAATAAATAAATCTTAAAAAAATATAGTATAAGCCAAAAAAGATGTTTCACTCACCTTCTACCATTTCATTCTCCAAAGCTGATCTTGGTGTCTCCATTGATTGAGTTTAAACCTTTCTCTGTTTTTCATCCTAGAGTTAATAAGAAGGATAATTGGCCAAAAGGAAGGGTAGGTGACCCTAAAGTTCTTAAATAATTTACGGATTAGGTGTCAGTGTGTGGACATGAAAAAGGTAGCTTTAGCTGTTCTGTGTCATCGCCTTTGATTTGAAAACTTATGTCAGTACATGCTATTTTCCCACAAAAGGGCCCCCAGGATCAGATTGGTGTGATAGGGGCTAGTTCTTGCCCTTCATCCAGCACTCACCCTACAGCACTCAGGAACATTTGAAATTTAAAACAGGCATAGTTTGCTAATCTGCTTTTTCCTTTTACCATTTTACCATATTTCCTTTAACCACATTTTGAGGTTATCAGAAGAGAAAATGAATTCTAGAAAGTACCATAACAATCCTTAAGACATTACATATTGAAGCTGAAATTTTCTGTGCCACCAGAATCTTTTGACTGTCCTCTCCCTCATCACATTGGCTGTAAAACCAGCTCTCTTCTTAGCTGGGTTCCTCACCAAACTACTGAGGCCTCTCTGATGGGCTCTTGACTGTTGCTCTCTTAGAGCAGGGTCAGGAGTCACCTCACATCTTTCCAGGACCCTGTTGTGTGTCCATTGTAAACAACTCCTCAATTATTCTGAATTTGTCACTCAAGCTATGGAAATGCAAAAGAAGAAAAGAAAACAAAGGATTCTGTTCATAAAATGTCTTCATTTCCATAATTCTTTTGTTCTTAGTCACTTCCAGTATCTTCCTCCCTGTGATTCCTATCAATCCATAAATTCTTATTATTCTCACCCCCATTTTATATCCTGACTGGTTTGACCAGAATCAGCTCCTGGGAATTACAATCATGACCCAAAACTCTCCATTTGTTCCTCAGACCCATATTAATCTGTAATGCAAGCACACTTACCCCTAACTTTTCAAGAATATTGTTTTTGTTTTTTAAGATTAAAGGAAGTGCTCTAATTACAGAACACATAAATTTGATCCTAAGAATTTTTATTCTTTTATAACTCCTACACTAAGTTCCCATCAGTTACATTCATATCTAAATGATCATATAGTTAGGTGGTTAAACACATCCAGAATTTTGAGAGAAAATGGCTAAAATAGTTATTTTTTTAAAAAATTCAATTCTTATATACCAAAACTCCTCAGAGTCCACATGAAAGTTAAGATTTGGTTAAGAATAGTTCTGTTACAGGGCAGGGAGAGAAGTACCCCAGAACACCCAAACATGCCAGCTCTAAATAGATTCTGCCATCCATTGCAAAAGGATAAAACATACTCGAGTGCATAAGAACTTTAATAGAAAGGCTCTTTAATGCAATCAGTATGCAACAAAGACAAGACAAAGAACATAGTTTCCAAATCAAACACCTGAAGTTATCGATCCCCTCATATGTAAGTGCCCAGCCAAACAGGGTTGGCCCAAAGCATGGCCACTGAAGCCCAAAAGCCTGCCACAAGTCTAAGGCACCTTCTGGTGAGGACGCACAGAAAAGGGTCAGAAACAACCGGATGAGTCTAAAGGAAGAGAAAAATCAAAATCAAGGTAAAAGCTGCCTCCTCCAGGTCTCCTGGGTCCCCATCTTTCCTTTCTTCCTTCTCCAGACTCCTCTCCAGCTTCTCCTCCTCCCTGCTCAGCTCTACCCTTCCTTGGGTGAGGCAGGGAACCTAGAACCTCCCCTTTCCCTGGAAAGCACCCTGCTACAGTGCTTTGGCCCTTCTCTATGAGGTTCTCCTCCCCTTGTTCCTTTCCCTGGGCCATGCTTTTTCTGAGCCTTTGTGGTACTCCATTGCTTTCTCAAAGTACCCTCTTTCTCCTTGTACCTCTTCTCTCCTCAACTTACCCCCACGGACTCCTTCGCCTCTGTTCCCCATTCACTGCCTATAACCAGGTCCTGCTCTTCTGTTGTATCATGCTAGTGTTTAGCTCTGCATCTTGCAATGTTTTCTCAACAGAGTTGCATCCTGGGCAGAAGGGAGGTGGGACACAGGAGGAAGGTCCCCCCAGTGTAGGAAGATATGCCACAGAGTCTAGACCAATGAGCATGTGCAGTTATGCAGGGAAAAAAAGCATTTTTATTTCTTTCCATATCAACCCATATACACTATATTCCAAGAAAGGAGAGGAGCGGAGGAAGGAAACTATTCAACCTTTAGTTGCTCAGCCAACCCTAAAAAGCTAGGAGGATCTAGTACCTAGAACATATGAAAATTTTCATTCTACGGAAGAGCCTGATCTGTCCTATTTCTGACTTTAATGAAGACATATTTTATCCTCTTAAGTTTACTGCATTGCAAAAAATTGAAATTGCTTGCAAATTCAATCTCTATAAACTTAGATGGTGGAAAAAAGTGAATTATAAGTCTATAAGACACACAACTTATTATAGCAAGTAATTTGTTTCTCCAGCTATGTTTATTCCACAAAACAATGGGAAATGGGAAATTTCTATTTTCTTTCTGAATTCGCCATGTTAGTTGGGTAAAGAACATCAGATTTACCAGATACCGAAATCTTTTGGAATGGTACCTGGACATGATGGCAAGTGTGGGTGGACCCTGGGAGACTCTGGGTTGCTTAAAAGGCCAGCTGGAGGAAACAAAAGAATAAAATGTATCCAAAGCAAGGCTCTTGAAATCAGTTCAGAAGCTTAAACTAGGTGAAGGGAAACTGAGGGATAAAAGAGCAGAGTACAGGGAGTGCACTGAGGGGTTGCTGCTGGAGAGGCAGGAATGTGCCCCAAGGCAAAGTAATCACCTAACCCCCTCCCACTAAAAGCTTACTGTTCCCTTAGAGAGGGACAGCACTTGCCTCTTATACCTTCTGGCATTGAAACATAAATTTCTTCTTAACAGAGGTATTGCTATTATTAACATAGCACCACCACCGCCATCACCACACTGGGGGGTGTGAGGGGACCCAAATCTCATCCCCACCATTCTTTATAAAATACTGCACAGGCAGACATGTTCCTTTTAAGAGTCAGCAGTCAAATAAATGATGTGCTGTGTATATGGGGAGTATTGGGAAAGTATTTTTAGCCTTTCTAGAAAAGTTGTGAATGGATCTCATTTAGATTCTTCAAAAGATTAGCCTTTGAGCATCTAAAAGTAGAAGTTTGAGTTTAAACCATGAGGGCTGGGCTTTGGCTTGTCCTATCCAAGTTAATTTGAGCAACTGAAAAACGTGACACAATCTTATTTCAAATATGTGGACTATGACTTTTGTAAATAAATGACCAGGCAGCCTATTAAGCATTTGAATTCAAGTTCCTAACAGTGACTGACACAGTGAACATTTATTGACACCTGCAGGTATTGGCTGGCAACATGGAGATGGAAACAGGAATATTGACACAGATCCCAGCCCTCAATAATTTCCAGGGGGGAGGATCATGACATGTGAGAAATAACTGCAACATAGGCATCTGAGATCAGCTACTGAAAGAAAGAGGAGTAGGATAATTCACTTACTGACAGACACTCTAGACTTTACCATAAATTACTTGACCTAATCCTAAATTTCTTTTTTTAAATACATTTTATTATTTTTTAAAAGATTTATTTATTTATGCATACAAGCTGGGGTACAGATCAGAGGCGTGGGGCAGCGAAAGGGCTCACCAGAGACGGAGTGGGGAGCAGAAGAGGCAGATGACGGAAACACACTGCTGAGGAGAGCAGCGGGCGAGGCAGGAGAGGTCTGCCAGGCCATGTGGGAATCTTCTCTGCTGGGTGTCAAACTCCTCGCTGCTCCACAGCACAGCACTGCCTAACCTCTGCGCCACTGGGGAGGCCCTAATCCTAAAGTTCTTTATGTTTGTTTTTCCTTTATTAATGAAAGGACTGGGTCAGATTAGATCAGTAGCAGGACCATGTTAAGGCACTAAATTCTAAAAAACCATTATTGTGATCAACAACAAGGAAGATGATTGTGTAAACGCAAAACAAAAATAATCACAGACCATAAAATACAAATTTTTACACATACTCTACAAAAAAAAGTTACATTCTAAAATTCTACTGGGAAGTTTTGGTAAAGTCATCAAAATGCAACATTCTTGTTTTATTGGTGACTAATAAGCCAACACCCTAATACATTTAGGTCATTAAACCCCGCCTCCCCTAAATCAAGCTAAACTACAGGAGTAAGGAAAGGTGGGACTTTGCCCCTATTTAACTTCAGTAAAACTACTTAACTTTGTTGTTTATTTATTATGATTGTGCACTACAGGCCCTGAGGGCAAGGAGGACCGCTAGTTAAAAACCACTAGGTTAGATAATCTCTAAAGCCTCCTCCAGCTCAAAAAGATTTGTATTCTTTGATTCTCAGTGTCAATATTACTACCATCTTCCCCTCACCCTCTCACTACCTGCAACCCTTCATTTCCCATTGGTAGTGTTACAGGGCAACCCCAACGTGAAATGGTTTGCCTGACTGTGGATCCTCCCTCGCACACTTAAAAAGAGACTTATAATAAGACAACTGCAGGCACACACAAAAAAGTTAATAAAAGATTATTTACCAAAAAGGGGGAGATGAAGAAAGGAATAACTCAGGGAGAAAAAAAGGGAGAGATAAATTGGTGGATGCGTCCTACCATTTCCACCAAGCTGGAACCCCAACAGCCCGCTGAAAACCGGCAAAAAACCAACAACCCCCAAGGCCCACATGTCTGGTGATATACCAAGCATGGCTGCTTAACTCCACCCTCAGTTCCCAGCAATCCTCCCCTCAGTGATGATGATGTTATGGGATCTGTAGTCTTGGTGTCTTGGATCTCTTTGGTCTGGGTGGGGTCCATAAAACCCATTTGTGGAGTTTGCTCAGGCCATCCTTTCCCTCCAACTGTAAGACATGGATGTGCCAGGGTCTGGGCACAAACTGGATTTCCTCTGTCCCTGCAATTTAAACCTCCAGCAAAGAAATGACCCTGCTTCTCCTCTCTTCCTCGAACAGGGTGGAGAACATGTCCATGCGGCTGGAGGAAGTCAACGAGAGAGAACACTGCATGAAGGCTTCGCTCCAGACTGTGGACATCCGGCTGGCACAGCTCGAGGATCTCATCGGGCGCATGGCCACAGCCCTGGAACGCCTGACAGGTCTGGAGAGGGCCGAGTCCAACAAAATCCGCTCGCGGACCTCCTCGGACTGCACAGACGCAGCCTATATCGTCCGCCAGAGCAGCTTCAACAGCCAGGAGGGAAACACCTTCAAGCTCCAAGAGAGTATAGACCCTGCAGGTGAGGAGACCATGTCCCCAACTTCTCCAACCCTAATGCCCCGTATGCGAAGCCATTCGTTCTATTCAGTCAATATGAAAGACAAAGGTGGTATAGAAAAGTTGGAAAGTCTTTTTAAAGAAAGGTCCCTGAGCCTACACCGGGCTACTAGTTCCCACTCTGTAGCAAAAGAATCCAAAGCTCCTGCAGCCCCTGCAAACACCTTGGCCATTGTTCCTGATTCCAGAAGACCATCGTCGTGTATAGACATCTATGTCTCCGCCATGGATGAGCTCCACTGTGACACAGACCCTCTGGACAATTCCATGAACATCCTTGGGCTGGGTGAGCCAAGCTTTTCAGCTCCACTATCTTCCACAGCCCCTTCAAGCAGTGCCTATGCAACTCTAGCACCCACAGACAGACCTCCAAGCCGGAGCATTGATTTCGAGGACATCACCTCCATGGACACTAGATCTTTTTCTTCAGACTACACTCACCTCCCAGAATGCCAAAACCCCTGGGACACTGAGCCACCTATGTACCACAGCATTGAGCGTTCCAAAAGTAGCCGCTACCTAGCCGCCACTCCCTTTCTTCTAGAAGAGGCCCCCATCGTGAAGTCTCACAGCTTTATGTTTTCTCCTTCGAGGAGCTATTATGCCAACTTTGGGGTGCCTGTGAAAACAGCAGAATATACAAGTATTACAGACTGTATCGACACGCGATGTGTCAATGCCCCTCTAGCGATCACCGACAGTATCGACACGCGATGTGTCAATGCCCCTCTAGCGATCACCGACAGAGCCACCTTCCCTGGCGGTCTTGGAGGCAAAGTGGAGGATGCATCCTGCTGCCACCCTGAGCGAGAAGCAGAACTGAGCCATCCCAGCTCTGACACTGAGGAGAACGAAGCCAAAAGCCGGAGAGCCGCCATCGAGATGCCCTCCCAGGAGGGCGATAACTCAGACAGAACCCTGTCCAACAACATCATGGTTCCCAAGATAGAGCGCGCCAACAGCTACTCTGCAGAGGAGCCAAGCGCATACTACGCACACACCAGGAAGAGCTTCTCCATCAGTGACAAACTCGACAGGCAGCGGAACACAGCAAGCCTGAGAAATCCCTTCCAGAGAAGTAAGTCCTCCAAGCCTGAGGCCCGAGGGGACAGCCTATCCATGAGGAGATTGTCCAGAACATCTGCTTTCCACAGCTTTGAAAGCAAGCACAACTAAACCTTCTTAATAAGCATTGCAGGAGGCTCCAGAATCCAGCTCTAAAATTCTCCCCCAACTCCACCCGTCCCCCTTCCTTGAAACCTACCTACTTTATTCTTAGCTGAGCAAAACAAGCAATGCCTGGGGAGGTGTTCACTCAAAGGTAACTTCTGGGCCACAGATCAAGAAAGCCTTTTGATCTGACCTGGTGCCAAACATGGGGGATCTAAGTCATGTCCACACTTGATGGGCGGGGAGGGGAAAGAGGGAGAAGAAGGGTAAGAGATGAATGTGTTTCACTAGTCATTTCAGAAAGCCAAGAGCTCTGGGAAGGGGCTTCAAGAACGCAACATGCCAGGAGGCATCTTTCAATTACTGATCATTATCAAGAATTTTAGGATGCAGGGCTAAATTGCGAAATAAAATAAATAAATAGCCAGCATTCAAATGAGATATTCTAAACTTCAATTCTGTTTTCTTTTCACATTGGCTCCATCACTGGTGACTGATGAAGAGCATCCTTTTTATTCAGTATAAGCCGGCAGCAAGCAGTTCTACCTAACGTCCCACATCCTTCTCATGCCAACACTTCTGTAATTGATCATTATAAAGAAAAAACAAGGTAACAGTCATAGTTCACCTGTCTCCTATTATTCACTTCTGGTGCCACAACTGTTTTCTTTTTTTGAAGAAAATAAGGGAAAAGAAATGCCTTTTTGTAATGCAATCAAAATGAAAGAAGAATGGTTAAAAACAATGTCAAGAGGTTTATTATATACAGTGGGCATTCAAGCATAGTCAAGCAAGCTCAGGATGAATGTAATTAAATAATTTTATATTTTTTAATTTATTTTGTATCTCACCTGTCATCAATGAAGCCACTCATTGAATATGAAATAGTGAACAGAAAAAAATAAATAGTGGGCAGAACGCACCTAAAGTGGCCACATGGGATATGGTAATAGTCTCACCATTCATGTCGTGCCATGCTGCTGTGTGACCATCATTTGCATGACCTCACCACGTCTGCTGAACATCTCCAAGATATAACTGCCAATTTTTCACACCACTCATCACATGATCATTTTGTATATGAGTATCTGGTTACATGTGGGTATTTTCATACCTAGTTTTGCCATTTAATCTGGACTCACCTTAAATTTAATTGGAGTTTTTCAAGGGCTGGTATCTTTTATATGGAAATGTTCCAAAACACTTTATAAGGAAGTTTCAAAACCATAAATAACCTTAGAATTGACTGGGAGTTTGGTATCAACCCAAAGCCATCAGTTGCAGGCATACAGTGAATATTTTTCTTATATACAGAGCTATAAAAAATATATACTAGATTAAAATAGAAAGCAAATAAGCCGTACACAGTTCTAGTATATGCTGCTTATATACATATATATGCATTTACACAGAGACATGTTTATATATAGTATATAAACAGACATACAGAGCTTTCTTAAGAAGCTTGGACTTTTCTATCATCTTGAGGTATAACAAAGGTTTGTTTTTTTTTTTAAATCCAAGGAGCTCCATGGAAAGAGTTCATTATATTATTCCACAGATGTTGAAATTATGATTTTTTTTATATCCCTATGATTTGGGATTAACTTTCCCCTTGTACCAAACTAGAGTTGCCAAAATGACCCTCTAACTACTCTCTGCCCCTTTTTTGTCCCAAAGCACTTGCTATCACAGTATCTCATTTAGTCTAGTTTCTCCTGCACAAAGTGATTATACCACATACAGTCTTGATAGACATGCAGTTCTAACCGGAAAAGGATATAGACTCTAAAACAGAGGCAGGTGCTTCTAGATCAGAATCTGGATTAGAAGAATCTGGGTAAAGAAATTTTGACCCCAAATCTTCACATTTCTATTTGGATCACTGCGGTTTAAAAACAAAATCTCTAAGGAGAAAGACTTAATGTTCCAATACAAAATCTCATTTGGTTCTTTTAATTGTAATGGTGAACTCCAAATTTTCTCATGTGAAATCAAGTAAATATGTAAATAAAACCATTAGCCTTTATGTAAAGTTTTTCAGATGTAGAAATAATGGTCACATATAAGTTAAAGCATTCCTTTTCCACTCCTTGGTATTTAGGTGACTCTGAAACAAACAACTAATTTGTCACATGTCATTGCTCTAGAAACACATTTTTATTGGACCCCTCATTTCCTTCCCAGCAAACATGCACTTGGTCTGAGCATTAATCAGCTGCCCTTAAACTTCCTTGAGTCATCAATCTTTATGAGGATCTGGTAAAAGCTCTGGGCCCTCTCCCCAGAAAAAAGGATATTCATGTCAAGTTGCAATATATCTTTAAGGGGTCCATGTACCCCTGGTTCCATAATGATTGAGAATGAGGAAGAACCTTATTTGTTCCCAATCAGTACAACTGTAGTAGGCACTTTACATTTTGAGACCATTTCTCTGTGATTCTCAGGAAGGCCATGTCTCAGAACCAGAGTCTGAACCAAGATTTTGTCATTTTCATTCCTTAGATTAGATTTTGCTAGTCTGATATGCTTACATGCTAATGCTTTGATGGTTTTAAGTATGAGCACACCCACAAAGCCAGAAGGTTCTCAGGGAGTCTGCGGAGGAGTCCAAAAAGGAGGTGAAACAATAGTTCTTTGACTACAGGAAAAGACATCATAGCACCTCCAGGGCCTCATTCTCAACCAGACTGAATGTGGGGGAAAGAAATTAGGAGCACGAGTGTTTTCATTTGTCATAATTTCTGAAGAGAAGAGCACAGGACCTGGGCAGAAAGTACCGAATAGTCCTCACCTTGTCACTACCTGGTTCTTCTGTTGTACATGAAAATGAAGTTCTAACATCTTTCGTGAAGCGTGTGAAATATATAAGCCAAATTTAAATGACTTCAAACATGAGCTGAGTAAGTTCCATGAGCCATCTCTTTCCTGTGCACATACATGTGTATCCATTTCTCTCCATTTCTGGGTTCTCTGCACACCAGTGTGGCATTGATTCCGTGGCCTTGTACAGTCAGCTTGTGTTCAGCTCATTTATTCCACCACGTCCCTGATTGAGGGGATGTTAATTACCTGTCTCTGTGAATTAAGCAGCTCATGAGCAGCAGGTTATTGAGGAACATAAATAAAGTCATAGAGAGCCAAGGAAGTAATAGCTTTGTTTTAATCATCTGCTTCTAAGGTGCCAATTTTTATATACTATTATATGTAATGATTTGTTCTAAATTGCTGATCCTTTTGGGGGGGAAAAATGAAGGATGGTTTATGATAATAACCTTGAAAATTTCCTGATTAACCAACATACTTTATATTTATAATTGGAAACTCCTTGATGGATTTGAATGAGGAGCTAGAAAGCGTGGGTACAATTGTCATGGCTAGTTTGTGTACTTCGTGGTCAGAAGCAGCACTTTATAGAACTGAATTTTTTTTTTTAAATCTAAGCTTCTAGATCTAGGGTATTATTTAGCACTTTGAAAGCCCCTCCTTTAAATATATATGTAATAATAACCAAATGGGGGAAATGTTCTTGTGAAAACACAAAAAGTGTTTCTTCTGAATGTTTCAAATGTATTCTAAAAGATGGTTTCTATAGATACTATTATGGTAGATAACTGGATAGTACATTTATTCTACTTTCTAAGACTGTACAGTCTAATCTTCTTGAATGTTTGGGCTGTTTAACTTCTTTAATAATAATGAATATTATCCAGTCATCCATCATGTTATATCTATAGGCTATCCCATTCAGTTTGTTGGCAATGCTGTATTATAAAACACATGTAAACATATATGTAGCCTGTGTTTAACCCAGCATAGTTGTAGCATGTGGTTGTATTAATGAACGTTACAGGACAGCTTTATAATCATTAACAAATCTGTAACATTCAATAAAGAAGCACATGTTGCAAGGATTAATTATGCTCCTAATTTCATGTTATTTAGCATCCCTGTGAAATGGGCATTTTGTTCCTGACCTGCTTTATGTTTTCCACATTCCTACAGCCCACTGTGAAATATGTGTATAAGCTGATATACATCCTCTAACCAGTCCTGAGAGCTGTGGTAGGCAAATTGTGACTTTGTGAAAGACAAACTGGCATGTTATGCAAAAAAGACTAATGACAAATGAATTTAAAATATTTTAAACTCCAGTTGAATTAGCTGTTTGTTTACATCTGCTGACCCCATGCAGAAGCAGTGTACAGTATTTTATAAATATGTTCATTTAGCAATGTTAATGTTTGTTTCTAGATAAAATGATGCTAGTGTGTAGGTGGTTATATAGTCCTTGTAGATATTGCATTATAACTCATTATTCTTTAACGATAGCAATGTGACTTAAATGAAGTAATCCCTCTCCAAATCCAGTCTTAATTTTGTGGCAACAAAATGCATGTATGGCTTTATGCATTTCTTTTGGCTTTTTAAAGGCACTTAACATTTTACTATTGCCTGCTGTGACACTTAAACCAGTTAGGAACTCATTCAAATTGTTGGGCTTCTCACACTGTTTGAGGATTATGTTCAATTTTTAAAAATTAAAAACATAAAAGTAACCAAAGGGGGTTTTAATCCTTTTTTTAAAGCTCTGAGTGATATGAAATAAAGTATTAACCACAGGGTGTAGAGCTATGGGACTCAGAGATGGAGAGCCAAATCACTTAGGTTTACCAAGGTTTAGGTGTTGGTGCATCTGTGATATGTGACAGACACACTTCTGATTCTCTAGGACCACTGAGTGCAAACTGCTAAACCAGAGATGAGAGAAGTCCATTTGTGACAGTACAGAAATCTCAGACCATTCTGAACCAGTGGGGCAATGATAAAACACCTGACCTCCCGCCTACCCTGTGGCTTTCCTTGCCTTGCGGGTGAACCCAGCCTGGGGAGGGCAAAAGATGGGTGTCTGGGTGTCTGCTGAGCTCTGGGTCAAGTGTTTGCTTTTTAAAGAAATCACCATTTCATTATTAGAAGCCATTCAACATCTAGAAAGAGAGGAGCCAATTTACACAGCTTATAAGTGACTGATCCTCCAACAGGTAGAGATGACTTTCCTCTCAGCCTACATTGACCTAAGCTTTCTCCTCATTTTCCAAATGAAATATTCTCAGATTGGAGTCAACCCGGAAGAATTGGTTCCGATTTAAGGAAAACAGATTTTTTTTCCCTTTTCTTTTCAATTCATTTGAGAAAGCAGTTGTATTTTTCTCTGATGAATTCCTAGCAGTGGCTGCTGCTAATGAAATCAAGATACGCCAACATCTACATGTCATCTACGAGAGGATTTTGGTGACTCAGTAATTCAAATGGCACTAGAATGAGGTGAATTTTCCTTCCCTAATTTACCTAATCTACTGGCCCACTCCTAAACCCTCCAGGTCATTGCTTATTTGCACAGGGTTTGTGCACTGGAAATTAAAAAAGACAGGCATGACCAGAAGTCCATAGCTTTCTGAAGAGCAGCAATGCCAACCCTGACCCGCACCTTTTGAACAGGCAGGCTGCTGAGAGCTGTGGGATGCAGAGGGAAGGGCAGCCTCCTGCCTGGATATGCAGTTTTCTTCACCCCTACATGTTTCTTCTTTTAGTTTCACACAAGATGCTTTTTTGCCAGAATAACAGATCCTGACCCCATTACCTCAATACTCCATAAACCCTAGCACAGAAAGTTCAAACAGTAGTTACTCGGCAAAAGGCAAACATTCAGACCTTGTCCCTGCCCCAGTTTTCCCACTAACTTAGCCTCTTCTGCACCCGCATCTCTACTCCATGCTTCTAACTGGATGGTGCTTCATCAGCCTCATCCAATTCTGTCTGAATCCAAAAGAGTCCCTCACATCTTGACCCCAGTTTCCCACATATCATCACAACCAGTCATCTGCATCTAGATTACAGGGTTGCAAGCTCAAATATGTAAAATATATAGAGGGGCTGGATCCAGAACACAAATGTGTCAAAATGGACTGGCAAAAGACAACGGAGCAGGGTGTGTAGGGTGTAAGAGAACACGTGTCCCACTACAAAGACATTCACATTCAGATTTGCAAACACTGTGCTAGCCAAACAAGTGTGTCTGCCAGCAGCATTCAGTCCCAAAGGCAATAGTTTGGGACCTCTGATTTAGAGCCAACTGGGATCATATTCTTGATTCTGAGATAGTGGATGTATACAAAATACACTGAGCAGGTGGGGTTGGGGGGTTGCCCTTTGCAGGTTTATTCCTTTTCTTCTCAATGTTGTATGCATGTGTATTTGCTGATCCCAACATTCTGGGCTCAAAGGCAGGATCTTTGTGAGGAAGATTCAGAAGTACCATAGCATTGTACCAAGGCTAGTCTGCTTCTTGTCACTACAGTGTCTGACCCAAGTTCATATTGCTGCTCCAACTGTGCAAAACAGTACATGCAGTATATACTCTTCATAGCCATTTCATAATATAGAATTTAGATTCTCATTTGTAAACTTCTAACCATAGTTTATAATGGGGGAAATTACTCAGATATCATTTTTAACTGAATTCCTATAAATACAACACTTTTGAAAATGGGTTTGTTAAATATATATACACCTTTTCTTTCTTTGTGTATGGATAGACAGCAGTTTGCATATCGATTGACATTATAAATATATATAAATCTATAGAGGAATTGTTCTTTTTTAAAGGTCTATTATTGGATTCACAATGCACTTTGAGCTTGTTTGTTTAGATATATAATTCAAAGCAGAAGTTGGCAGATACCACGGGAAAAACTCTGAAATTTCTGTAACAAATATTTTGCAATAAAAAAAAACCTCAGTAGTTCAAAACACAACTTAGACTTCCTTGTGCGTTTATTTGCCGCCATTGTCCTCATGCCAAGAATTGTTGGGGTACACAGAGGCAATTGCCTAGGGCTCCACGAATTACTTGCAGAGCAGAGGTTGCAAACTGGTGGCCTATGGGTCATATCTAGCCAACAGACAAAGAGAATTGTTGGCCAGCACAGTGTTTCTTAATATTTTTGAAACATTTAGAAATGGATCAATTTCACATCTAATTCTAGATTTCTGACTTTTCTTGTTAAGCCTGAAGATCTACCGATATGAAACCTATATTTCCTCATGAAAACAATCTAAATCAAGACACCTTGGCTGCCCCTTTAGAAGGAGTATGTGCTCTTCAACATACCACAGTCCCCACAACTCACTTCTCTCTTACATATGACCCCCTTTACTCATTAACACTACCTGGAACATCCCTAAGGCATTAGACACCTATATTAAAGGATGTAAAAAAATCAACAGCAGCTCTAGAATGTCTAAGAAGGAAAGATCTAAGAGTAGCAATTTGATGTCAACAACATGTCTTCGTACTAAAGGTATAGTAGCCTCTTTCATGATCCAAGTTAAAGTACATTATTAAGATCTTTAATTAACTTGACTTTGAGAGAGATAAAGGATGGAAAGGGGCTCAATATCATCCCCACTGTAGCTCCAGTTAAAAAAAAAAATTAATCAGGCCTCCCTGGTGGTGCAATGGTTAAGCGCAGCACTATGGAGCTGTCGACAGCTGAGGCGAGAGTTCGATGCCTGGCTGGGGAGATTCCCACATGGCGTAGAAGACCTCTCCTGCCTCCCCCGCTGCTCCCCTCAGCAGTGTATTTCCGTCGATCTGCCTGTTCTGCTCCCCGCTCTGTCTCTGGTGAATGCTCTCACCGCCCCACACCTCTGGCCTGCACCCCAGCACTGTATGCATAAATAAATCTTTTTAAAAAAGAAATACTAGAAATACTTTTTTTTATTATTTATACATACAAGCTGGGGTACAGGCCAGAGGCATGGGGTGGCGAGAGGGTTCACCAGGGACAGAGTGGGGAGCAGAACAGGCAGATCAGAAATACACTGCTGAGGGGAGCAGCGGGAGAGGCAGGAGAGGTCTGCCGCACCATGTGGGATTCTCCCCAGCCGGGCGTTGAACTCCCGTCGCCGCTGCCAACAGCTCCACAGTGCAGCGCTTAACTGCTGCGCCACCGGGGAGGCCCCAGAAATACTAGAAATACTTTAATTTCAAAAAGTAGGAAGAAAAATTAGAGAATATTATCTGTATATGTAATCCTTTACGCAAGGGGTTTGCTGAGTATCTACTATGTGCCCAGATGTATGCCACTGTGAATAAAACAGGCCAAGTCCCTGCCCCCATGGAGTTTTCCATCTACCTGTAATGAAATATAAGCATATACAGTCCTGTAATTACCATTTAGTAGCCTGATGAATAAAGTGTGAAAAATAAATAGGACTCAGTCAAACAAGACTCAGAGGTTCACAGGAGTGACAATGTTCTGTGACCCAGGGCTAGAAAGTCTCTGTGAAGGGCACTTTACTAAAATGTGCCCTGAAGAACAGGGAGGGTTTAATCAGACACTCCATGGAGGGGCACATTCATTTGATAAACCCTTAAATGTTCCAGAGCTTCAACCTGGTTAGAACGTCTAGGCAGCCCTGACTTCCTGGGATGCATCTCCAGCATGGACTTCAATTTTGAGAAAGAGGCTTTGAGTTAACCAGTACCAGCATCTTTATCCTTCTCTTTGACTTTGTCTAGTCAGTATTTTTTTAAATTTCTTTTTATTTAATTTATATCCTTTACATTATTGTGTATCACCCCATAGGTTTCCCATCACCAATTCACCCGTGAACCATCACCATAGTGCCTTGTGCTCTTTCTCCTCTATTTTGGTCTCTCTTCCTCTGCCTCCCTTGTAGAATGTCTCTTATTTGTGGTTGTCTGCTAGTTTTTGCTTTTGTTATGTTTTCTATGCTATTTTCTCTTTCTGATTTCTCGTTTGGCTCTCTTATAGTCCTCCTGTAAGTGATACCATTCACTATTTTTCTTTTTCCTTCTGGCTTATTTCACTGAGCATGATCCCTTCTAGCTCCATCCATGTTGTTGAGAATTGCGTTAGTTTATCATTTTTTATTTCTGAATAGTACTCCATTGTATACATATACCACATTTTCTTGATCCAGTCATCAATTTTGGGCATTTGGGTTGTTTCCATGTTTTAACTATTGTAAATAGTGCTGCAATAAACATAGGTGTGTGTGTGTGTGACCTTTTGGATTACTGTTTTTGTGTCCTTTGGGTATATTCCTAGGAGTGGAATTGCTGGGTTGTACAGAAGCTCCATTTTTAGTTGTTTGAGAATCCGCCATACAGCTTTCCATAGAGGTTGAACCAGTTTGCAGTCCCATCAACAGTGTAGGAGGGTTCCTTTTTCTCCACATCCTCACCAACATTTGTTGTTTTCTGTTTTTTTAATGTGTGCCATTCTTGTTGTTGTAAGGTGGTATCTCTTTGTAGTTTTTGTTTGCATTTCCCTGATTATGAGGGATGTTGAACATTTTTTCAAATGTCTGTTTGCCATTAGTCAGCATTTTTTTTAATGGCTGACATAGTTTTTTGCAAGGAACCTGTCTATGTTCATAATGAGCATGTTATGTAACCACACAACATTCAACCATATGCTCTCTGATTTCCTGGAAAATCAGGTAAACCATAATTTGCCTTTTTATTGGAGATATTGAAAATGGTAGAAGACTAACTTATCTTGAGCTAATTTATCCTTACTTATAAGTTTACATTACCCTATCTGATTAAAAGCCAAATTTTGGCTTGCCACATAAAGGCCTAGGTTACCACACCCTTATCAATAGAAAGTTCTCAATAATAAATACCTTTTTACACTGCCTGATCTCTGGTTAATGTGGCCTCTGTCCAAACTTCCAACACACGACTATCTTATAGTTTTGAACCATTTTCTGGAAGGCATGGGCCCTGTCACGGTAACTGCTTTGCAATAATATTCTCGGGATCGACACGAAGGCACAGTACAGTCACGCTAGCCCACGGCCTTTCATAAAAATCATAAACTGTTGCCCCAGCAGTCTGTGTCTTGAGCATTAAACACCCATTTTGTTTTGTTTTTAAGACTGGATATTTAGTTTGCAAGGGTTGCCTTAACAAATTACCACAGACTGGATGGTTTCAACAATAGAAACGCTCTCTCACAGCGCTGGAGACCAGAAGTTAGACATCAAGGTGTTAGCAGAGTCTGTTCCTTCTGAGGGCTGTGAGACAAAACCTACCCCATACCTCTTGCCTACCAGTGATTTTCTGGCAATTTTTGCCGTTCCTTGGCTTGCAGAAGCATTACCTTAGCATTTGCCTTTCTTTTTTTTTTTTTTTTTTTTTTTTTTTTTTTTTTTTTTTTTTTTTTTTTTTTTTTTTTTTTTTTTTTTTTTTTTTTTTTTTTTTATTTTTACATGCAAGCTGGGGTACAGGCCAGAGGCGTGGGGCGGCGAGAGGGTTCACCAGAGACAGAGTGGGTAGCAGAACAGGCAGATCAGAAATACACTGCTAAGGGGAGCAGCGGGCGAGGTAGGAGAGGTCTGCCCCACCATGTGGGATTCTCCCTGGCCGGGCGTCGAACT